>JANAVB010027196.1:2666084-3266084 GCA_029216955.1 Iris pallida
AACCTTATCTGGTGTTCTTGCTTATATGGTCATCCTCCTATCTTCTTATCCATAGTCCTTGGTCGACTAATAGGTTATGGTCCTCCAAATCCTATATTCAAGGTAACCTATGCGTCAGTCAATTATCTCGTTAATAGATCACAAGGACCACGGAATGCTAGATCGGGAGACGTGCTACCCAACTTACAAAACTTTCACTATTATTGGCTTCAGATCTTATGGAACATACAGGCACTGTCCTATTCTCTATAGTATCCTAACTTGTAATCACGTCTGAAGTCATTTTACCGAGGATTATGCCTTGCCTGTATACTCAGGCTATGGTAAACCCTTGGTTTCATAACTCAAATATGATACAAAGTCAAACACGTCCTAACTCTATCTACTATTAATTCAAGGGTAATTACGATCAAAGGGGACATCTAGCCAAAGTTTTAGCAATATTCTATAACTATATTTTCCTAAAATAATTTTAACTCTAGGGGTCGGGCCTCGCCAGTTGTGCTGGCTACTGTGAATCCGTAGTCCCCATAATTCAAATAAATGGCGACAGTGCGCTGCTGTCTGCCATTATGAGTTAACTAACATTCCTTTAACTGTATCTGAAAATTCATGAGATTCTAGAGAATCGAACAAGTTGACCATGAAATAGAGCGTAAGCATTTGTCCTATCAGTCACCCCCTTAAAATAAAGGATGAACAGGAAAGGATTGAACATAAAAGAAATAACTGAGGACAAAAGAAATACAATATTCTAATATCTATTCCATGTGTATTCAAACCACAGAGGAAAACTTTGAATCGAAACAAACTCGAGGTTCGTATATGGATGACATAATCAGAACATAATAACTCCTATGGCAAGATTGGAACTAAATAGACATTTTAGACTAAATATGACAATGATATCTAAAGGGGCAAGGAGAAAGAATTGAACAATTTAGCAAGGTTAGACCATTAACTCTATAAAGTCCTGTCTCACCAAGTGAATAGTCTATCCACATTGGATCATATTGTCCTATCAAAGTAATAGTGTACCTATGGGGATCTAACAAACTAGAAAAATTAATAACTCATTTTCTAAATTGTATGGCATAGACTACCCATCGGTAAATTTGTATAGGGGACTCCTAGTCCTAGTCATTCTCTTAATTTAAATTAACCCTAATATGTGAATAGCATTTCCTAGTCACAGGCTCGCAATAGTACGACTAACTTAAGTACTATCACGAGTTCGCATGATTTGTGAAAATCGACCTGCATGGGCCACCACAAAAACTTGTCACGACCCGCACCCGTTTTTTTTCGGGATACGAGACGTGTCCAAGCCAGCCTACGCCGCAGAGCCGGCGGTAGAACGCTGTCACGGCCACGCTGGTCCAAAATCGCAAATAATGCTCATTCACAAAGATTAATTCAATTTACAATATTCACAAGTTTTACATTTGCAAAAAAATACAAACTTGTACAAATATTGGAATGACTACGATTCCGCTATCTAGCTAGTTTCTAGGCATTTGTCTGCAAGTACACCGAACTCCCCATGCTAAGTGAATCCACTGCTAACCTAAAAAATATTGATTTCCAGTCAAAAATGGAATGAGCACAATTCACTGAATGCAATTTTAATAAATGAAAATGACTATGCAACAGAGGTTAGACATCAATTACATGTTTTTGAAAATAAACAGAAAAGACGAAAAATCAATAGCAATAGACAAAAATACTTTTCCCCACTGTTAGAAGTACCTTTGATATATGATCAGTCTGGGATACTACACCGCGAGGTCTACGAGGTCTACTTGCACGAAAATAAATAATGTCTACGAGGTCTACTTGCAGAAAATAAACAATGTCTACGAGGTCGACTGCATGAAAATAAACTATCTACGAGGTCTACTTGCAGAAAATAAACAATATCTACGAGGTCAACTTGCAGAAAATAAACAATGTCTACGAGGTCTACTGTATAAAAATAAACACTGTCTACGAGGACTACTGCATGAAAATAAACAATGTCTACGGTCGGATCACACATCCTTGGTACTTCTCATTCTCGACTCAACAATTTAATAGAATATAAAAATCACATAACCAAAGGCCAATCAATAAAATATAGTAAAGATTAATATCGAAATGCAGACAATAAACTATACTCGCCTGGGGTCCTCTGTTGGTGAAACCGACAATCCAAACCACTCATTGTGCCATAATAGTCAAAATTCGTACAACAGTCTCCAGATACTGAAATAGACATTACCAATGTTCTCAAAATAGTCAAATTAGCCCAGATTTTCTGTTCTTGAGTCCAATTCTGGACACAGGAGCAAAATGGTAATTTCGGGCCAAAACGGTGTCCGCCGTTGGACCCGCTTGCACCGAAAGCGTGTCAGAGTTAACGGTCTCTAAAGTCGTCAAAGTATGTCTATGGATCCAGTTTTCCTATACGAATCCAACCGTATGTCCAGAGTCGGATTCCAGCGGGCCGTCCACAAAATCACCCGTCGAGTCGGACCTTGGGACCCGCAAAACGGCGATTCATTCAACTGTCTCGGAATCGGACCAAACTTGGCATACAGGACCAGAAAAACGATATGGTCCTGTTGGCGCAAGTTTCGTCTCGATCTGATGAGCGTGCACAAACTAATTAAGGAATTTGCACAGAGGTCGATATGGTGAATTTCGATAGATTCGTATCAAATTCGTCCCGCACACGCGACCAATTTGAATTCCGTCAAAGCCCACACGTCCATGAAGTCGATACGCACCTTTCGATGCTTTCATTTCGCGACCACGTCGCCCGAATTGGCGGGACGCACGTCGTATCGAAGAATTTATTGTTTTTAAAACAGGTTTTTCATGAACTTTGGGATCCGATTTCTCGGCGCGTAGTCGGTAAAATCGACTTCTGCGAGTTGGGTTGAGGAGCCCTATATGTTGTCTAAAAATGTGTTCAAATAGAATTTCAATTATGGCATTAGATCGATCGAAATCGGTCGGCAAACACGGATGATTGGACTGAAATTTGCCCTATTTTCGAACAGGTTTTTCGTTGATTTCGACTCAGTTTCTTTTCGAATCTGGATCTATTACATGCAAACTAGCTAGATGGGTTCCTAGGGGGTTATGTTGGCTTTCCGAAATAACTTGCGAATCTTAAAAAATTCAGTATCGAAGACGAAAACTCACCGCGAAGTGGGTCGCTGCTACCGCAGTTTGCTGTTGTCATTGTGCAGGTTGCACGCGCGACCAATTCCGGCGCTCGTGCGGCGGCGCGCGGCTGCGGGGTTGGTCGCCAGGGTCGGGGAGGTGGAGCCGTGGTTGTTAGGGTTGAGATGAAACTCCTCGCTCCCTCGACCTCTCGATATATATAGGCTGCGCTCGGCTTTGTGGGGGATTATGAGCTCCGGCTGGGGCTCCGGTTGTGGGCCAGCTGGTTTTTTCGGGCTTCTTTGGTTTTATTATTATTTTTTCTTTTAGCAATTAATATATAATTATATATATATATATATATATTTGTATGTATACATACACATATAAGCCTATATTTTTATATATACATGACATGTACACCTATATATATTTATATACGTGCACGTACACATTTTATAATATATATATATATGTACGTACACATACCCTCATTTACATAATATTTACAATTTATACAATTGATACACATATACAAAAAATTACAATAATAACCATATGATAATAGTAGTATAAATAACTCACTAAAATAACCAAACGAGTCTTGGTGAACATATCTAGCCCTAGAAAATTGTACCAATATTCTAAAATTCTATTTAAATATTAGTAATGCCTACTTGTATAAATAACCAAATATTTAGAAAAATATTATTAAGTCTACCAAAAAGTTAAGAAATATCTGTGCACACCTAAAAGAATGTCTACGTAGGCTTGGGCTTGATTTAGGTCCAATCTGGACTAGTTGGTACCACCGTGTCACTTAAACGTAATAATATTAATAATAAATAACTAAACTATTTATAATGGTTATGTCACAACTTGGCCTGATTTTCCTAGTTAGGACATCACTATGGCCGGCCTTCCCTACCAGGGCTAATACACTTGTCAAAGCACGACACTGCACTATCCGTACCATGATTTCTAGTCACCGTGTACTCAATTTCCTAACCATGACTAAAATCATCTACCGTAATAATAAACTAAATAATTATTTATAAAATCTAATAATCACATTTAAATCAATTAAATAATAAATAAAATATTTAAATTTTTGGGAAGGGGAGCTACAGATGCCTCTACCACCTTCCACATCACAGTCCCAACAGGACCGATACTCCCACCACCACCTATTACTATACCTGCCCAGGCTTCCGTCACTCTCGACGGGAACCAACTCTCACTCTGATCCAGGAGTTCCTAACGACCCATCAGGAGCAGACCACCTTACTTCACCAGAGCATGGAGCGTACCATGGTCCCACCACCGATAGAGCCACGGCAGAGAGCGGGGAACATCAAGGACTTCATGGGTTTGAACCCTAGGGAGTTCATGGGGACTGAGGGCATCAGTAGCAGATGACTGGCTAGACTCGGTATAGAGGAAGGTCCTAGAAGCTAGGTTGCCGGGTGACCTCCAGGTCGAGGCAGCGAGATTTCTGCTAACAGACTTGGCAGGAGTTTGGTTTAGGAATGAGCCACTATTCACGAGAGGGAGGGCCACTTGGGATCAGTTTAAGATCCAGTTCTAGAAGAAATCTTCTCGACCACCGCTAGGGTAGCCATGGGCTACGATTCCAGAACATCCAGCAGGGGAACCATTCTGTGACGAATATGCAGCAGAGTTTAGTCGTTTGAGCCATTTCGCTCCTAGCCTGGTTGCAGACCCAAAGGGATGACACGTAGGTTTCTCCATGGTATAGTTCCAGATATCGACATTCTCATAGTAGCGAACGGGATGACTGACTACTACCAGAGCCTAGAGTTGGCCCGGAGTATAGAGGAGCATCTTCTGTCTTGCAAGAGGCTGACTTCTGTACACCACGAGGGACCTTCCAAGCGTCAACTTTCCAATCGAGAGCACCGGTGCCACACCAGCAAACATACCATCCTCCCACACCACATCACCGACCTCACCAGTTAGAGCCCCGGGACCTCGCAGCTGAAGGAAGTGTGTGTATATTTGTAGGAGGCCAGGGCATGATTACTCCATCTGCAGAAAGAGGTTGAGGCAGTGCTTAGCTTGTGGGTCTGTGTCACGACCCGCACCTGCTTTTTGGACGCGAGAGCATGAGCAAGCCAGCTACGTATTCGAACGGACTCCAGCCCGACTCGAGGTATAAGCTATCCAGAGTAGGGTATCATGTCTAATCTAAACTATATCTCAATCCTCATGAATCATATAAACAAGAATGAACAAGTATGGGTCATGGTCTGCAGCCCATTAGCATATTGTTCGATTAGACTCCAAGAATGATGAGTCTATAAATAAGCATAGTATATCATGGTATGAAATATAAAGCACGAGAGGATAATAAAGAAATATCACAAGCAAATACATGTATCATACATCGCAATCCTCTACCATCCCGTTCTTTTAACTAACTCCATACAGTCGCTAAACCTGAAGAGATAATCAGGTCCTCAGAGGACTAGCAAGATACATAAACATGCCTATCTAACAGTTTAATCATGCAATAATATAACCAGGGTATAAACAGAAACTAGACATGTGGCTACTGACAGGTAGCTAAGAACACGGATACGGGATCAAGTATGTAAAAATGAACTGCTGGAAGATCAATGGAATACCAACCCTCGCCCCGAATGTGGACTCGCAGGTCAGTTTTAAGACAAGTCACCCTCGCCCCGTATGTGGACTCGCATGTGCAAAGGAGAACCCTCGTCCCGTGTGTGGACTCGCAGGATGTGGAAAAGACAAAGGAATAGCAGTTCACTCACACATACTTGCAGACACGACTCAGTCAAGATACAGGTGAAGGCACAGTACAACTCGGTCATGACACAGGTAAGGACAGCTCTAGCTTGATCTATGACGTAAACAAGCATGGTATAACTACACTATCAAGTCATGAAATACTGATATACAAGCAAGACTATAAACTGGTAAACGCGGTATCATATAAATCTATAACAACTAAGGTAACTAAAGATAACATACTACAACAGGTGTACTATAAATGAAAATAAACTGTAGAGGGAGGCAATGTATACTTGCCTGGAGGTTGCACGCAGATCCCACAAAATATAGTCAACAGGTGAGCCGTAAAGTCCAAATCATCACAACTGTCTTCGAAAGCTGAAATAAACATTATCGATGTTCTCAGAATAGTTAAATTATCTAGGATTGCCTGTCCTTAAGTCAAATTCTGGACACAGGGGCAAAACGGTAATTTCGAACAAAACGGTGTCCGTCGTTGGACCTAGTGATAGCAATACCACCCGAACCCGATGGGGACCCAATTTTTTTACCCGATAGGGACGAGTTTGAGGATTAAAAAATGGTGATGGGGGGGGATTAAAAAAATCTTCGATCGGAGTCGGGGATGGGTATGGGTATAGTACTCCCCTTTCCGATAAATCCTCGACCCCGATTACTTATATCCATATCCATATGTGCAACCCTTTGGAAATGGTATATTCTCTTGATCTAACTAGTAATATATATATTTTTATGAAAACCATTATTAACATGCTACGTAGTTTTTTGAATGAAAATAATTTTTTAAACTTATAATGTACATGGAAAATTGTTAATCGAACGAGAGAAGAAGATGAGAACATTTGGCCCCGAAAGTGCTAACGGGGCGGGAACGGGGACGGGGAATGCATTGTTTAATGGAGATGGAGATTCAAACACTACTCGGGGATGGGGATGGGGGATATGGTCCCCGACCCCTACCCGCCCCATTGCCATCCCTAGTTGGATCCGCTTTGTACCAAAAAACATGCCAGAGTCAAAGGTCTCTAAAGTCGTCAATCTACATGTCTACGGATTCATTTTTATGATACGAACCCAATGATATGTCCAATTTTGGATTCCGATCGGCCGTGCACAAAATTGTCCATTGAGTCGGACCGTAGGGCCAGCAAAACGGCGTTCCAATTCAACTGTCTCAGAATTGGACCAAACTTGGCATACAGGACCAAAAAAATAACACGGTCATGTTGGCACAAGTTTCGTCTCGATCTGACGAGCGTGCACAAAGTAATTGGAGAATTTGCACAGAGCCGATACAGTAAATTTTGAAGGATGCGCATCAAATTCGTCGCGCAACGCGACCAATTTGAATTTCGTCAAAGCCTACACATCTACGAAGCCGATACGCACCTTTCGATGCTTTTGGTTCGCGACCATGTCGCCCGGATTGGTAGGACGCACATCGTATCGAGTGTTTTCTTGATTTTTAAAACAGATGTTTCTTGATTTTTAACCATGAATAATTTCCAGTATAACACCTTAAAACAATTCTACGAAAAGGAGGATGATATCGTAGAAAGAGGTTGAGGCAGTACTTAGCTTGTGGGTCTGCCACCCACCAGCTTCGGGAGTGCCCAATAGCAAGGGTACCAGGTGCCGGACCACCGTGTAGAGGACCGCCGCTCCCGACTCAGCAGCAGAGGTTTGGGCAACATCTGCAGCAACAGAAGGGACCCCAGGGAAAGGCTTATAGTCTGGCTCTTGAGACCGAGCCGGAGCAGGTTTCAGAGCCAGATTATTTGGCTGACGTCATCACAGGTCAGGTTTATTTGCATATTTTTATAGCTCTATGCTTGTTTGATTTTGGTGCATCGCATAGCTTCCTGTCATTAGAGTTTTTGCATAAACGCCACTTAGTAGCTATACCTACCGAGGAGATGAGTAGAGTAATGACGGAAGGTGGACCAGTGCCCATTAGGGCTATCTATAGATGCTCTATTAGTATAGCTGGAAGAGAATTTAGGCGACTATTCTTTGTGATGCCACTCCCTGGGTATGATATCATATTGGGGATGGATAGGCTTAGCTATGCTCACATAGCTATAGACTGCCATGAGGGTAGTATTCTGTTCAGTTCCCCAGGCACGGCACCATTCAGTGTCAGGAGGACAGGGCCGAAGATCAGCCTAGAGCCGAACTGTTGTGCGGTAGTTGGGGAGTTAGCCCCGCCACACCCTATCATCAGGGAGTTTATGGATGTATTTCCAGAGGATCTTCCAGGACTTCCGTCTGACAGAGATGTGGAGTTCACTATATTTAGTGCTGGGTTCATCACCAGTATCCAGGGCTTGCTATAGAGTGACCCCCAAGGAGGCCGTAGAGATGAATGAGCAGATTGATGACATGTTGAAAAAGGGTTTCATTCGATCTAGTGCTTCTACATGGAGAGCGCCAGTACTCTTGTACCGAAGAAGGATGGTACAGTTCGGTTGTGCATTGACTACCGGGCGTTAAATACCATCACCATTAAGAACAAATATCCTCTACCCAGGATAGATGATTTGTTCGACCAGTTTAGTGGGACGAAGGTACTTTTCAGGATAGATTTGAGATTCGGTTACCACCAGGTGAAAGTCAGAGCTGCAGACATCTAGAAGACGGCGTTCAACACAAAGTATGGGCAGTACAAGTTTTTGGTGATGCCATTTGGTCTCACAAATGCCTAGCTGTCTTTATGAACATGATGATAAGACATTTCACCAGTATCTGGGTAAGTTCATCGTAGTATTTATCGACGACATCCTAGTGTACTCGAAGGCGCCGGAGGAGCATGCAGAGCACTTGCGGACAGTTTTAGAAATTCTGAGGCAGGAGAGGTTGTATGCCAAATTGTCGAAGTACGAGTTTTTTTAGACCGAGTGGAGTTTCTCGGTCATATAGTCACTGGAGAGGAGATCTTAGTGGATCCCAGGAAGATTGCTGCCATTGAGACATGGAAGGCTCCGACGTCAGTTTCAGAGATCAGAAGCTTCTTGGGATTAGTAGGCTATTATAGAAAGTTCGTCCAGGACTTTGCTAGGATAGCCGAACCCATGATGAAACTGACACGAAAGGACGCAGAGTACATCTGGTCAGAGGACTGCCAGACAGTATTTGAGGAGCTGAAGAGGAGGATGACGACCTCTCCAGTTCTGAAATTACGTTCAGGATCTGAAAGTTTCACCATATACAACGATGCTTCGAGAAAGGGGCTAGGATGTGTCCTACAGCAGCATGGGAACGTGATTGCTTATGCATTTAGGCAACTACGGACTCATAAGCGAAACTATCCTACCCACGACCTAGAGTTGGCTGCGATGATCTTTGCACTCGAGTTGTGGAAACACTACTTATACGGAGAGTGAGTGAAAATCTTTACTGACCACAAGAGCTTGAAGTATGTGCTCACACAGAAGGAGATGAACATGAGACAAAGACGATGGTTGGAGTTGATGAAGGACTTCGACATCGATTTACAGTATCACCCCAGAAAGACAAATGTGGTGGCAGATGCGCTGAGCAGGCATCCGATGGCATGGTATCTGATGATAGATCGGTATTTGCGGGAAGATCTGGAGAAGCTCAGTTTCGAGATAGTTCGGCCAGGATCAGTGATACAAATGATGGCACTAGACATTCAGTCAGGTTTGATAGAGCAGATTAAGGAGGCACAGTCTACAGATGAGAGCCTCCACAGACTCAGAGTCCAGGCTTTAGCTGGATTTTCAGATGACTTCTCCGTAGCAGAGGATGGATCCTTGAGGCGTGGCAGCTGGTTATGCGTGCCGAAGGAGAGCTGATAGAGGCAGTCTTGCAGGAGGCGCACCGATCGCGATATTCTATTCACCCTGGTGCCAACAAGATATACCGTGACTTGGGAACATCTTTGGTGGCATAGGATGAAGAGAGATGTATTCCGTTTTATTTCCAGATGCCTAGTTTGCCAGCAGGTCAAGGCAGAGCGTCAGAGGTCAGTTGGTCTATTACAGCCGTTACCCATTCCTGAGTGAAAGTCGGAACACATTACGATAGACTTCGTCTCAGGGCTTCCTCGTTCCCAAAGAGGGAAGGACGCCATTTGGGTCATCGTTGACAGGCTGAGGAAGGTGCGCACTTCATACCCTTCAAGGTGGGACTCTCTACCGAGAACTTGGCAGAGCTATACATGCAGCAGATAGTTCGCTTGCACGGAGTTCTAGTGAGTATCGTGTCGGACCAGGATAGCAGATTCACGTCCTACTACTGGAGGAGCTTGCAGGAGGAGTTGGGCAGTCGACTCAAGTTCATTACAGCGTACCACCCACAGACAGATGGATAGTCTAAATAACGATACAGATGCTAGAGGACATGCTGAGGACTTGTGTGCTGGACTTTGGCAAATCATGGGAGGGCCATCTGTTCTTGGTAGAGTTTTCATACAACAACAGCTACCAAGCCAGCATCGATATGCCTCCTTTCGAGGCACTATATGGACGACGATGTCGTACACCGCTTTTGGGATGATGTTGGAGATAGAGTTATGCTTGGACCAGAGATGATCACTGATGCAGCAGAGAAGGTCAGGATGATCAGAGACAGACTTCGAGTTGCTCAGGACAGGCAAAAATACTGGGCCGATGCTAGTCGCAGACCGATGGAGTTCGCTGACGGAGATATGGTACTGGTGAAGATATCACCTACTAGAGGGACGATCTGGTTCGGACGAGGCGACAAGTTGAGCCCTAGATACATTGGGCCATTCGAGATACTTGGGAGGATCGGAGAGGTAGCTTACAGGGTTGTACTTCCACCCAACCTAGCAGGAGTTCACAATGTCTTTCATGTGTCTCAGCTGAGGAGATACGTTCCAGACCCCAGCCATGAGCTAGATCATTCAGAGTTGGAGATCGGACCGAGACTTGCAGTTACTGAGCAGCCAGTAGAGATATTGTACCAGAGGGAGAAGAGGTTGAGGAACAAAGTCATACCCTTGGTCCGAGTAGCTTGGAGTCGTCACTCTCCGGAGGAATCTACTTAGGAGAGGAGTCGAACATGAGGGAGAGATATCCTTACTTGTTCGACCCAACAGCCGCGAGGGAACCGCCCGTTCCCGATTGATACCTTAGAGGTTAGTCTTAATAGTAGCCTTAGTCGTTTGCTTGCATTGCTTGCTATGTTAGAATGTTTGTAGAGTCTTATATCCTTGTGAATTTTGAGGACAAAATTTTTTAAGGAGGAAAGATTTGTGAGTCCCTAGATCTTTTTAAAAATATTTTTATGAGTTTAAATATCATTTATATCCTTAAAATGAATTATTATAATTATTAAGAATTTTGTAGAATTTTTAAATGATTTTTAAATGATTTTTTAAAGCCAAAAATATCAAATTGCAATTATTATAATTGTTCTAAATACAGTTTACAATAATCGATTTGTCTGTGCAAATTTTATTTGCACAGAACAACAGCGGGGGGCTATTTGCAATTTAGAAATTGTATATTGTAAGACGGTGGGGGACTTGTGTAAAATAGATTAGTCTGAGGGTTTTTTCTGTAAAACGACTTTCGTCGTCGGCTGGCCATTGGCCGAGTAACGACCGACCTCGACCGAAACCCTAACCCTAATCCCTAATCTTATTATATTCTAATTGTCATTTCTATTCTAGGTGATTGAGAAGACTTGAACAAAGACCGAAATCAAGGCAAGTACATGTACTCAGTATTACCATCATTGTATGAATTGCACTCACTTTATCTCTTGTCATATTTCACTGTTCTTGATTGATTGATTGCATAGTTTCTTGTATCGGGTGGGGGACGTTCTAGAGACATGTAATTGACTAATATTGGACAAACATTGCCTGATAGCATACTCCGTATGCCTGAGTCCATTTCGTGCGTGACGGATAGCATTATCGTCAGACATGACTGATTATTGCGTGACTGATAGCATTGTCGTCAGACATGCCTGATTATATATTGACTGATAGCATATTCTATATGCCTGATTACATATTAGTCCCCACATGTTGATAACGTCTAATTGCAAATGTATACATAGCTAGTGCATACTTTATATTCACATTGCTTCTCTGTCTTTCAGTTATATTTGCTATACTGTTCCATTGATCTCCATGGTGAGTTTTATTGAGTTACATTGTACTTTGCTCCTTTCCTGACTGGATCGTTGATTACAGGTGAGATGGATCCTTAGATTGTTATGACTGGCATTGGAGCTCGCTTGATACTGAGATAGCTTATTTTATGTATATAGTTTAATTGAGTGTATTTGATTATATGTCATTGTTGTATCATTTATCTTTCACCGGCTTTGTACCGGGACATTCATGTATAAGTTGTAATAATTGTATAGTGGATTGCTATGATGGTTAGTATAGATTCCATGATTAGTTGCTGTGATGAGATAATTCGTTATTGATGACCAGACGGCTCACTACCGCTGTCAACGGCAGTGCAGGCCGGGCATGCTTCGACCCGTACCCGATTATTCGGGAGCGGGGCGTGACAAATTTCTCGGCCAAAACCCTAATTTGAACCCAAATTCATGCCTATATATAAGCCCCCGACCAGAACCCTAGCCTAGAACACCACCCCGACCACCCCAGCACCGCCCTAGCCGCCTCTCTTCTCCGACGAGCTCGTCGGAGTTCGTCCTTTGCTGTCGCCACCGCTATAACCATCGCCGTCATGATCCACCACCACCATCTTGTTCGCCTCGATGAGACGAACCCAGTGCCACCCTTCGCCGCCGACCACGACGACTATGACCGCCGCTAGTACCCACGACAGCTTCCTCGCGTCGGACATGTACGTGTCCCTTTGTATCTACTTCACCTCCGTGTATCATTTTCACGAAGATAGGTTGTTTCGTGTCGGTGAGTTTGATGGTGGACTCAGACACGAGAAACTCGTGTCGTGTGTGACATACACGCCTTGGACACAGGACTCGTGTGTCTTCGTGTCCCTAATTGTCAGGACACGAAGACACAGAACTATGGGCTATTGGTTTGGTTATTGGGTTTGGTTTGTTTTTTAACCCGTTATCCTATTTCACTTTATAATTAACCCAAACACTAACCTAACAGCAAGCTCGAGTTGGCCCCTTGGTCATCCGAGTGGTGCTCAGACCCACCTCCTGTCCCAGTGGGCCGAGTTCGAGCCCCCCTTTTGTTGTTTTTTTTTGTTTTATTTTGGTTTTATTTATTTTAATATACATATATATATATATATATATATATATATATATATATATATATATATATATATATATATATATATATATATAAATCCGGATGGTTCCCCTCTCCGATCCCTCTTCCCCACCGCTCTTTCCCTTCTGGCCCCCTACGCCACCCGCCTGTCCCCTCCCCCCGCCTTCTGGTCATCCGGAGCTGCCGCCCTCTCTCAGCACGCTAAGCCGGCGTCGAGGTCGGCACCGTTGGGCGACCCCGTACCCCGACGCGTCTTCCAGGAAGGCCGGCAGCCTCCAGCGGACGCCCGGCTGGTCCTCGCACGGCCGCTCCCGCTTCGGACAGCGGCGCCGGCCACCCCGCTCCTCCCTTCCCTCTTTTCTGGGTTCCCCTCCTCCTCGGAGTCTCCCCTCGTTGGCCGTTAGGACGTGTCCCGCCTGTCGTCTCCTCCTCTTGCCTGGCAGCCCCGGACGAGTCGACTCCCGCCCTCTATGCTGACGTTGGCTCCTTCGATTCGGGTCGTGGCGATGGCCAGTTCCCCGCAGGTGTTGGCTCCGCCGGACGGCCTCCCGACTCCTCATTCCCCCCCTCCGTCTATTTCCAGGACCATCTCAATCCTCCTGCTCGTTGGTCGCAGGCGCTCATCGCCCTGGTCGAACGCTCATCTGCGCTGCTGCGGCAGTCCCGTCCGGAGTTGGCGCCCACTCTGAGCTGGCCGCCCCCTCCCTCCTGTCCATGAGGTGCTTCCAGCCCACAGCGCTCTCCGTCCGGTTGGTGCGGTCTCGAGAGGCCCGTCCTCGGTTCTTCCCTCGGTGGCGTGCTCGGATCTTCTGGCATCGATTCCCCCACCGGTGGCGTGCTCGGAGCCTCTGCTCGGGTCCGTTCCGTCCCATCCCCCATTGTTAGTCTGTTGCCTTGGGAAGAGCGCACCTCAGGTCTCGAGTGCTGACGCTCACGCTTTTTTCTCCTCAGTGGGCACGCCATGCACGTTACCCCATACGACCGCTTTGCGCAGCCTCCACGCCAAGCTGGTGGACGACCAGCTGCTTAGCGCAGGGGTCCCCAATCCCTTCCTTGCGCAGTCGGCGGGCATGTGCTCTGGGTTTGACCCAGCTGCGCGGATCGTGGATCTGTCTTCTTGCGCAGAAGACCCCCAGCCTCTCTTAGCGCTGCTCGTGCCCCCTCCACGAGGCAGATGCCCTTGCCATGTGCCATGTGCAATCGGCTATGAGCCTTCAGGTCCCCCCCTCCTGTGGGTCCCTCAGTTCAGCACCTCCTGGCGCCTCTGCTGCCTCCCCCTCCTCGCCTACTGGGACCCACCCCCCGCCCACTCCAGGCACGTATTCGCCCCCACGGTCCTGTCCACCGCGCAGGTGGCTGAACGCTTGATGCCCGCCCCCCTGCTCGCGGGTCCCACGGCCAATATTCCTTCCTCTGTGCCCTTTTTGGGTCCATCCCTTCTCGGGGGTACCCAACCTCCTGCCCTTCCCCATTCGTGCTTGCTGGGCTTCATCCCCGCCATCCTCGCTCCGCAGTCACTCCGGCCGTCTCCCCTTGGGGAGCCGCCTGGTTCCTTCTCGTGCCACCCCTTGCTGGGTCAGGCCCCGGCTCCCCTGGCTGTCGCCTGCGAGATCCTGCCCCCCCACAGACTTTTGTCTGCTCGGGTCCACCCTTGGCACACGCCCACTTTCCCCCTTTAGTGGCCGGTGTGGACGGTCAGGCTGGCATGCTCATCTCTCCTCCGCCATCCAGCAGTGATCCCCCGAGCTCCCCTTCGGACTCCTCCTTTCTCCGGGTCCCTGCTCCTGTAGCCCCTCCTCCGACACGCGGATCGTCATCGCCCTCGGAACTGCTCCCTTCGCTATCAGGAGTCCTCCCCAACTCCCTCTCCTTCGCTGACGTCCTGAGGCCCGATAGGACTCAGTCTGATCACGTTACGGCCGCGAAAGTGGTTCTACCTGAAGTCACTCTCACGCCTCCGCAGGACGGATTCCCTATCCGGTCCCCTTCTCCCCCGAGGAGAACCGCTCCCTCTCCTCCCCGTTCATCAGGACCTTGGTCCTTAAGTTTGGATCCGGATGCCCTAAAATTTCTATCGTTCGGGAGGCTATTACCGGCTGGGGTATCTCGACGACATTCCGGATAGCTCCTCTCGACCCCAAACACATGTTTCTTCATCTTTCCTCTGATCAAGACTTCAGCAAAGTTTGGGCGAAAGGCTCGACCAGGGTAGGCACTCAGATAGCAAAAATTGTCAAATGGTCACCGAACTTCAATCCCAAAATCGATTCGACCATAGTCACCTCCTGGATCACACTTCCCAATCTCCCCCTAGTGTGCTTTCCTGCAGCCGCCCTTAAGAGGATCGCCAGCTCTTTCGGAGTCCTGGTGGCTATCGTCGAAGAAACAAGAACCCTCTCCAAATGCAACTACGTAAAGATTTGCGTAGAGCTGGACCTATCTAGCGAGCCTCCCAAGTTGATCGAGATAGAACTAGGAGATCAGTCATTCGATCAAGTGCTGGTTTACGACAACAACATAATCTTCTGTCAACACTGCCAGATGAGCGGACACTCGCTTCAACACTGCTTTCGTGCACACCCAGAACTCAAGAAACCAGCCACCAGGAAGTCACGCGAGACAGACGCGGGTCCCTCTTCCTGCCCCACAACGCAGATCCTGTCCGCCAACCCCATTTTCTAATCGTAGTTCCCCCATCCCTACCGGGTCGGTCTCCGTACCACCCCATTCTCTCGCCATCACCCTCCATAACTCTGTCCGAGCTCTAGACTGCGATCCAGCCCCAGAGTCGTCTATCTCCGACGGCCCCCCTACCCCAACATCCCATGATCTCGCAATCACCCTCCATAATTCCTTCAGCGCTCTAGACTTTGATCCTGCTGATTTCTCTCTAGAGTTGCCTGTCTCTGGTGGCCTCCACAACCCCCCACCATCTTTCCCTATCGATCTCACCATCGCTCCCCTCCAGATCCCTCCCAGCTCCTCCTTCCTCCTCACCTCTCCCACCCAGCCACCCCTCCTGCTCGTGAGATCCCCTGTATTCTATCACCGGCTGGGCCCAGATCGCTCTCCCTCGAGGCGAAAGCTGGAACGATCTCCGCGGACAATCCACCACCCCTCCGCAGCTTAGCCATATTTCGCCCTCGCCCGTCTTTCCCTCTCACATGCAGATTTTGGCAAGCTGTCAATGCGGGGTTCCTTGATCGTGACAATCCTCTTTGCGCTCTCGCGGAGTGTGATGACTCTGACAATTCCCCTACGGCAGCCGAGGTCCTCTTTTCGAACTCAGATAGGGCTCCAGAACCGGTCAGCACTATCCCCAAAAACAATTCTAGTAAGAGAAAGAAGAAATCAAAGAAACAAAGACAGCTTACGGCGATGACCACGAGATCCACCGCAAAGCTTCAAAATACCCCCTCATCCTCCCTTAATGCCTAACATCCTTTCCTGGAACGTTCGCGACATAGGGAATAAATAGACTATGAATCGGATCATCAGCCTCACCAAATCTAACCGGATTGATTTACTAGTTATTATTGAACCCAAGATTCCTCAAAAAAGGATGAAGGCTATCCAACTCAAGCTGGGATTTCCCTATGCACTCTCCGGATGTCACGACATTTGGATCTTCTTTGCTGCTGACTTCCGCTTCGGCATTATCAGCGACTCCACTCAGGCCCTCTCCTATTGGGTCGAGCACCCAGCCTTCAAGTCCCGCGTCCTTCTTTCTGCCATCCACGGTAGCTGCTCCATCCCAGAGCGTCGAGTGCTTTGGGATCTTCTCTCAGGGCCCTCCCTTCCCCACGACGAAATGCCATGGCTTTGCATCGGAGATTTCAACACTCTTTCCTGCAGAGCAGAAAAATCTGGTGGTCGTGACCCCCCTCATTCGGCCATGGAGGACTTCAAAAACTTCACCTTCAACGAGCACCTTTCAGATATCCCATTCCACGGCAATCAATTCACTTGGTGTAACATGCAAGAAGGATCTCGTAGACAGTACTCCCGCCTTGACCGTGTCATGGTTAACGACAGTTGGTCGGAATTGGGATTGATCAGTAATCTTTTGTACCTGAACTCCACCGAATCCGATCATTCTTCGCTTTTTCTCGAGATCAATAATAATCATTCCCGCATCAAAAAATCCTTCCGCTTCCTTGACTTCTGGCGCCACCACCCCCAATTCATGCTCACCGTGGAAGAGGCTTGGACATCTGTCAACCATATGGATCCTACGATCAGAATAGCTATCAAACTCAAAGCTACTAAAAAAGCCCTTACGTCCTGGAGCAAAATTGCATTCGGAGATATTTTTCAAGCCATCAAGGATGCTGAAGACGACGTCACCCGCGCGGAGATCGACTTCGCCGTCGTCAATTCCCAAGATAATCGCGCATCTCTTAACCTCGCCAAAGCCATCCTTAAATCCAGAATCAGGGTTGAAACCGAATTCTGGAAATAAAAGGCTAGATTAACCTGGGACATGGAAGGGGATGTTACGACCCGCACCCACTGTGAGGGTACGAGTACGTAACAATGCCCAGCCTACGGTGTCGGCGGTAGAACGCTGTTTTAGGTCATGAACTATAACTAGCATAATATGAATACTCTCCATAAGGAGGCCAACACAGAGGTACAACTCAATCACAATCTAAGGTAGAATGATAAAGATAGATAAACATGAAATCCAAAAGAGATACAGGAGATAGAAGTCTAAGTGTCTAAGATACATAATCCCAGAAATACATCTCAAAACTCAAATACAGTAATCCACAAGTAAATACAACTCTAGACAAAATGAAATAACTATCTAAACAACCTCTACTGTGTCTCCTCTAGGCGAGCAGGCAATCCCAGGCTATCTGTAAAATTTATCAACAGGTCCAGTCAGGACAGGAACGAGCATATTACATCTCAACAGTTCATAGCAGGTTAGAAAATATAATCATACAGTAAAGTAAGATACAAGATCTGAAGAAATAACATGATAAAAAAGGGAGACTGTAAATAAATAGATACAACATATAGAGAACTAATAGTGACTAGTGATTCAGAGCACAAGATGGTTATGTAAACGGCACGATGTTGTACACGAGTAATCTACAGAGGTTGTACACGAGTAATCTACTGGATTGATTACATAACCACTTCTACTCTCCCGCCCCAATCAATACACAAGGATCTAGTTAAGTTATGTTATTGCACACGAAGTATAGTCGCACACGAGATCATGTGAATACATGAGTATACACGATTTCACACGATTTGTACACGAATATCACGAATACAAGGAGTACACGATGCTCACGATAAAGTACACGAACACGAATACCCGATGTATCCGCTAAGGGGATAACATCGCACAACAAGATCCATATAGTACTAATCCATGTTTCCAACGTGTCAGCATTATGTAAAGTAATCTAAAGCAGGAAATATAATCCTAAACAAGATATGAAATGATCAGAGAATGTACTCGCCTGATATCTGAATGTCCAAGGTAAATATCCTCTAATCACACTAACCTTATCCATAATAATTAGTCTAACCTCTAACTAAAATATTTCTATCATGTGGACTAAAATTAATATCATGTGGGCCACGTCTAACTAGTGTGTGGGTCCCACTCGATTCAAACTACCCCCCGGGTCCCCGTTTCAAGTCGGATTGAGTTAAAATTCGAACCCGACTCAAATAATCCCAAAACAATATCATAAATAATAAAATAAATTTCAACCCCAAAATAATATCATAAATAATAAAATAAATTTTAAAAATATTCAAAAATGTAAATGACAAAAATACTCCTGTTTCTGAAAACTGGGGGTGATAAATCTATCCACCTTAAAAAAATTTCGTCCTCAAAATTAAAACAAAGCAATCACAGGAAACACATGCAGAAAACAATCTCATTCAAATACTTTTCAAAAAAAAAATCAGCAATAAAAAAATCTCTTTGAGGCAAATCAAACATTTGTAAATAAAAACTGATACGTGTCCGATACGGACACAAAACATCACAAAATCACACCTATCAAAGGTCAAAATCAACAATCACCAACGCAATAAATATCAAAATAATTCAAAAAGGTGAAATACAAAATATCCTTAGGCCGGAAATGATATTAAAATATCCTAATCACATGGTTAGGTTCTAGATCAAACAGTCTCTAGGGTTTCACTAGCAAAATATCAAAATCACAAGTCATGATTTTAAATAGTTTTAAAATAATTTAAAAATTACCAAAAAATATATCATAATTTAAATGTCAAATCAATAAATGATTAAAATTACAAAATTTCAAAATTACCCTCATTTTAGAGAACTGGGTGTTACAAGTCTACCCACCTTAAAAAAATTTCATCCTCAAAATTAAAATGTTCATACTCCTTCTAGGTCAAACCCCCCACAATCAAAGTCTCAAAACTTAAACAATCATACAATTTAAAAGGATGACATACAGGGTCATGGCATACGGTGGTCGTGAAAGTCTCATCTAGGTATACTAGTCATGCTAAACCAAAACGGTCATATGGTATCAAAACACACAAGCAATCTAAGGTGCTAAACTAGAAAAGATACAGAAATAACAATCATCAAGACTGTAAGGCAGTCTACCATCCTATATGAAAACTGGTACTTATCAAAATAAAATAAAGTTAACTACCATTTATCTAATAAGGGGTACTATTCAAGAAAATCAAAATCAAAAGTTAAAGAATGAAAGCCAATTGTATGGAAATCCAATCACAATATATTTATATATATAGCGTTAGAGAGGGAAAAGCTAGCATTATGTATAAGTTATGTAGTTCGTGTGTGTATGGGTGTATGTGGACATGTTCATATGGTTAGATAATAGGCGTGTGTGTATGTGAAATATACATGAAAGTGCATAGGAGGATTTGGGGTTTCAAACAATAACTATCAAGTTACACTAATCATGGCATATTGGTTAAACAATCTACAATACACAACTCATTTGCTCATAACATGCATGGCTAACCATGTATATATGTATATATAAAGAGATAGAGATTTAGTTATGTATGTATATACATTATAACATGTATGCCTAAGCTCTATATATATCTATATAGATATATAATCATGACATAGAGAGGAAGAGTTAGGTTACATGACAGGGTATACTAAGTTAGGGTGTGTGTGTGTCCTTGTACAGGGTTATAGCTTAGTATTGAAAGGTTAAACCCAGTTTTAGTTCAGCATTTACATACAAAATCTAAAAATAAGCTAACATTTAAACCAGTGCAATATTAACATCATGCAATTTCAAAATTTAGGAGTTTGAAACATCACAACTAATCTCAATGCTCCCAATACATCCTAACATGATAGAAATGAAATCCTAATATACTATCAATACATTTATCTACGCATACAGTTCAATATTACATGTTAAATCTGAAATTGAACTAAACATGGAAATCAATGTAAAAATGTTAACATGTATTCAGTTTTCAGGATTTTGGAGAATTTGCACATCAAAACCAACTCAATGTTTATCACAACCTAACATGTAAGAATATGGAACCTAAATTTATATTCCTACAATAACAATGTACACAGCTCTAAATATTACATTTAAAACAATCAATTTGAACTAACATTTAAAATCCCGTATTAAGGGTTAATATGCACACAGTCTCAGATTTGACAAATTTAAACACAAAACTCAACCAAATTTTTTTTTGAATTGAAACCCTAGGTATAACATACATGTGCAGTGATATAAATAAAATTATTATCATGAAATTTTATATTTAAATTACGAGTTAAGCTAGGAAAAGCAGAGAATCAGAAATATTGGGGTTTTAAAAATTTAAACATTAACGACATATTAATATGTATTCAGATAGGTAAAATCAAGTGTAGCATGCATAAGTGTCAGGAAAGTGTCCACTATATATATTCACATATATTCTCATGTTCCAATATAAAATTTTAATTCTACGTTAAAACCAACAATTAGATTCCTACCAAGGTTGCAAGCAGGTGATTGACGTAATCAAGACAGTATTATTATTATTATTTAATACAAGAATAATAGCAAGAAAGAAATAACGATAAAATCTGTTTTTGCTTATCTGTTTAAAAGAAAAACCCATTTTGAAACCCAGAGCTAAATTTTCAAATCCAAGATAAAGTCTAGCAAAATCATCGATTCATTGTATTAAGAAGAATTTCATAGTAAGAAGTTACACAAAGTTTATAAAAACAGCTAAAGCTACTCCTAAGTTAAATAAATGAGAAACAAAACAAAACAAACAAATAACAATTCTCTCTTTCTTTCATTTTTTTTGAAGGAGTGAAACAAAAGTAGAGAAAACATGTTCAAAAATATTTAAGGTACAATCTGATAATCATATGCGTCTTCTTGAAATTATGTTGTCAGAATTCTGCCACGCCAATAAGCATAGCTGCAATAAACGATAGAGTACATAATAAGGCATAACTCTATAATCATGTTATCTAGAATTCTTACCACACCACTCGGTATGGCTGCAAGAAAATCTAGATTTCATAACTAAGAAAAGTATAGCTATATCAGGTTCTATGTCCTTGTCATGCTAGCAAATATGACTGCAATAAATTCTAAATTCCATAATAAAGTAGACTTTTACCTTTCTCACTGTCCTTATCAAGTATGTTATCAGGTTATACCTTAATTCCAAAAAAATGTACATATACATATAAATACAAACTCAAATTTAATAACTAACATCAAGATTCAAATTCAACAATAATCCATCAAAAATCATAAAAATACAGACTCAAATTCAACCACTATCATCAAGATTCAAAATTCAACAATAATCCATCAAAAATCATAAAAATACAGACTTAAATTCAACCACTATCATCAAGATTCAAAATTCAACAATAATCCATCACAAATCATAAAAATACAGACTCAAATTCAACCACTAACATCAAGATTCGAAATTCAACAATAATCCATCAAAATCAAGTTCAATAACAGGAAGTAAAGGTAAATCAAATCAGGGAAAAAACAGATTTCAAATCGAAGTTAAAATAAGATTCTCAAGGGTTGTCCCAGGAATCTCTCAAGGAATCCTAACCGTGATTGAGTACCTTCAAAATATATCCTATTCGTACTGTAGGCTGTAGTGGTACTCTAGTTCGAATACCACTACATAAACTCGACCTGCATGGGCCACCACTAAAAACGTGTCATGACCCGCACCCACCGTGAGGGTACGAGTACGTAACAACGCCCAGCCTACGCCGCAGTGTCGGCGGTAGAACGCTGTTCTAGGTCATGAACTATAACTAGCATAATATGAATACTCTCCATAAGGAGGCCAATACAGAGGTGCAACTCAATCACAATCTAAGGTAGAATGATAAAGATAGATAAACATGAAATCCAAAAGAGATACAGGAGATAGAAGTCTAAGTGTCTAAGATACATAATCCCAGAAATACATCTCAAAACTCAAATACAGTAATCCACAAGTAAATACAACTCCAGACAAAATGAAATAACTATCTAAACAACCTCTACTGTGTCTCCTCTAGGCTAGCAGGCAATCCAGGCTATCTGTAAAATTTATCAACAGGTCCAGTCAGGACAGGAGCGAGTACATTACATCTCAACAGTTCATAGCAGGTTAGAAAATATAATCATGCAGTAAAGTAAGATACAAGATCTGAAGAAATAACATGATGAAAAGGGGAGACTGTAAATAAATAGATACAACATATAGAGAACTAATAGTGACTAGTGATTCAGAGCACAAGATGGTTATGTAAACGGCACGATGTTGTACACGAGTAATCTACAGAGGTTGTACACGAGTAATCTATTGGATTGATTACATAACCACTTCTACTCTCCCGTCTCAATCAATACACAAGGATCTAGTTAATTTATGTTATTGCACACGAAGTATAGTCGCACACGAGATCATGTGAATACATGAGTATACACGATTTCACACGATTTGTACACGAATATCACGAATACTAGGAGTACACGATGCTCACGATAAAGTACACGAACACGAATACCCGATGTATCCGCTAAGGGGATAACATCGCACAACAAGATCTATATAGCACTAATCCGTGTTTCCAACGTGTCAGCATCATGTAAAGTAATCTAAAGCAGGAAATATAATCCTAAACAAGATATGAAATGATCAGAGAATGTACTCGCCTGATATCTGAATGTCCAAGGTAAAGATCCTCTAATCACACTAACCTTATCCATAATAAGTAGTCTAACCTCTAACTAAAATATTTCTATCATGTGGACTAAAATTAATATCATGTGGGCCATGCCAAACTAGTGTGTAGGTCCCACTAGAGTCAAACTACCCCCGGATCCCCGTTTCAAGTCGGATTGAGTTAAAATTCGAACCCGACTCAAATAACCCCAAAACAATATCATAAATAATAAAATAAATTTCAACACCAAAACAATATCATAAATAATAAAATAAATTTTAAAAATATTCAAAAATGTAAAATGACAAAAATACTCCTGTTTCTGAAAACTGGGGGTGACAGGGGACCAGAATTCTGGCTTTTTTCACAAGTGCGTCAAAGGGCGTAGAAGTTCTCTAAAGATCCATCGCATCCGCGATGGGAACGGTGTACTGCTGGACGATCAGGCGAACATTCAGAATACAGCCACGAACTACTTCTCCAACATGTTTTTTAAAGAGGCCGTGGTTAAAGATAACAGATTCCTGGCCGAGATTCCCCCTGATTTCCGACAGGGACAATGAGATCCTCAGCGCTTCTCCCTCAGTCGGTGAGCTTAAGATCGCGTGTGGTCCATTAATGCTAACAGCGCCCCAGGTCGGGACGGGTTCAATGGGGTGTTTTTTTGAACATGCTAGGACATCATTCGGTACGACCTCTGGGATGCTACAACCGCATTTTTTCAAGGAGCATTGTACCCGAAATCTATATCATCCGCCCACATCATCCTCATTCCAAAGAACGACAACCCGGAGACCTTTATAGACTTCAGACCGATCAGCCACTGCACTTCCACCAATAAAATTATTTTAAAAATTATAGCCTCCAGAATGTCAGACCTCCTCCCCAGAATTATCTCCGAAGAATAAAGCGGCTTCGTCAAAGGATGCAATATTACAGATAATATTCTCCCGGCTCAAGAAATGATAACTTGCATGAAATTCCCGTCCAAGGGGGGAACGTGGCCATCAAACTGGACATGGAAAAAAGCATACGACCGTCTTGACTGGCAATTCATGATCTGGGTATTTAGAGCCTTCGGTTTTTCTGAACCTGTGATTGATATCATCTTTAGATCCATCAACAACCCCTGGTTTTCCATCGTCATCAACGGTCAAGCTCAGGGTTTCTTCAAAGCTACTCGCAGAGTCAGACAGGAAGGTCCCCTCTCCTCCACCATCTTCATCATCACGGCCGAAGCCCTGAGCAGAAATCTCAAAATCATGACGCGATCTCCTGGATTCCAACACTTTCACACAATGACTGGCTGCCCTCTCATAACTCATATGGCGTACGCTGACGACATCCTTATTTTCTCTGCTGGCACGATCGGAGCCATTGAGGTGGTTATGAGTACTCTCACTAACTACACTAGATGCTCCGGCCAAAAGATTAACAACAGCAAGAGCATGATCTACACTCATCACAAAGCTGATAGAACTCATTCGGCGGTGCTGTCCAACATGACCTCCTTTCCACAGCCTACCCCCCTTTCCTCTACCTTGGGTGCCCATTGGTGTATGGCAGAGTGAACTCTGGCATTTTTGACCACTTGGTGGGCAAGGTTCGCCAAAAAATTGTGGGCTGGCACAACGCTACCCTCTCACCGGGGGGTAAGTTAATTCTCATAAAGCACGTCCTATCCTCCATCCCCATATACACCCTAGCAGTGTGCTCACCCCCCATCAAAGTGCTCCTCTCTATTGAATCCATCCTCGCCAATTTCTTTTAGGGTCATATCGAGGGAAAGAACAAGCATCATTGGGCCAGTTGGGCTACTATGGCCAAACCCACTGTTGAGGGTGGTCTTGGGTTCTGTAGACTCGCCCTCATAATAGACGCCCATTCAACAAAATTGTGGTAGAAATTCTGCTCCGAAAACTCTATCTGGACCAGGTTCATGAGAGCGAGATACTCCAGATTCTGTCACTTGACTGAGGTATCTGCCAACAGCAGATCCTCTGCGTCATGGCGGCGCATCATCTACGATCGTAGCCTGGCGGAACCGCTACTGCGTTTGATATTGGGCAATGGTCGCTCACAGGCATACAAGGAACGATGGTTCGGGGATGACATCCTTAGGCCAAATGCTACTTACTCCGCCGCTGTGCGAGATCCGAGATTTATGGGATGAAGATACGGCTGGGTGGAATTGGGATAGAGTTCGCGATTGGTTTGGCCCGGAGGCCACGGCAAGCCTGGGTGCCTCTACGCTATCGATTAATGACGCTCAAGACGTGCTTAGTTGGTCCCCAAACCCTGGTGGCCTCTTCATCCTGGCTTCGGCCAGATCCATCTTCAGCGATACCCAGGTAACGTCCTCCCCTTCCGCCAAGTTTTGGCACACATGCATTCCTGCTAAATGGTCCATTCTAATCTGGCGTGCCGTGCGTCGAAAACTTCCCACGGACTATGCCGTACAATCTTTCGGCTGTAGTCTGGCATCTAGATGCTACTACTGCGTGTTTATCAGCAAACGGAATCCGTCGAGCACGTTCTTCTTTCTAGTGATTCTGCCTCCAACATTTGGATGCACCTCCACTTAAAGTGCAAGATTGTCCCCACGACCGGGGGCATCAACTATCTGCTGGCCAGCTGGAACACGTCTCACGGACCTCAGATCGTCGCTGCCGCCGCATTTTAGGTATTATGGAAAAATAGAAACAAATTCAGATTCGAGGGCATCAATTCGCGCCTTCTCAATTGTACAGAGAGGTTCTTCGACAAATCCAAAAAAGAAAGAGGGGTTGCACTCATACCTCGGACCAGTTTTGGGCAGCCCTGGGATGACCTGATCTCCGTGTGTTGTGTGCTGGCTCTTTGGTCATGTTCGTCCGAGGGGCAGGGATGCTATCTTCTTTGGTGCTAGCTTTGGCCGCCTTACCTTCTGATGCTCGGTCCAGCTTCCGTTTTGTGGGCAATACTTCGTGCTCTCTTTCTTTTGCTTTGGGTATTTTTTCGCGCGTGGCGCGCTTACTTATATAGGCTTCGGCATTTTGCGCCTGTCAATCAATAAAGCTTGTGTTCTTCTAAATATATATATATATATATATATATATATATGTGTGTGTGTGTATATATAAATGTATTTGTTGTATATATAAATATATTTCGAATACAATTTTGTGCAAAATGTTATTATGTATAAATTTACAAGTTATTTTATTATATAATTTTATGACTTGTATGTTTCACTACTTAATATATCTATTATTAAAATACTTTTATATATATTATTAAAATACTTTTACTTGTATTTTGATATATGAATAATTGTATTTTATTAATCATGGCCATTTGATGTCCAAACCTAGCATGGGTTTTTGGGCCTAAATATGTTTAAATACATTCAAAGTCTGTACAAGTCATATTGGACTCGATTCACGGCTTTGGTCCTGTATATGGACTTCGGTTCAATTTCGTATATGTGGATAAAATAGTAAATAATTAATTAATTATTTTCCAAAAATTGTTACTTGCCGTTTTTGAATTTTTATATATATTTTAATTATTGTAAAAATATGAGAAAAATTATATTTAAATACTATGTTAATTTAGATAATTTAAGATAACTTTTGCAGCATTAAACAAGTATTTTGACATTTTATAAAAATAGGAAAACATAACTCATTTTCAGGATACTTATATTTACTGATTTTTAATAAATATCTATGAGGGTTTCTAAATTCCAAAAAAATTAGTATAAATTTCTATAATTAACAAGGATTATTTTGGTACTTTATTTTATGTATAATTGAGCATTTTGTCTATCTTAAAAATTATTGAAACACAGTGTACAGTCTAATTTATTTATTGAATAATTACGACTTACGATGTATTGTGTGATTTTGGGATGTTGTAGTATTGGACCTCACCCTACAATAGTGAAAAGGCCCTATAAAGTTAGTTTAGGTGTTGTGTCACCCCATATTGGTCTTCTATGCTAAAGTTCACCATTTGGCTAGGTGTCAAGTTAGAAAGTCGTGTCACACAACTAGTGTCCTAGTGTTTAACTTAGTATGAAAACTAAGTTTATGTATTATTTTTACAGTGACGAGACACCAGACATCTATAACATTTTCTTTACTATCTTGCTTTGCTAGAGGCAAGTACCTCTACAAACTTTATTTACAGCATATAATGAATTGTGTTAAACCATGTTAACATACCGTTATCTAAAACTATAGGTCATATCTCTACATGTTTCACATGCTTTATACCGCTCTCGGTATCCACCATGTCTTATGCTATTCTCGTATCTCTCACATGTTTAGAATTGGGTTATGGAGAAATTGATAGTTGAGTACGTGATCATGCCCCCTCTACCGTAGCGAGAAAAGTTTCATTTTATATGTTACTACGCGTAGGCCATTATCTTAAAGCAGATTTATGCGTATGTATATCTATTGCCGTATCACTTGTACGGAAGTACATTATTATGTGCCCTGCACATTGTACACCTATTGACGATCACGTACCTGCTACAGTTTTAAACATTACATATATATCTGTCTCTATGATATATGTATCCCTGCCATGATAGATTGTGATATGCCATGATTCCTATTTATTACACTGTAGTTCATTTAATGTTTCGTATATTTAGTTTGTTAGAATCAGTGCTTGCTTCCGTCCTGACGGATAACGTTGTAGTTATACTTACAGAGGAGGAGTTGCTATGTGATTCCTATTATGGAGTTACCGTCGAGGATCTGGCTTTACCTTACGAGGATGTACCTTGTGGTAAAACTCGTCTAGTTTGCTTAGTTGTTCAGGACTTTTGAGAGTCGTCATGTTTTAGACTGTATTTTGTGACTGGACTTGTACCCAATTTTACATTTTGGACATGTACTTGGAACATATTTATATACTAGATGATTTTGTATTTGGATATTTCTGACTCAATTTGACATATAGAACTATTAGCACACTTTGGTCTTATCTCATTTGTCTTTAGAACAGCTTACTACGCTTTATCACAAGCGTAGGCTGGACATGACTCGGCCCGGCCTAACAATTTGGGTAGCGTATCGTGACATAGTCTAAAAGGCAAAAAATACCAACAATCCTCCACATATCTCAATATAGGGGTTGAGCGTTCCTCACAGTGACTGCCCATCATGCAGTAGGAGAGATGTCGCTAACGACTTGAATATTCCCCCATGGGTCAAATAACAGTATGATACAAGAATGGACTTAAGCCTTGAATTCTGCACCATGATTGTAATTTTTTCCACTCACATAATAACATCATCTGTGCTTTCGGTTGCATATTAAAGGTCCTATGCATGCCTGGTTTTAGTGTATGTATCTTGGGCGTCTAAAAGTTTACCCTCAAGAGACGGCCTGAATCTCTTTCCATACATTTTAGGTGAGTTCTTTTAAAGAGTCCTTTGGCATGAAGCCTTGTGCTTCATTACGGTGCTACCCCCGCTATGACATGGCCCAAAGCCGAGGCTATACCTCATCGTCGTGTCACGCCACTGTAGCATGAGGACCCAGCCTCTTTGTAGTGCCAAACTATCCAGCATGAAGCCTTGCGCTTCCTTGCGGTGTTACGCCGCTGTGACATGGCTCACGTAGCCAAGGATTACCCACTCAGGTACCTCTTGGTGGTGTCTCACCACTGTAACATGATGGTCACCGGCCTCCTTGTTGTGCTGACTACGCTCTTTATTCTAAACTGTCACGACCCGCACCCTTTTTTTAAACGGATACGAGATTGTCCAAGCCAAGCCTACGCCGCAGTGTCGGCGGTAGAATGCTGTCACGGCCATGAAGATCAAATCACAAATAATGCTTATTCATAAATATTAACTTACAATATTCACAAGTTTTACATTTGTAGGAAAATATAAACTTGTACAAATATTGAAATGACTACAACTCAGCTATCTAGGCTAGTCTCTAGGCTTTTGTCTGCAAGTACACCCGTATCTCCCATGCTAAGTAAATCCACAACTAACCTAAAAAAATATTGGTTTCCAGTCAGGATGGAACGAGCATAATCACTGAATGCAATTTCAATAAATAAAAATGACTATAAATCAAAGGTTAGACATCATCATGAGTTTTGAAATAAACAGTAAAGACAGAAAATCAGTAACGAATAAATAAACACAATACCTTTCCAATCGTAGAAGTACCTTTGATATGTGATCGGTCTCGGGACAATTACACGACAATGTCTACAATGTCTAAAGTTACACTGTTACACTGTCTAAAGTTACACTGTCTACAGCAAATAATACAATAAAGAAACATGGTATACTTGAAATAATAAATCATTGTTTACACTGTCTAATTGTAATAATAAATCACTGTCAACTGTCTACTTTGCAATATAAATCACTAGCTACACTGCTACTTTGTAATAATAAAATCACTGTTTACACTGTCTACACTATCTAAGGTCAGATCACACATCGTTGGTACTTCACCTTTTGACTCAACAATTTATAATAGAATATAAAATCACATAATCAATGGCCAATCAATGAAATATAGTGAAGATCAATATCGAAATGCAGACAATAAACTGTACTCGCCTGTGGTCCTCTGCTAGTGAAATCGACAGTCTAAACTACTCAATGTGCCACAACGAGTCAAACCAGTATAACAGTCCCCGGAAGCTGAAATAAACATTATCAATATTCTCAGAATAGTCAAATAGCTAGAATTGCCTATCCTTAAGTCCAATTCTAGACACATGGGCAAACAGAAATTTTGGGTCAAAATGGTGTCCGTCGTTGGGCCCACTTTGCACCGAAAAACGTACCAGAGTCAACGGTCTCTAAAGTCATCAACCTATATGTCTACGGATCCAGTTTTTCGATACGAAACCCATCCGTATGTCCTAAGTTGGATTCCGGCAGGCCGTGCACAAAATTGCCCGTTGAGTCGGACCGTGGGGCCCGCAAAACGGCGTCCTATTCAACTATCTCAGAATTGGACCAAACTTGGCATACATGACCAAAAAAAATGATACGATCCTGTTGCGTAAGTTTTATCTCGATCTGAGAGCGTGCACAAAGTATTGGGAAATTTTCACGAAAGCCGATACGGTGAATTTCGACGGATATGTATCAAATTCCTCGCGCACACGCGACCAATTTGAATTTCGTCAAAACCCACACGCCACGAAGCCATTACGCACCTTTCGGTGCTTTCAGTTCGCGACCACGTCACCGGTTTGGCGGGACGGACGTGGTATCGGAGGGTTTTTTTAATTTTTAAAACAGATTTTTGTCAAACTTTATCTAATTTTAAAAAGCAATTAACCAACAAGAATTAAATCTAAAAATAGTGTTTTCATCTTGGTTAGGTTGTCTAGAAGTATATTCAAATGGTTTTCCAAATCGCGATGTTCTGGTCGTAAATCGACCGCAAACCTTGGACATTGGGGTAGTTTTTATACTCAGGAAATCGAAATTTTTTCGGTTTTGGGGCTTGTTTTCCGTTGCGTACAAAGCGAATTAAAATGAACTACCTGAAGGGAAACGAAGGGGTATAGGTTAGGTTCAAACTTGCGAAATCGGTTCGACAAATTGTCGATTGGTCAGGGAGGAAACATCACGCGAAGTGGCCTCGACACGCTGCTGCTGCTGGCTAAACTACCTGCTCGCGAGCGTTTGCGCACTGTGTTCCGTGCGGACCTGGCTGCCCGCGATGGCACCCAGGGTGGCGCGATGTTGCGCCAAGGCTGGGGAAGGTGGCGGCGAGGTCAGGCGTAGGTTCGAGTTAGGTTTCGATGTTCTGTTTCCTCCCTCCCGATGTATATAATGTGTACGTGCGTGTGGCTTGCTGGGTTCAGGGGCTCGTCTTCATGCCTATTTGGAGAGCTGGGTAATACTTAGGGTCGTTTGGCCGAGATGGGCTGGGGGCTACTTTGGTTGGGTGGTATTTACTTACTCCATTTATTTCCTATATATATATCACTATTATATATATATATTTCTAAATATATATCACTAATAGATATCACTATATATATATATATATATATAGATAGAATATATATATATATATATATATATATATATAATATAGATATAGATATATTATATATATATATATATATATATATATATATTTTTTTTTTATCTATATAATATATATATATAATATATAGATATATATATATATATATAATATATATATATATATATATTTATATATAATAATATATATATATATATATATAATAATATATATATATAGATATATATCTAAATGTATATATCACCATATATATTCTATTAAATATATCATATATATATAATATATATATATATATCTATATATATATATATTATATATAATATATATATTATATAATATATAAAATATATCACTATATTTTTTCTATTATATATCACTATATATATTATATATATATATAATAATATAGATATTATATAATATATATATATAATTATATATATATAATATCACTATATATTTATAGATATATAATAATATTTAATTGACAAAATTAATATAACTAATAACAGATAAATAATATATATATAATAACCTCCATAAAATAATAATAAGTATAACGAAATTCATAAAGCTATAATGGTGGTATATATTATATATATATATATATATAATTATATATTATATAATATATTATATATATATATATATATATATATATATTAATATAGAATATATAATATATAATAATATAAATATATAATAATATCTATATATATAATATATATATATATATATATATATAATATATATATATATATATATCTATATATATATATACAACTTGTGCAGTCTAAAAATCCCAATATGTATACGACCTATTTTATACCAATATTACCGAATACCAACTAATAAGATAATCATAATATTTAATTACGAATTTTAGAAAATATTCATTAAATAATTAAAACGGAATACACACACACTCATACCAAATACGTCAACACGAATGTCATTGAACGTCCCGCATGACTACATGGGCTTGGGCTCAGTTGGGTCCAGTCCAGATAAAATGGTATAATCGGTTTCCCTAAACTCCATATAATTAATAGATAAATAAAACTTCGGCAAGGGTTAAGTTACAACTTGGCCTGGTTTTCCTAGTTAGAACAGTTCTATGGCTCGACCTTCCTTACCAGGGCGAATACACTGGTCAAAGCACGTCATTGCGCTATCCTTGCCACGATTTCTAGTCACCTTGTACTCCAAAACCCACATTGCTAAAGTTATCTACCATAATATTTAACTAAGTAATTATCTATAAATCTAAAAATCACCACTTAATTCAAATAAATAATAAATAAAATATATACTCTAAATTCTGGGAAGAGGGGTTAAATCTACTCACCTAAAAATAATTTCGTCCTCGAAATTCTAATTCATAAATTCCTCAAATTCAAAGGAAATCTATTACCTTAATCTTCTCGAATTTTAATTCCTCAAAACAGTTTATATCCTCTAGCCATTTTGTAACTACGAAACTCCGAGGACTTCTACCCACCTTTGGTCACACTACTCCCTCAAAGGTATGTCCCTACAACTATATAATCATTCGACTAATTGCTATAATTGCTATCAAAAATATCTACTGTATATGGCATCTATAAACTCTATATCTATCAAGCGAACCAAAATTTTAACAAACAACAAACTTACAGGTAGTTAAGAAATATTGGTAAATTCCAATAAACATGAGCATTCGTCGCTCCGAAATAGGAAGGACAGGAAAATAAGGAAGAACAATCGAGGTAAAAATAAAATTTCTAGAGCGGTAAAAAGTATCCAATGCTGCAGATGGAATGAAAGTTTATGAACCAATGACTTATTTGCTAGAGTGGGTACTCTAGTCCAGTCACTTGCTAAATCGAAGAACACTTGTTTCTTAGAGGGGCTTGCAATCCATGCAATACAGAAATTCTGTTCTCAAAGTTCTAAACAATATTCCAAAATAGGACTGAATTTGAGAAATCAAGATTATGGTCTTTTTCGTGGTTATTTAAATATACGCAAGGGATAAAATGCAATACAACATCGTATCGCGACTTCTAGTAGATGGAATAAGGGTTACGAATGACCTCACATTCTAAGAAGGGGAGACAATATAATGGGTATAGGTACCTCTTTCAGAAAGTCAGTTTTATAGTCCAAATATGGTGGTATGCATGGATGGATTTACTAGATCTTAATGGGTTCCTTAATTGGGCATCAATCGTCAGTTGGATGAACCTTGAATTTCAATCTATATTGACTGAACAAGATCCCAAGATAAAACATTTCTAGTAGGTTAGGGTACCCTAGCATAAGTTTCCCCCAAGTGGTGAGCTAGTTGTCAGTCGGATTGGTTCGCTGGTTCCTAAAGCCTAAATTGTGTCTTCATGACTTTTGTGTTTAAGTAGCACGAGAAGAACAATTGAGTGGCACAATAGTGACATGTGCGTAGTGGGCTTCGAGTAGATCACAACTATATATTGGGTTGAAAGGTTTGAGTCGAGGTTGCGGCTCTAGTGGATGTCGGAAGCTATACCGGTATTATGGTAAGGTTATAGCTAGTCCTTTTATCCTGAAAGTCGTACCATGAAAATAGAGTACAAGGGGACGTATTTGAGTGGGACATGATTACTTAGATGAAGGTGGACTTGTCTAGATCTTGCATACAAAATTTGTTGGAAGGTACAACTGGTCTTGTGCTCCGAATATTAATGACACGGCCGGGGCACAAAATAATCTAACGGAAAGTGGGAGTCCATGGGGTATTTCCGCCCTAATGGAAATTATTCCGATCAATCGGTAATCTTCATATATCCTAAAATTTAGAAGGTTTACAGTCTACCCACCTTAGAAGCTAGGACAGGGTTTAGGAATAATGAGGTTAGAGGGTCCCAAAATTCGGATACTGTACCTCGACTCTTGTTAATAGAGAATAAGGCATGGCGTAACGGAATATGGTAGATGTAAGTCAAGTCAATGATCATTCCTCAATAAATGAGAAACGAGGGTGTACAATGACACATGGTCGATAAAATAGAATGATCTACTCGTCCCCAGTATTCAAGAGTTATCGACAGGGTAACCGACTCTAAGGCACATCATAAAAATATTTCTAACAACTGAGTCGTGAGTTTCTATTTGTTTTAAGCCTGCCAGACTATTGCTACAAGAGTTCTAGGGTTATGGGCTTAAGGGTTTCTAGTTAAAACAAGCTTCAAGCAATAAATCAGAGACTCAAACAAATAGATTTCTTGAGAATAGTTAGTCTCCTAGGTTGGCATCCTGACTAAGGGTAAAACCTTAATCATTCTCAAGTTCAGATGGCTTAAAGTCTCAATAATATTTGAGGGTCGAGGGAAGAACGAGTAACTCAATCACATGACTGGCCGATAGTAGCTATACATATGTATACAACTACCATAGCCCTGGGAAATGCTCTGTATCTCTTCTACCAATTATGAGCTTTGTCTTCCAAATAGGTGAAAGACAAAACAATAAAGAGTTCAAGGGAGATGTTACTGAAAAAATTACGTGATTCAAAGGCGAATATATAATTCAAGAGGAATTGTCAACACAGTAGCGGAGGAGATCCTAGAGACATCTACATCTCAATCCACGTAGGTTAATCAGAGGGAGAGCGAACCGAGTGCACTACGGTTGATCAGACCGTAATACATCGATTTGATTAGACAATAGAGCAGGCGTCTCCAATAACATATGTCTTGAATCAAGCTTGATAAAAGAGTAAGCTTGCAAAACTAGGCCGTAATAGCAGCATTGGTCCAGATAGTCAAAATACAAGAATGCGAGATTTTTGAAAGGAGTCACAGGTAGTTCGAATTTTGTGAGAATCAAAGCTTACCCGATGTTCTTGCTTATACAGTCTTCCTACTATCTTATCCACCAGGAATTGGTCGACTAATGGGTTATGGACCTCTACATTCTATATTCCCGGTAAACCTATTAGCGTAAATCAATTTTCTCGTCAATAGATCACAAGGACTATGGAATGCTAGGTCGGAAGACATGCTACCCAACTTGCAGAACTGTCACTAGTATTAGTTTTGGATCTTATGGGACACAGGGTATTTCTTGTCCTCTATAGTATCATGAACTTGTAATCATGTCTGAAGTCATTTCACCGAGGATTATGCCTTGCCCATATACCCAGGCTATGGAAAACCCTTGGTTTCGTGATTCAGATGCGATATGTTATCCGATACTCTTCCTTATATTGACACAGGGTGACTGCGGTCAAAAGAGGATCACTAACTATAGTTTTTAGTAACATTCTATAACCTATATCTTCTCAAAACATTTCAACTCTAGGGGTCATGTCTCGCCAGTGTGCTGCTGGCTACAGTGAATCCATGGTCTTTATGATTTAATTAAATGGCGACAGTGCGCTGCTGTCCTGCCATTATGGGTTAACTAACATCCTTTAACTAAAATCTGTAAAAAAAAAATTCCTGGGCTTCTAGAGATTCAAACAAGTCGACTATGTAATAAGGCGTAAATATTTGTCCTATCAGTCACAATTTTAAATAAAAGATTTAATCATGAAGGAAAGAACTAGAGACAAAAGGATTACAAACATTCTAGTATCTATTCTATGTGTATTCAAACCTTTGAGGAAAACTTTGAATCAAAACTAACATGAGGTTCATCTTTGGATAACATAAAATAATAACTCTTAGGGCAAAATAGGAACTAAATAGGCAATTTGACTAAGATATGAGGATGATATCTAAGAGGCAAGGAGAAGGAATTAATCAATTTATCAAGGTTAGATCATTAATTCTAGGAAGCCATGTCTCACCAAGTGAATAATCTATCCACATTGGATCATAACGTCATATCAAGAGGAATAGTGTACCCATGGGGGTATGACAACTATCAAAATCAATAATTCCTCATCTATATTGCAAGGCCTAGACTACCCATCAGTAATTTTGTACAAGGGACTCCTAGTCCTAGTCATTCTCTTAAATTAAATTAATTCCTAATTCGTGAATGAGTATTTCCTAGTCGCAGGCTTGCAATAGTACGACTACCTTAAGTACTATCACGAGTTCTCATGATTTGCGAAGACAGACCTGCATGGGCCACCATAAAAACTTGTCACGACCCGTACCCATTTTGTTAAACGGATACGAGATGTGTCCAAGCCAGCCTACGCCACAGTGTCAGCGGTAGAACGTTGTCACGGCCATGAAGATCAAATCACAAATAATGCTCATTCACATAAATAATTTAACTTACAATATTCACAAGTTTTACATTTGCAGGAAAATATAAACTTGTACAAATATTAAAATAACTACAACTCAGCTATCTAGCTAGTCTCTAGGCTTTTTGTCTGCAAGTACACCTGTATCTCCCATGCTAAGTAAATCCTCGGCTAACCTAAAAAATATTGGTTTCCAGTCAGGAATGGAACGAGCACAATTCACTGAATATAATTTCAATAAATAAAAATGACTATAAATCAAAGGTTAGACATCAATCATGAGTTTTGAAAATAACAGTAAAGACAGAAAATCAATAACAAATAAATAAACAAAATACCTTCCCAATCGTAGAAGTACCTTTGATATGTGATCGGTCTCGGGACAATTACACGACACTGTCTAAAGTTACACTGTCTACTCTGTCTAAAGTTACACTGTCTACAGCAAATAATACAATAAAGAAACATGGTATACTTAAAATAATAAATCACTGTTTACACTATCTAATTGCAATAATAAATTACCGTCTACACTGTCTACTTTGCAATAATAAATTACTGGCTACACTGTCTACTTTGCAATAATAAATCAATGTCTACACTGTCTAAGGTCAGATCACACATCGTTGGTACTTCACATTCCCGACTCAACAATTTATAATAGAATACAAAATCACATAATCAATGGCCAATCAATAGTGAAGATCAATATCAAAATGCAGACAATAAACTGTACTCGCCTGTGGTCCTCTGCTGGTGAAACCGACAGTCTGAATTACTCAATGTGCCACAATAGTCAAAACCCGTATAACAGTCCCCGAAAGCTGAAATAAACATTATCAATATTCTCAGAATAGTCAAAATATCTAGAATTGCCTGTCCTTAAGTCCAATTCTGGATATAGGGGCAAAACGGTAATTTTGGGTCAAAACGGTGTCCGCCGTTGGACCCGCTTTGTACCGAAAAATGTGCCAGAGTCAACGGTCTCTAAAGTCATCAAACTACATGTCTACAGATCCAGTTTTTCGATACAAACCCAACCGCATGTTCTAAGTTGGATTCCGGCAGGCCGTGCACAAAATCGTCCGTTGAGTCGGACCGTGGGGCCCGCAAAACAGCGTCCGATTCAACTGTCTCTGAATTGGACTAAACTTGGCATACATGACCAAAAAAATGATACGGTCCTGTTGGTGTAAGTTTCATCTCGATCTGACGAACGTGCACAAAGTAATTAGGAAATTTGCACAGAGGCCGATACGGTAAATTTCGACGGATACGTATCAAATTCGCCGCGCACACGCGACCAATTTGAATTCCGTCAAAATTCACACGACCACGAAGCCGTTACGCACCTTTCGATGCTTTTGGTTCGCGACCACGACGCCCGGTTTGGCGGGACGGACGTGGTATCGGAGGGTTTTTCTAGTTTTTAAAACATATTTTTGTCAAACTTTATCCTAATTTTAAACAGCAATTAACCAACAAGAATTAAATCTAAAAATAGTGTTTCCATCTTGGTTCGGTTGTCTAGAAGTCTATTCAAACGGTTTTCCAAAACTCGCGATGTTCTGGTCGCAAATCGACCACAAACCTTGGACATTGGGGCAGTTTTTATACTCAGGAAATCGAGATTTTTCCCGATTTTGGGGCTCGTTTTCCATCGCGTACAAAGCAAATTAAAATGAACTACCTGAAGGGAAACGAAGGGGTATAGGTTAGGTTCGAACCTGCGAAATCGGTTCGACAAATCGTCGATTGGTCGTGGAGGAAACATCACGTGAAGTGGCCTCGATACGCTGCTGCTGTTGCTAAACTCCCCTGCTAGCGCGCGTGTGCGTGCTGTGTTTCAGTGCGGACCTGGCTGCATGCGGTGCCGCCCAGGGTGGCGTGCGGTTGCGCCAAGGCTGGGGAAGGTGGTGGCGAGGTCAGGCGTGGGTTCGAGTTAGGGTTTCGATGTTTTGTTTCCTCCCTCCCGATATATATAATGTGTACGTGCATGTGGCTTGCTTGGTTCAGGGGTTCGGCTACATGCCTATTTGGAGAGCTGGGTAACACTTAGGGTCGGTTTTGGCCGAGATGGGTTGGGGGCTACTTTGGTTGGGCTGGGATTTAACTACTCCAATTTTATTTCCTATATATATATATATATATCACTATATATATATATATATTTTATATATATATATATTTTTTTTATATATATGTATATATATATATATATATATATATATATATATATATCACTATATATATATATATATATATATATATATATTATATATATATATATATATATATATATATATATATATATATATATATCTATATATATATATATATATATAAATGTATATATCACTATATATATTTCTATTATATATCACTATATATATATATATATATATATATATATATATATATATATATATATATATCTATATATATATATATATATATATATATATATATATATATATAAAAAAAATATATATATATATATATATATAAATGTATATATCACTATATATATTCTATTATATATATCACTATATATATATATATATATATATATATATATATATATATATATATATATATATATATATATATAATACATCACTATATATATTTCTAATATATATATCACTGTATATATTCTATTATATATATATATATTATATATATATATATATATATATAATATATATATATATACATAAAATATATATATATATATATATGATCGGAGATCACTGGCTGATGCGATCATTTGGGTGCTTTGGAAGAACAGGAACAAGCATAGATATGAAGGGCATGATGTTGGGCCGAAATACTTGGTTCAGGAGGTGAAGCGACAGTTTCGGAAGTCTCTTTCGAGTTGTCGTCATCTCCCGTCTATTCCACTCTAGGCTTTAGAGTAGTGGTTTTATTGCATTTTCTTTCTTTTTCTTGTTACCATGAGGTCGGATGTACTCATTACCCTCTTTTTCAATAAAGGTAACGATTTTAAAAAAATAAAATATATATATATATATTACTATTATATATCACTATATATCACTATATATATATATATATATATATATATATATATATATATATATATATATATAAATGATCGGAGATCACCGGCTGGTGCGATCATTTGGGTGCTTTGGAGGAACAGGAACAAGCATAGATATGAAGGGCATAGTGCTGGGCCGGAATTCTTGGTTCGGGAGTTGAAGCGACAGTTTCGGAAGTCTCTTTCGAGTTGTCGTCATCTCCCGTCTATTCCACTCTGGGCTTTACAGTAGTGGTTTTATTGCATTTTTATATATATATATATTTCTATTATATATCACTATATATATATATATATATATATATATATATATATATATATATATATATAAAATATATCACTATATATATTTATATGACTATATATATTTATATGACTATATATATAATAATATTTAATTAACAAAATTAATATAACTAATAACAAATAAATAATATTATATACATATAATAACCTCCATAAAATAATAATAAGTATAATAAAATTCAATAAAGCAATAATGGTGTATATATATATATATATATATATATATATATATATATATATATATATATATATATATATTTATATATTCATATTTTATATATATATATATATATATAGGTCCGTATATATATTGGGATTTTAGACTGCACAAGTTATATATATATATATATATATATATATATATATATATAATATATATATATATATATATATATATATATAAATAATATATATATATATATATATATATATATATATATATATATATATATATATATATATATATATATATAACTTGTGCAATCTAAAAATCCCAATATGTATACGGACCTATTTTATACCAATATTACCGAATACCAACTAATAATGATAATTATAATATTTAATTACGAATATTAAAAAATATTCATTAAATAATTAAAACGGAATACCACACACACTCATACTGAAATACATCAACACGAATGTCATTGAACGTCCCGCATGACTACATGGGCTTGGGCTCAGTTCGGGTCCAGTCCAGACTAAAATGTATAATCGGTTTCCCTAAACTCCATAATATAATTAATAAGATAAATAAAACTTCGGCAAGGGTTAAGTTGCAACTTGGCCTGATTTTCCTAATTAGAACAGTTCTTTGGCTCGGCCTTCCTTACAGGGGCGAATACATTGGTCAAACCACGTCATTGCGCTATCCTTGCCACGATTTCTAGTCACCGTGTACTCCAAAACTCCACCATGGCTAAAGTCATCTACCGTAATATTTAACTAAGTAATTATCTATGAAATCTAAAAATCACCACTTAATTCAAATAAATAAATAAATAAAATATATACTCTAAATTTTGGGAAGAGGGGTTACAACAACATTAGGCTACCGGCCTATATGCGGTGCTACGCCACTATGACAGGGCTCGCAAAGCTGAGGTATTACCCTTACCGAGGAACCTCTTGGTGGTGTCACCCCACTATAGCATGGAGAACTTACGCTCCTTTGTAGTGTTGTGCTACAGTGCTTCCTGTAGAGTACAACAGACATTCGAAATGCCTGAGAACTCATTAAGGCGTATAAGCCATCTGTCACTCCCTGATCCTGATATACGTATTCTTTCTTAAATTTGTACATGGTATCCTGTATTTAGCATGTGTATAATTTTATTTATTACTTATTAATGGTTGCTTGTAGCTTTTAAGCATGTCATTAGTGGAATGGTTATGGCATATTTAGAGATTAGGGTTTTCTTAAGCTAACCATCACCCACTATATAAAATCTCTTCCACACTCTCTTTCCTCATTCACTCTCTCATTCATTTCCCACAATCACCAACCCACTTAGGCAAGTACAACTTGCTCAAAAGTGGAGATTTATGCATTTTTCATTCTTGATTTTTTTTTCTTTGATATTATTTGTCTATATTGTTCTTCTCTTCATTCTCTACAAGTTTAGTTCTTGGAGTTTTTTATTTTAATGGCTAGTTTTGTGTAGATCTAAGTTTCTAAAACTAGGGTTTTATGGATTTTTATAGTTTTGATCTATCAAACTTGGTTGTTTTCGAAAACTAATGGTCCTATGTTGTAGAAAATCTCATTCTACCCAATTTTGGCTTTTGAACCGCCGAATTTTGACTTGTTTTGAGGAAGTTATGTCCAAAATAATATTTGGACATCTTTTATGTTCATCTGCCCTGGTTCTGGCAGGGACGATGAATAGTGCCGCATGAATGAATAGTGTCACATGGATACATAGTACCACAGGAATAAATAGTACCACATGGATGCATAGTGCCGCAGGAATGAATAGTGCCGTATGGATGCATAGTATTACATGGAATAAATAGTATCGCATGAATGAATAGTACCGCATGGATGCATAGTGCCGCTGAAATAAATAGTACCGCATGGATGAATAGTGTCGCATGGATGCATAGTACCGCAGGAAGGAATAGTGTCGCATGGATGCATAGTGCCGCATGGAATAAATAGTGCTGCAGGAATGAATAGTGCCGCAGAATGTCGCATAGTGCCGCAGAAGGCTGCATAGTACCGCAGAATGCCGCATAGTACCTATTTTGGCTGTTTTAGGCCCTATTTGGCTGAATTGTGGCCAGAATTTCTCTCAACTTCCAACATGAAAGTTGTAGATCTTTGTCTTGGCTTCAAGAATCTTCATGTCTCACTTTAACTAGAATTCATACGTGACTTTGTCACCTTGTGCACCTTGCACCTTGTGCACCTTTTACCTTGCACTTTTGCCTGTGCGCCGTTTGGGCCACTTCATGACTTGCGTTCACTTCATACCCTAAGTGCGTAGTGCCTTCTTGTTCTCTTTCCTTTTGTGTCTTGGTCCTCATTTCTGATCTGACTACCTATGCGTATGCTGGATAACCCAATGTGTGTACTAAGGTACAATCTACGTGAGCACCGAGGTGCTTTCCTATATGCTAAGTGTTCCTACGTGATACCTGCCAGTACCTACAAGAGTCCAGCATTTACATAGCGAATGGTCGATAGCAGTGACATGGTATGTATTGTGTGTTATACTACACCCAGAAGGGGGTACATACGTATGACTCCCTGAGCCAGCATGGATCCCTTCTTGGGGTACTCGTACAATGTATGACATCTAGGGGAGTGAGCATATGACCACGACATGTGAACTCCGAGGATAACCTAGGGATTAACTAGGCAACTAACTTAGTAAATGCATTGGGTGGGAAGTATCCCGAGATTGTGCCATACTAGCCACCCTAGATCCAGTCCTAATGTGTCGGGTTGGCCGCCACATATATGGTTTCATTCGCCTATAGCGGATGGCTATATCCGACTTCTACGAGCTATGTGTTATATATTTTAGTACGGTAGCCCTCCGGGAGACCGGTGCATAATCAATGTGCTATATGTCTTATGGTTGGGCTGGCCCTGCTGGGTTGACACGATTTGACGATTCCTTTTAATCAGTATCGCGGGGATAACTTCGCCAAATATAGAAAGCCGCATGAATGAATGGCCGCTTGAAAAACGACTTGACTGTGCCTTGTGTATATATACATACATACATACATACATACATGAATGGCCGCATGAATGAATGGCCGCTTGAAAAACGACTTGACTGTGCCTTGTGTATGTATGTATATATATACATAGATACATATACATGCATATATGATTATTATAAAAATACACTATTTATTTATAAAAATATACATACATGCATATATATACACTATTTATTTATAAAAGGGGTTAGTAAATAGTATTTTTATAATAATCATATATGCATGTATATGTATGTATATATATATATATATATATATATATTTTTTTTTTTTTCGAAAACTAGTGCTTTATTAAAAATTAGAAGAGTTCCAACTCAGATTACATTTGAGTCACCATAAACAATGGTGAAAATAAAATAAAAACCGATCATAGGAGACCTAGTGAGTGCACTTGACAGTAGCTTTAACAATTTGCCTCTGTATCTCCTTCACAAGCATAGTAGATGAGTACCTATATCCTTCATATCGCCATTTATTGTGATTTTTTCACAACACCCATATTGTAGCCCCCACTGCAATTTGCTTTTGATGAAGCTTCGCTCCTCGCCACCACCTCTTCATCCTCTGAGTCAGAGAACGACCTCCTCCCTGTAGATGGAATACTCCTTGTATAGCCGTCCAAACATCCGTAGCTAGCTTTCCTGAATGTAGAATATGTTCAGTAGTTTCGACTGAACTCTGTGTGCAGCAATGACACTGAGATGCCAAGCTGAACCCCAGCTTCATAATCTGATCATCAGTCGGTAATCTATTATGCAACACTCTCCATAACAGAACTGACCATTTATAGGGAATGCAGGTTCCCCAAATATGTACAAATGATGGAGCAAGTGGCCACTGTATTCGAGATACATCCCAGGTCGAAGCGAGGGTAAATCTGCCAGCAATACGACGCCAATGCAGACCCACATCATCCTCAATGATATACTGTTCAGCAACATCCCTTCCTTGCAGTAGTATTTTCCAAATATGAGACGAGTTCGATGTGATACGCACCTGAGTAGGATTTGACTGTGAACAATATTTTTTCATGAAGAACTGAACCCATAAGCTATCTTGAGACCTAAATTTCTACCATAATTTGATAGAGAAAGCCTTCATAATATCTTCTAAACGCTTAATGCCAAGTCCTCCCTCCGACTTCATTCTAGCAATAGTCTCCCATCCCAGCCATCTGCGTTTAGGAGCCCCCTGAATCGATCCCCAGAAGAAGTTACAGAAAATAGCCTCAATACGATTCAATACCGAAATAGGAGGAATACATGCAGCAAGTGTATAAACTGGTATTGAGGTAAGAACTGATTTAAGTAAGACCAACTTCCCCCCAGGCAATAGGAGCTTGTTATGCCAACCATCAACCCTCGCCCAAATCTTGCTGATGAGGTCCTCATACATGTCTGAGTTTTGGTGCCCTGCAGCCATAGGACATCCCAAATAGGTGAACGGAGGCGAGCTACTAGCGAACCCAGTGCGATCCGCCAGCTCTGCAACACGTTCAGTTGACGTCTTAGCTGAAACATATAATGAAGTCTTTGCAACATTAATTTTTTGCCCTGATGCCTCTTCGTACCGACGTAAGACTTCTTGAATCAGTATAATAGACCGAAGATCCCCTGCTGAAAAGAGTAACACATCATCAGCATAAGATAAGTGTGTAATAGGAACACAACCCCTTGGAGTAATGAACGGAGTAAACCCCTCCGTTGACGGCAGCAACTTCAAACTCCGAGATAGCGCCTCCGCCGCCAGAATGAAAAGAGCAGGAGACAATGGGTCTCCCTGTCGAACACCTCGAAATGCTTGAAAATATCCCGCAGATTCTCCATTGATTAAGGGAGCAAACCAGACATTATTTTGGATTCGAAGCATCATATCCACCCACTTGTTATGAAATCCAAACTTCCGCAAAACTTTTAGCAGAAATCTCCAATCAACTCGATCATAAGCCTTCATCATGTCTAATTTAATAGCTATATTGCCCTCCCAATGCTTCTTATTCATTTTAGCCACAATCTCCTGTGCAAGAACGATATTATCCACGATCTCGTGACCACGGACAAAGCCACTCTGTTCGGGAGATATGAGTTTAGGCACCAGAGGAGCTAGACGGAGAGCAAGAGTCTTCGAGATGATTTTATTCAGAACAGAGGACAGACTAATCGGGCGATAATCAGCAAAATATTTCGGCTGTTTAGTCTTCGGGATCAATACCAATGAAGTATTAGTAATCTCTCTAGGTAAAGAAAACCCATCGAAAAACATACCCACTGCCTCAGTGACGTCCTCTCCTATGATCTCCCAGCTACTGAGGAAGAACTTGGGAGTAAACCCATCTGGCCCCGACGCGCTGTTCATGTCTAAGGATTTAATAGTAGCATACAACTCTTCCTTACTCGGAAGGGCAATCAAATGTTCGTTCTCATTATCATCAACTAATGAGGGTATAACCGAAAGCAAGCCTGCATCTTCTGTTATGTCCCCTCTCTGATAGAGAGCCGAATAGTATTCAACCGCATATGATTGAATATGGCCTTATCAAGAAGCACAGTATCATTGGGGGTAGATATGGAGTGGATCCTCAAAGCTTTCTTCTTATAACTTACATATTCATGAAAGTATGCCGAGTTCTTATCCCCATCTAAATCCCATTACAGTCTTGACTTTTGCTTCCAAAACTCCTCCTCAACCCGAACTCGTTGCTTCAATAATGCAGTTGCTTGGGCAAGTTCAATCTTCGTCTTCTCAGATCCATCAGCTTCAAAAGCAAGCTCAGGTGATAACACCCTGTCCTCCGCCTCCCTAACTGCAACCTTTGTAAGTCCATGCCGATGATCCACCGAGTGCCACGCGTCGCGAATAAGCTGCTGATACTCAGTATGTTTGGTCCAGAAGTCCAGAAAGCAAAAATGTTTACGACCCCCTTGCTGATGAGCTAATAACCGAACTAGAATGGGAGCATTATCCAATTCAGTCCGATTCAAATGATCTTCCACTGTGCACAGGGCCAGCTGGTGCCATCTAGGGTCCATGAAGACCTGATCCAGACGAGAGGCACGCCTATTAGAATTATCCGATTTTACCCAAGTATAGGCGCTTCCTGTGAATGGCAACTCTGAAATACCTGCCGACAACTAAAAATTAGCTAAATCCTGCATAGAGATTGCATCAGCACGTCGGCCCCCCCAGTTTTTCCTCCGATTTGAGCACAGCATTAAAATCACCACCGATAATCCACGGCAATCTATGAGAGCTTTGCAGTTCTAACAATCTGTCCCATAACAGCCGTCGACCTTCCTTCTTATTATCACTATGCACTATAGTAACAAGAGTTTCAACTGGAAGAAGAGGATCAACCATACGAATAGATATAGCCTGATCAAAGGATTCTACCAGTGTGATATCACAATTGTCTCTGGCCATAACCCCATATATTATCCTTCGAGTTGGAAAAAGCTACAGAGAACCCTAGCTTAACCCGATAACGAGCAAGTTGCTCACTATCAACCTTAGGTTCGATTAAAGCCACAAAATTTGTTTTATGAGTTCTAATGAGAGTCTTCAAACGCTTAAAGGTCATTGCGTTCGCAATACCTCGCATGTTCCAAATCAGGAAATTAAATATTAAGGGTTTGGGAGCTACCAGCGTTTGTTTTGCTTGCAGCCGAGTGTGTGACTCTATCAGATGGCTCCACCAACTTCCTCCCCTTCGGACGCTTTTGAGTAGGTTCTTTTTTAGGTAGAGCTCCTTGTGACGATGACCCTGGCTGCATGTCTCTACCTCCCGCTTCTCCACCTTCTGTATCTTGAACTTCCTCGGTCGGTTCTTAACATTCGTCTTCTGCCCCTCCGGAGCGTTCTTCCTCCTCCACTATATCTGCCCAGTTACTATGAAGCACTTGTATCTTCCCTTCCTCTAACTCATTCTGCGCGGACGAAGTAACCATGGTAGTGGCCTGATCAGGAGCCTGAATAGGCAAAACCGCCTCCATCACATCGACGGGAATGTCCATGCCTAACTCTGAGTCATTAAGGGCAACCGTCTGCTCACCACTGATTGGACCACTTATTCCTGGAGGGTTGCTCCCTGGGGGGACGTGAGATGACGGCATGGGATCTTCAACCTGAGTGGCTGCATGAGCATCATTGTTCACCTCACCCGAGGGCTTAGCAATGTCATTAATGTTAGTATTGTCATCATCCACTGAAAGTAAAGTCGACTTGGTTTGCGGAGGATTGGGAGGCCGATGCGTGTCCCGTCTGGCAGTAATGACGGTTTCAACTAACCCTTCTTGCATGATAGCCTTCCCATTGTTCTTCAATTTGCAGGAGTCCACTGAATGTCCTTGATGAAAGCAGTGATTGCAGTAAAGAGGAATATGTTCATACTCAACGTTCTGCCAAAAACTTCTTCCCTTGGATAAATTAATATAGAGTCGTCGTTGCAACGGTTTCGCTGCATCAATCTCCATAAAAACCCTAGCCATGCTCGGTCTAGCTAATTCTTTCGTCGCTCGATCTAACATTAAAGGAGTCCCGATAGCAGACAGAATAGCGAAAAGAGCGTCTCTAGCATAGAGATGATGAGGTAGGTCCGGTAGCGTCACCCATACCGGCATCAAGGCCGATTCAACCAAGGGCGTGAAGTCAGGTTCCTACTTGAATATGCGCATTGGCGCACGAGCTAAAAACCACATCTCTTTAGAATGGAGCCGAAAGTAGTCCTCCTCAATAGACGGTCAAATCAGGATGTGCTTCCGATCTATAACACCTGCCTTGATAGATCCCTTGAACTCAAATCCATGCAAAGCTTTGCGAATAACCTCAATCGGAGGCTTGTTATGAGAAAACTTCCCAATGAGGGCGAATTGCAAAGGAGCCGCGAGGGCGACTTCTTCTTCTTCAGTGAACGTGATTGCAGGCGAGCCCTTGAACAAGGATACTGGCCGAGGAGCCAGTTTTGGAGGAGGCTCAGTACGACCAGCGACCACCGCTACAAAGGACTTGGGCGCGGTCATTGAGGCTCCAGCCTGGCCAACGGCCAAGCCGGAATAGACGGGGAAGACGAAATCTTCAGGGGACTACCGCGGCGCGAGGGTTGCGCACGCGATCTCCTCGTATATATATATATATATATATATATATATATATATAATGTATATATTTTTGATAATATATATTAAATTAAAACAAACAAAGCAAACACTTAATGGACAACAACAAAGCAAACCCACAGCCCAAATCAAACAACACGCACACAACACAGCATATAGCCCAACTTAGGCCGAGCTTCTTTATTTTCCAAACCGAGCACAGCCTCAGCTGAACCCCCTAAACCCGATTTCTATATATATACATATATCGAGAGAGAGAGAGAGAGAAAGAAAGTTTCTGCAAACCCTAACCCTAGCCGTCACACCCCCGACCTTCCCGATGACCCAGTGCCGCCACCACGACCATCGGAGCCGCCGTCGGTGGCCGAAACACGTGCGCGCACACGTGTGTTTGACAGCAGCAGCGAGCACCGCGGAGCCGACTTCGAAGTAATGTTTTGTCGCGCTCGCTCAATCAATTTTTGAGCCGTTTCTTCCGGTATGATCCTAACCTATACACCTTTCATTCCTTTCAAATAGTTCGTGCCGATTTGTATAACTTGCGACGAAAAATGAGTTCCAAAATAAATAAAAACTCAATTTTTAGGGTTTAGAAACTGTCCCAAAACTATATGTTTGCGATCGACTTGCGACCAGAATATCACTAACTTTAGAAAACCTTCTGAAGAGACTTGTAGACAATATATAGCAAATGAAAACCCTTCTTGTAGATTTAATTTTTATGTATTATACAGGAAGTTATTGGTTTGTGAAGATTGAGAAAAAACTGTTTTCAAAAACTAAACTTTTAGAAAAATTATCCCGATACGCCGTCCGTCCCGTCAATCCGGGTGACGTGGTCGTGAAACGAGATCATCGAAAGATGCATATTGACTTCGTGGACGTGTGGACTTTGACGGAATTTAAATTGGTCGCGTGTGCGCGACGAATTTGATGTGTATCCGTCAAAATTCAATGTATCGGCCTTTTTGCAAATTTGTCAATTACTTTGTGCACGTTCGTCATCTTGAGACAAAACTTGCGCCAACAGGACCGTATAATTTTTTTGGTCCTGTATGCCAAGTTTGGTCCGATTCTAAGAAGGTTGACCGAAACGCTATTTTGGCGAGCCTACGACCCAATCCAATGGGCAAATTTGTGCACGGCCCACCGGAATTCAACTTTGGACATGCGGTTGGGTTCGCCTCATCAAATCGGACCTGTAGATTTGTAGTTTGATGACTTTAGAGACCGTAGATTTTGGCACACTTTTTGATGCAAAGCGGGTCCAATGGCGGACACTGTTTTGGTCCAAAATTACCATTTTGCCACTGTGTCCAGAATTGCATATATTGGTAGGCATTTCTAGCTAATTTGACTATTATGAGAATATTGGTAATATCTGTTTCAGCACTAGGAGACAGTTGTGCGAGTTGAGCATTCGTGGCTCATTGAGTGGTTTGTAGTTTCGATTTTCTCAGCTTAGGACATCAGGCAAGTACATTCTCTGATAGTTTTCATTGCTTTGATATCTACTATATCTGATTCAGTTGTAGTATTATACTTGATTTTCGACACGAGGATATACGGACTAGTATACGTGAATCTCGTCATGAGATATCATTCCTGGTTTACCTGGTATATGAGTACATTATTCGATATTGTTTTCTGTACTTGTATAGACACCGATTTGGGAGTGGGCTGGCCCCCTGCTCTTCAAATTCCGTGTCATGATCTGTCATGGCTGGAATCATTATACTACTCGAGGATGGGGAGTTATTAGAGGTTATGTGATCATTACCCCTACTTATTTATTACTTGTGCATAGCTCCACCCTTACCACACGTAGGGTATAGCCTGACCTTATACTACTTGTGCATAGCTTTCCATTTTGGCCGGCTTGATCCATATACTATTATACTACCTGTGCATAGCCGGTCAAATGGAACAGCCTGATCTTGACCCAAGCCGATCACATAACGCTCTAATAATTTCATAGCACTTACTTTATAGGTTTACATCGTACATCATATTACATTTACTGCTTATTCCAGCTTTACTTACATCTCACCCATGATATGCTATTAAGTTCTTTTATACAATTTTACTTCCAGTTTTGACATCCATTATTTATTTCATTATAGTTATCTCTTATAGTATTTATCAATTCACATGGAACTACTGTTAGTGTTTGTACTTGCTCATATCCTGACAGGATAACCCCTGTTGTTTTTTTAGAGGATTTAGATGCAGAAAGCCTGACCTACTACAGGTTTAGCATAGATTGAGTCTACGACCAGGACTGGCCTATGGATCCGGTGCTCATAGAGGACGCACAGCCTGTAGTGACTTAGTTTAGCTAGATTTTGTCTGGACAATATTCCAGTTTGATACTTTGAGACATGTAGTATTTTATTTGGGATCTTGTGTTATGTCTTTAAATTCTGAACTTGTGATTGTGACTCAGCACTATTTCAAACTATTTATTCATCTTATTTCTTTATCATATTCGTGCCTATCTTCCTTAGATTTATGTGATTGAGTTGTGTTTATATTCCTCCGTTCAGAGATGACATGTTATAGTTTTGTGTCTTAGATACTATATATTTTAGATGTCCTTTACAGCGCTCTACTGCCGATACTATGGCGTAGGCTGGACGTACCCACGTGCTTGTGCCCCTAAACAGGGTGCGGGTCATGACACGTTTTTGTGGTGGCCCATGCAGGTCAGAGTCGCAACTAGTACGTGTCACGACCCGGTCCCAATTTGTTGGGTCGAATCGGATCATGTCCAGCCTGCACCGTTGTTGAGACGGCGGCAGTAAGCTGTATCAAGCAGTGAAACACATGCAGATAAAATTCTAATGAAATATAAAAATATTTTATTCAATTTGAAAAGCCTGAAATATAACAAACATTAATACATCATTCAATTATTACACTTGTTTCCAAAAGAAAAACAAATACTAATCCAGCTCTTAAGATTCTGGGGTTCCAAGTTCCGCGGGACCAGAGTTAGACATCAGATCCTCGATGACGGAATCACCTAAAAATGTTGGTCTCCAGTCAGGAGGGAGCAAAGTACAATTCATGATAATCCAACAATTAAAATAATAATAGAGCTATGCACTTTTAAACAATTTGAAATAAATAGTTCGTCAGCAGTTAAAACATTATGATGTGAATAGGCAATGAATATGACCGGATTGGGTTGTACAGTTGTATCCTATTGATACGATATGGCTTATCCCCGTGTGTATGAGGGGTAAGCTAACACAGTCAGTATACTACTTTGGATGTGGTCATACTCATTACACTACTCCCCCAGTACCCAACAGTCAATCAGTCAATGCTCTCAGAGAGAGTTTCGTGCTACATCGTGGTTTTAACTTGCAATAAAATGATTACTAAATAATTGGTAAACTAACACAAATTGTACTTGCCTTGATTATGACTGGATTGAGATGTCTGAACCGAAAAAGATGTCAAGTACGTTCTTGAAATCCTAAAATTTGAGAATTCTATCTTAGAACCAATGTTGAACCATATCTAGGTGTGCTAGTTGAAATCTCTAGAACAGAACCCTAGTCAAATTTTAGTTTTTATTTACAACTCTACTTAGAGCGCGCTTATCGAGGTGAGTTACTATCTTACGAAGAAAAGTCATTTTAACTTTGTATTTGGAAAAACTCATAGTTATTGATTTACTTGGTAAAACTTTGTATTTTGTATTATATATAAAATTAATATTTTTCTTTAAATGAGGAAACGTGAATTTGCAATAAACTTGTAATTTTCTAATTATTTTATTGTGAGAAAATGATATTTAAATTTTTATAAAGTAATTATATTATCATTTTACGTTTTACGTCAATCAACCAACCAGAAATAAAATAAAATTTACAATATTACAAAACCACAGATAATAAATAAAAGATGGGCTTATGCCCTTACAGGCCATTTTACATAAATTGAAATAAGAGAAAAGGTTAGTTAGCTCTAAATAATATCCTGCACTTTAATTACTAAAACAAAATAAATAAATTAAAATAAATATTATTAAGAGTATCAGACTTGGTCCAATCGTCACAAAATTAGCTAACGCCTCAACGTCCGGCATGACCGGTTTCATTTACATTTCGCTAGGTCCCACAGACCGGTACGGTCGTCGCCTAAAATCCAATTTACAAAATATTTCCGAAATCCGATTTAAAATATTCATTTATAAATTTTATAAAAAATTTGGGCAGCATTCTCTCTATATTCGGGATAACCCAAAACTGGGAAAATGCGCCACAATACCAATATATATATATATATATATCCCAAACCAGGGAAAACCCATAATTTAAATTCCACCACAAGGATTAATAACTCACAAAATATGCTTCCGAAGAATACTCGGAAAACCCAAAATTACTCGAAAACCCGAGAATTCACAGAAACAAACCAACATAAAGATTAAACTCTTAAAACCAATCCAACAGAACCTAAATTCTTCAAAATAAAACCAACAGAACTTTCCGAAACTAACTCAAAATTTCCGAGAAGCCACTGGGAAGAAACCACAGAACTATTATTCTCCAAAACGAAACCAATCCACAGTACAAAATTAACTTCAAAATTTCCGAAATAGAAACGTCTAACCGAATTCCGTAACGGGTTCGGGAACCGAAACATCATCGACTCGATAACGGGAATGGAATGGGTCAAAGAAATTATACCTCAGGTGCTCGGCTAGAGCTCTCAGATGTAAACAATAGAGAAATGGAACTCACGGACGGTGAATCGGCTCGAGACAGCGCCTTGCCGGGGTACAGCTGCGCTAGACAGCGGGATCTAAGGCCGCAGAAAGCACGGGAACCCCTGGAAACGAACCGGACAGCGGATCGAACAGCAAAACCCAGACCACGAAAACGCTGAAATAGCAAATCGGACCCGCGGAGTGCTGCGAAAAGGGCCGAGCGGACGGGGACCACGCGTATGGGAGCCGACGGATAGGGACAGCAATGGCGGGGACAGGGGGCCGCCCGGGTCGGGCTGGCGCGCACGGCCGCGGGGGAAGCTGCGGCCTGGGCTGATCGTCGGTGGGGCGTCTACCTCAGAAGGGTGGCGCCGGGCAGGGGCGCGGCCTGGGGCGGCTGCTGGCGGCGGTGGACGACGTCGGGCAAGGAATGCTCGGGTCGCCGGATCTAGGGCACAGAAATTAGGGGAAAGGTTTGGGAGTTTAAAGGTGATGGTGATGGTGAATGGAGGGGATGGAGAGGGTTTTATAGGAGTGGAGGAGAGGAGTTACGGGAAGGAAAGACGAAGAGGCGGCGATTGATCGGAAGAGGAAGGGAAGAATCGAGCTTCCGTTCGGGAAGGGAGAGAGCTCGGCTACTTTGGTTTCTAACCGAAAGAAATTAGAGATAGAGAGAGGCATAGTTAATTATAGATAAAAGTTTTTCTTAAATAACTCTTTATCATAAATTCAACTTCTTTATATAGAAAAATTGTAACTCCAAATGTATAACTCCTAAAAATATTTAAAAAGAAGATTTGAACTTGGGATTGGGTTCGGGTCTAGCCAGACAATTAAAAGTCTAGGAATTTATATTTTTTTGAAAAATAATAATTTTTAATCTAACTAAAATAAATAATAAACACAATATTAATTAATTCAAAATTAAAGGATAGGGTCAGAGGTACAATCATGCAATCATGCCTCAAACAGTCTGAGTATTATTATTTTTTTAATATCTTCATGTCTAACTAGACTCAACTGTCATATATCAATCGTACATTCTTCCCTTCTTAAGAATAAAGTCATTTTCCATGATTATGAGTTCTCGTTTCCATTCCTGAATTGCCAATCACCTTAAAAAAATTTGTCTTCCATATTTTCACATATCATCTATCTTGCAATATAGTATGTACTTCTTTCAGTTTTCTAACATGTTCAAATTTTTAACTCTATGACTATGTCTTGTCTTACTACTTCAGTATCAAGCCTCGGTACCCAATATCATATTTAAAATCCAACACTCCTATTTGTCATGATCTGTAAAGTTTTATCATTTTTACTCATGAGTGATCACTCTTTGTGATTTTAGATTAACATGTATATATCCTGATTTCAATTCTTTATTTATATATTTGATCCCGAACTCTTATGAAAATTTTATTTATCATGATTAAGCTCAAATCCTTCATTTTACTTTTATTGTATCACTTCGACTGCCAAAATATCATATTACATATTTCAACCAATCTTTCCATTATAATCCTGTCATTCATACAATTGTCATCCTTGCTTAGTTATACCTTTAAATTTAATTTTTTTTCATCCGATTTATCATGCGTCTTCCTAAAATGTATCCTCAAGCTTATCATTTAACTACCTCTATCCTAAATATCAATTTGCTTTGATATTAACATCATTAATTATCTCTTTCTTAATGTAAATTTAAATCACATATATTCATATTCATCTTATTTTTATTCGTAACTTGTGTACTCTAGAAATCCATGCTATAAACTATTCTAGGTTTACATCATTAGACAGAATCAGATTCGAGGCGTGATTGCTAGATATAAAGATAAATATCAGCATGTTTTAAAATCATCTGTGATAGAGTTAGAATATTTGTTGTGATCAAAAATTATTTTAGACACGAGTAAAATCGAGGTATAAATTATATAATCATAAGAAAGAAAATTTTAAATGAGATCATAAAAATAGAAAGGTCATAAAATACGACATTAATCAAAAGAATTTTTTTTCAAAATGAGGGATAATTTTCAATTCAAACTAGTATGAGGTATAGGAGTTTATGACTCAAGTTGTACGATTTTAAGATAGTGAGGGTGATTTAAAATAGCCATGACAAGAATATAATCCGATAGAATATTTCTGGAAGTGGGAGCAAATGCTAGAATACAAATTCTCAGAATAATTAGAGATAACCATGATATGAATATAGTCCTATTAATATTCAAAAACCACTATTTTCAAGTCACTTTGTTTCAAATGCGTGCCTCGCCAGTGTGCACCTGACTGCAATGAATTTTTGACTCCATAACTTGAATTATTTAGTTTATCGAGTAATCTTCCAACTTTATCCATTTCATGGCTAAGCAAACATAGAACAAAGTCTCAATAATATTTGGAAATCTAACGATTACTTGTCATTATTTCAACTTAGAGTTTATGCCTCGCCAGTGCACAACTAGCTGCAGTAAACTTGCAGTTTTCTATAATTCAGATAAATGACTATTACGTAAATGTGAAGAGTCATGTTAGGTTGCTAAATATTTCCTCAGCTTTGTCCATGTGAATTTCAGAGGAATTTCAAAAATTCAAACGAGTTTAAAGTTCTAAACAGGATAGAAAATGTAAATGACTGTTCTTCTGAGATCAAGGGATTTACCAAAATATGTGTTTGAGATTCACGAGACGGGGGCTAAAATCAAGAGAATATTTGTTCTCTGATTTTCTTTTCCAAAGATGAAACGATCAACCTTGATTTGAATAATTGAGTCAAACACTAGATAAGATAGAAGCATCACAGATTCGGATTAAGTAAGAAAAACAAATAAAAATATTACTGACAAATCATTCAGGGAATACAGAAAATTATTTTGATTAGAATAATTCCATAACTAAGGAAAGTTGGAAATTTGAGAGAAGATAAGTTTCGTTGATTCAAGGAAATCAAATTAAAATTGTCTAGTAACGCCAAGAAATTAAATAGCTTTGGGACAGCTCAAAAGTTCCATGACTAAAGGAAATTCAATAATATAATGGATTCAAAATGTGTTTAATTTTCTGACCGTTCCTACTTCATGATCATAGAAGCTTTCTAGGCCTTGATTTGATCCAGAAATTGCATAGAGAGAGCAGGGTTTCAAGATGAATGGAGGAATTCAACAGATGAGAATATTCTCGGTCTTTGGAATAACTCAGGAGATAACAATCAACATAGAAATTGAAAATAACCCCTTTAAGAGAATCATGAACTAAACTAATTCTTCTGGTAATAGTGGACCTTGAGTTTAAATGATCCCAGAAGAATTTTGATTCAAGATTGATTCCGAGAAAGTTAGTCAATTGGAAAGGAGATCAAGGCAAAAGGTTGGATAATGGTTGTAGATATATATTGGGTAGATAAGAATTTATCAGGGTTGCTAAAAGAATTCAAAATTCTACATAGCGAACGAATCAAGATTTCAATTAAAGGTAGAGAAGTAATGAAGAATTCAAAATTTAGGTTTGATAAAGAAGAAGAAGACCAAAGAATTCAATCTTATTCCAAAAAGAATATGAATCCTAAGGTATACTAGAACCTAAAAATTATGGTAGGAAAATAATCTCGAAAGTCAAGGGACACTCAAAGATACAATCAGCCTAATCAAGATAAGGTTTAGGTACAAACACAAACAAGGTATCCTACGAATCTATAAGCAGGCAAAAAAATAGATATTTAAGTAAATAATTTTCGGCACTATAATGTAACATGGTGTATATCATCTAAGTGTTCTAGTTGTTTCTAAAGTATATTTTTCTAAAGTCTCAACTATCCCTAGGTCAAGTTACAGAACTGAGTGATGGTCTAGACTAAGTTGACTAGACCAATTTACAGATCTGACTGTAGGACCGTTGAGCACCTCTAGAGGGGGGATGAATAGAGTATGTGTGTACAGCAGAAAATAATCACCAATTTAAAAATTACTAAGGCAGAAAATAAGAGACAGTAAATAAATGCAGCAAGAGATAGAGAGATCAAACTCAGTGACACAGCGATGTATACTGGTATCCCTCTGAGAGGACTAATCCAGTCTCGAGTACTCTTGCTCGATATTAATCCACTATGGCACAAGCTAAATGAGAGCTTGCAGTCTCTTACAACCCTGTGCTTGGTGATAAGTGCACGACCGACTTCACAACACCGTGCTTGGTGACGAGCGCACGACCGGCTCCACAACAGAATAGTTTCTGAACTTGGAACGACCTCTTTACAACTCTTGGACACCAAAAACTCTAAATCAATATAGATATTACTGGCTTTTGGCTAAGAGATGTATAGGTATAATTTGAAAGCTTTAGAACGTTTTGAAAACACTTGAAGAGTAGAGAAGAGAAGATGAAGAATGAATGAGTGATTTGAAATAAAAATTTCTCTTCTATTTATAGGTATTTTCTGGGACCGAACTCGGACAGAGTTCGGTCAGAGTTCTGATGCAAATATTTCGCATAAAGACGTTGCTCGCAGATTTGGAGGCAACTAACATTTGAATTCAAATTGACCGAACTCGGGCAGAGTTCGATTTTGAGTTCTGTCAAGAATTTTTTGAAATATTTATCAAAACAGTTTGTAAGAAAGTATTTTGGAATATTTTGTAAAAGATATATAAATGAAAATGGGTAGGCTTTTTGGAATGGTGGACTGGGATAACCCTAAGCCAGTATTACCAAGTTGATTTTACAAAATAAATCCTAGACTCAATAAAATGTAAAAATACAGAATAAAATATGAAATGAGTCAACATCAGATTTGATGATGTCTATGCTTTGTTGATGCAGTACAACGCCCGTTGATATTGATTTCATATCCCCTGAAATGATTAGCAGCAGTTTGTATATTTTGTGTATTGACTTAAGTGCATGTTGATTATCGAAATCGAGTGTGACCATGGAATGGGCCAACAATCTCTCCCATTTTGATAATTGACAAACTTGAGTCTATACCAAAATATATCTTAAAAAATAATAAATATCTGAGAAAACAAATACCTGAGCAAAGGATGGTTTGATTTTGTTTGGATTGAATGCTATTGATTTGCAAGTTATTTTGGTATTGGTACTCATTCTCCCCCTTTGTCAAAAAAAAACTATATCACGGCATAAAATCATCAACTAACTCCTATCCATAACCATCAGCTGAATCCTCGTCACAAAGTAGCATCATCACCGCCAGGAGCATCAGATGGAAAATAAGCAGCAGTAGGATCGAAGTAAGGAAAAGATGCCTCATCTCCTAACCTAGGACCAGTGAAGCCTGGGTGAGGTAGAATGGTGACAGGATGAGATGGATCATAAGCAAGACTCCAATGGAGATCAGCAATCCCGTTTCGCAACACCTGAGCCTGGTAGATGTGGCGAAACTCCGAGTCAATGTAAGATTGATGATGCCGTGCTGAAAGAGCAACAAAGTCATCAAATCTTCGATAGAAGCCTAGATCAAATACCGGAGTAAGGGCTGGAGCAGGAGCAGCATCAGGTGGAGGAGCCTCAGCACCGATATCTGGAGCAGACTGTGCACCAGGTGGCAGAGATGGAGCAGGGTATCTGCGGGATCTGGTGAGCTCAATGGGAGTCGAGGAGTATGCACAGGTTTGAAGATCAATATCAAACCTGCAGAAGATGGCTGCCAAGTGCATAGGATACACTAGGTTGCATCCTGCATTTCTGCAGTTCAGCATCCAGTCCATCATAGTCTTTGGAATAGAAAAAGCAATTCCAAAGTGAATGTGATACATGGTGGAGAGTTCCAAGAAAGTGATCTCGTCGGTAGATCCTTTCTTAGGAAGGAGAACAGAGAAAATAAATCGATGGAGTTCATAAAAGTTCTGGTTTAGATTCTTAGAAAATACTGTCCAAGGAAAGGGGTTGGGATGACAAATAAGTTCCTTGAAAGAGGCAAGGGTGACATCCTCTAGAAATTGGACATGGTTAATGTCCACCAAAGCAGCACCAACATCAGGAACATGGAAGAATTCACTAATGTCAGTAGCGCTGAACTCTAATTCTTGCCCAGCAATACAAGAATGAAAGTTGCCATTGGGTTTTACTTGCAAGTTGCAGTAAAAGATCCTGACAGCATTGTTAAAAATATTTTCGGCCACTTCGAAGAAATCTCGGTAGCCTATATTGTCGAAAGTAGGAGCATATTCAGAAAATATTGTAAAATTAACAAAAGCTCCATAACAAATTCTACGTCCAAAAAAAGAGTCGAACCATAGGTCAGAGAATTCTTTGTCGGGAAATAGGGTTGAGTCATAATCCTCTAAGCCTAATGGTCGTGCTGGACTGAACAGACTAGCCGGAGTATAATCAGAACAGGAGGACCCGGCTTGGGAAGTAGATCCCCTCTGACGCTTAGGAGCCATTTGAAAAACATTGAAGGAAAGGAAGTATATTACCTTTAGAGAGGAGGAAGAACAAGAAGTTGGGTAGCCCACCAGATCATCTAGAATGCTTGCTAAGGAGGAGTAGAAAAGTGTTTGTAGGTGGAAGGAGAAGTTTTCTCGAGTCGGTGAGTAAAAAAGAGGAGAGGAAGAGGGGTATATAAAGGGGTTAGGGCCGGCTATTCGTTTCTGAAAACATAACAGCGCCGACCGAACTCGGCCCGAATTCGGCCCGAACTAGGTCAGAGTTCGGCCCGAGTTCGGCTACTTGCATTCCCGAGACAATAAATGCAGTTCTGGTGGTTAAAATTTAGTTTTATGACTTTTGACTTTGTATTTAGTAACGTACATTATTAATGGGTTAACTGTAGGGGTTCTGTCCCAGCTAACGGAGGTTCACCGGAGAACTCTTAAGTACCGCTTCGCTTCGACCGTAGTCGTGGTGACAGACAGACCCTTTTTAGGCTTGTACCCAAAAATAATTTCCGTTAAGTAAATCTTAAAGTTTCAAGTTGTAAAATTAAAATTAACTACCTTATTACATTATGAATCTGAAAATTCAAGTATACCGAGCTCACGCCTCAATGTGTTAAACCGATCTTCAGCCAATGGTTTTGTGAATATGTCTGCTAGTTGATGATCTGTGTCAACAAACTCTAAACAGATATCCCCGTATTGTTGATGATCACGAAGAAAATGATGTCGTATCTCTATGTGCTTTGTGCGTGAGTGACAAATAGGGTTCTTAGTCAGATTTATAGTGCTAGTGTTGTCACAATATATAGGAATCTTAGTGTAGTGCAGATTATAGTCTTCCAAGGTTTGTTTCATTCATAAAATTTGAGCACAGCAACGACCTGCGGCGATATACTCAGCCTCAGTAGTTGATAATGCTACAGAATTTTACTTTTTACTAAACCAGGAGACTAAGACATTTCCTAGGAAATGACATGTACTACTGGTACTTTTACGGTCCACTTTGTATCCCGCAAAATCTGCATCCGAATAACCTATCAGGTCAAAAAATTGATTTTAGGATACCATAAGCCAACTGTAGAAGTTCCTTTAAGGTATCGGAAGATACGCTTAACGACACTTAGATGTGATTCCTTAGGATTTGCCTGATAACATGCACAAATGCAAACACTGAACATTATATCAGGACGACTAGGAGTTAAATATAATAAACTACCAATCATACCTTGATACTTACGCTAGTCGACAGGTTTGCCGCTTTCATCAGAATCAAGCTTTCTAGATGTAGCCATAGGAGTCCCAATTGGCTTTACGTTTTTGAAGTCGTACTTTTTCAGTATGTCCTTCGTGTACTTAGCTTGGTTGATGAACGTTCCTTTTGAGTGTTGTTTGATCTATAGTCCTAGGAAGAAGTTTAGCTCTCCCATCATACTCATCTTAAATTCACTCTGCATACACTTAGCAAAATCCTGACAAAGTTTTTCGTTAGTAGAACCAAATATTATGTCTTCTACATAAATTTGCACAAGGAGAATATCATCATTCAAAGATTTGATAAACAAAGTAGTATCAACTTTTCCTTTTAAAAAACCATTATCAAGTAAGAAGGCACTTAGGCGTTCATACCAAGCACGAGGTGCTTGTTTGAGTCCATATAGTGCTTTCTTAAGCTTGAAGACGTGATCAAGTTTTTGAAAATCTTCAAAACTAGGGGGTTGTTTCACAAAAACTTCCTCTTTTAAAAAACCGTTTAAAAATGCACTTTTCACGTCCACTTGAAATAATTTAAAATCATTAAAGCATGCAAATGCACAAAACATGCAGATGGCTTCTAATCTAGCAACAGGAGCATAATCAATTCCTTCTTCTTGATTATAACCTTGTGCCACTAGACGTGCTTTGTTGCGTAGAACTTGTCCATCTTCACTGAGTTTATTTTGGAACACCCATTTGGTATTAATTATCGATTGACCAATAGGTTTAGGAACGAGTTCCCAAACTTGGTTTCTCTCAAATTGATTTAGTTCCTCTTGCATGGCATGAATCCAAAACTCATCAGAAAAAGCATCATCTATATTCTTAGGTTCTATTTGAGAAATGAATACTATATTTGCTGCTATATCAGAATCTTTAAGAGAGGAACGTGTACTTACACCTTTAGATACATCACCTATAATGAGTGTTTCTGGATGATCTGGCAAGAATTTTAATAGATCAGACTTTTAGGTCAGATCTTCCACAGAATTCTTCTCAGTCTTTGCATGTGTATCTTCATCATCACTGTCGCTAGATCTGTGACTATTCAGCTCATCAAAAGTAATATTAATAGATTCTTCAACAATCATAGATCTTTTATTAAAAGTCCTATATCCTTTACTCTTAGCAGCATATCCGAGAAATATCCCTTCATCTGCTTTAGACTCAAACTTACCCAAGTTATCCTCGGTGTTCAGGATAAAACATCGACATCCAAAAACTTTAAAATAAGAAATGTTTGGAATCCTTCCAAACCAAAGCTCATATGGTGTTTTCTTCGATATTGGTCGAATTAACACCCTATTCAAAATATGATAGACTGTACTAACAGCTTCTGCCCAAAAATACTTAGGAAGATTATGATGATTCAGCATGACTCTAGCCATTTCGCTTAGAGTATGATTCTTCCGCTCCACAACACCATTCTGTTGGGGAGTTCTAGGATAAGAAAATTCATGGTAATATCCACTATCATCACAAAACTTTTTGAAATCAGAATTTACGAATTCGCCACCATGATCACTTCGGATACGAGTAATCATGAAGCCTTTTTCGTTTTTTACCTTTTTGTAAAATATTTGAAATTCAAAAGTAGCATCACTTTTATTTGATAAAAAGTAAACCTAAGTAAATCGAGAGAAATTATCAACAATAACAAAAGCGTAGAGCTTACCGCCAAGACTAGCGACTCTACTAGGTCCAAATAAATCCATATGAATTAACTGCAAAGGTCTGGAAGTACTTACAGCGTTGATGGATTTAAAAGTGGATCTATGTGCTTTGTTCTTTTCACAGTCAACACATACCATATCTCTCCTGAATGGAATTTCAGGGAGTCTTTTTACCAACTTTTTAGTACTGAGTCGTGAGATAGTATCCATATTTGCATGTCCTAGTCTCATGTGCCATAGCCAGCTTTTTTCTAGATTAGCTACTAGGCATCTACCTGCATTATTAGTATTCTCCAAAAAGAAAACATAAATATTGTCTTCTCTAATCCCTTTATATATGGGATCACCAGATGACATATCATATATGGTACATTTATCTTTCACAAAATTGATACCATAACCGTTATCAGCCAAATAACTTATGCTCAGTAGGTTATGTTTCAATTCTGTTACTAGATAAACGTCTTTTATTACAGGATAAGACCTATAGTACCATTACCAATAATATCACCTCTCAAATTATTTTCGAAGGAGACATATCCTTCTTTCTTTTTCGATAGCGTAACGAACAAAGATGCATCACCAGTCATGTGTTGCGAACATCCGCTATCGAGGATCCATTTGCTTTTAGCATGAGAGGATTGAGGGTCCACCTATAAGACAAGTAGATGAATCCTTTGGTACCCATTTACTGAAGGGTCCTTTCTGATTAGTTTTAGGCCTCCAGAATAAAGTGTGATTGTCAACAAGCTTCCTTGCCAAACAATACTATGATATGTGTCCATGCGTTCCACAATAAGTGCAAGTAAGTTTAGAATCAGATGTGGTCAAAACTGTGTTTACATGCTTGTTTGGTTTCTTGGAGAACCTATAAGTGAAAGCATGATGATAGTCGTGTTTCTTCTGTGCTTTCTTATTTTTAGTCCTCTTAGGTGTATGCTTAGCATTAGGACTAAACTTAGGCTGTGTCACAGGTATTGCCTGTTTGCCTAACTTGATTTCCAACTTTTTAGAAATCGCAATAGACTCTTCATATCTAGCAGTCATATCTGAGAGTCTTTATTCTGTAACTAAGTGCTTCTTCTTCTCTATGTCATATAATTCTTGCATCTTGACATAGTCTCTTTCTTTCTTTTCAATCTTGAGGATAGCCTCATGATAGTCTACCTTGAGTTTGGCTATCTCTTCCATGTTATCGGTAGTAGATGTCTCTTTAATATCTTCAATAAGATTGGACAGTCTAGCTAACTCGGTTGTGTATGCATTAATCTCTTTTCGAGATTGCTTATACTTGTCAAGCACAGTTTTGTGATCTTCAAGTAATTCACTAAAGGCATTTTCTAATTCATCGAAAGTAAAATCATCATATAGAGGGTTTGAAGATACCTTATCAAATGCCATAAGACAGACATTAGCATTGTCGTAGGGTCTGTCTTCTTCTTCTGTATCACTGGCGTCACTTTCATGCCAGATACTTGTGTTGGCATACTTTTGACTGGATGTTGCTTTTCTGCTTGATCTTGATCTGTCATATGGACTGCTTTTCTTTGAAGTTGGACAGTCCTTCTTTATGTGTCCCGTCTTCTTGCATCCAAAGCAAATAGTTTCATATTCATTGCTTTCTTGGACATCTCTCTTCCTTCTGCTTGATTTCTTAAACTTTAGGAATTTTTTGAAATTCTTCACAAGTAGGGCTTGTTCATCACCACTTGATGATTCTTCATCAGAGTCATTGCATGTTGATTTTCTTGCTTGAGCTTTGAAAGCAATAGATTTTTCTTTTGGTGTTACTTCTTCAAACTCTTGCAAATCAAGTTCATGGGTCATGAGCTTGCCCATCAGTATTTCCAAGGACATAGTGGTGAGATTGTTTCCTTCAATAATAGCTGTGGCTTTTGGATTCCAGTTCTTGGTTAGAGCCCGCAGCATATTTTTGATCTTCTCATGATTGCTGTAATTCTTGCCAAGAGATTGCAGAGGATTAGTTATATCAAGAAAATGAGTTAACATCTGTGTAATTGACTCACCGGGTTTCATCTTGAAAGATTCATATTCCTGTGTTAGTCTACTAACTTTGGATTTCTTCACTTGGGAAGTACTTTTATGAGTTACCTCAAGAAGTTTCCAAATTTTGTGAGACGTCTTACAGGTTGAAACTCTGTTGAACTTCGTTTTGTCAATTGCACAGAATGGTGCATTGATGGCACGAGCATCTAGACTAGCCTTAGCTTTTTCAGCTTCAGTATATTTGTCATGAGGCTTGTCTATAAGCTGGCCTTTAACCACTGTGGGTGCTGGTTTCTTATAACCATCATTGACTATAGACCAAAGATCAAAGTCAAATGATTTTAAGAAGAAATTCATCCGTGTTTTCCAATAGGTATAATTAGTACCATCAAAAAGTGGGGGTCTATTTGTGGATTGCCCTTCACTGTTGAATATTGGTTTCACGGCTGCCATATATATACTCTCTGAGTTTTGTTATATAAGAATATAATATGCTCTGATACCAATTGTAGCACCGTTGAGCACCTCTAGAGGAGGGGTGAATAGAGTGTGTGTACAGCAGAAAATAATCACCAATTTAAAAATTATTAAGGTAGAAAATAAGAGACAGTAAATAAATGCAGCAAGAGATAGAGAGATCAAACTCAGTGACACAGCGATGTATACTGGTATCCCTCCGAGAGGACTAATCCAGTCTCGAGTACTCTTGCTTGATGTTAATCCACTATGGCACAAGCTAAATAAAATCTTGCAGTCTCTTACAACACTGTGCTTGGTGACAAGTGCACGACCGACTTCACAACACCGTGCTTGGTGACGAGCGCACGACCGGCTCCACAACAGAATAGTTTCTGAACTTGGAACGACCTCTTTACAACTCTTGGACACCAAAAACTCTAAATCAACATAGATATTAATGGCTTTTGGCTAAGAGATCTATAGGTATAATTTGAAAGCTTTAGAACATTTTGAAAACACTTGAAGAGTAGAGAAGAGAAGATGAAGAATGAATGAGTGATTTGAAATAAAAATTTCTCTTCTATTTATAGGTGTTTTCTGGGACCGAACTCGGACAGAGTTCGGGCAGAGTTCTGATGCAAATATTTTGCATAGAGACGTTGCTCGCAGATTTAGAGGCAATTAACATTTGAATTTAAATTGACCGAACTCGGACAGAGTTCGGACCGAACTCGGTCTGAGTTCGGACCGAACTCGGGCCGAACTCGGTTTTGAGTTATGTCAAGGATTTTTCGAAATATTTATCAAAACAGTTTGTAAGAAAGTATTTTGGAATATTTTGTAAAAGATGTATAAATAAAAATGGGTAGGCTTTTGGAAATGTGGACTGGGATAACCCTAAGCCAGTATTACCAAGTTGATTTTACAATATAAATCTTAGACTCAATAAAATGTAAAAATACAGAATAAAATATAAAATGAGTCAACATCAGATTTGATGATGTCTATGCTTTGTTGATGCAGTACAACGCCCGTTGATATTGATTTCATATCCCCTGAAATGATTAGCAGCAGTTTGTATATTTTGTGTATTGACTTAAGTGCATGTTGATTATCGAAATCGGGAGTGACCATGGAATGGGCCAACACTGACCTACATGGGCCACCACTAAAAATATGTCACGACCCGGTCCCAATTTGTTGGGTCGAATCGGATCATGTCCAGCCTGCACCGTTGTTGAGACGGCGGCAGTAAGCTGTATCAAGCAGTGAAACACATGCAGATAAAATTCTAACGAAATATAAAAACATTTTATTCAATTTGAAAAGCCTGAAATATAACAAACATTAATACAACATTCAATTATTACACTTGTTTCCAAAAGAAAAATAAATACTAATCCAGCTCTTAAGATTCAAGGACATATACTTTATTGGGGGCCCCCACTAACATATTGTCTAGTCAGAACCGGTGCATGATGGTCTGATCAACCTAGTGCACTTTGGTTCGCCTTTCACACTATTATCCTACGTGGTTGAGATATAGTTAAACTTACCCCTTAGAATCTCATCCACTATTGCCTTGAAGATTCTTTTTGAATTATTCGGCCGCCTTTGAACCACGTATTCGTATTTGATAATATCGTCTTTGAACTCTATATTGCTTTCGCTTTCACCTATTTTAGAAGGACGAAAGTGCTATACTTGAATTTTCTCTAGCTATCCTATCTCTTGCGACCATTAACACTCGATGTGACTATATCTTTGCCTAAACTACTCGTCCCTTCCTCGACCTTCTATCACGACTTCCTAATAACTTCAATTAGGAGTGAATCTAATCGTTCTCCTAATCGTGCCATCAACCTACTCCCAAGAAACCACATCTTAAGTCTCTAAATTATTTATATGGATCCACTAAAAACTTTTAATCTTTTCCTTTTACGTTTATTAGCCATGTCCGTGATTTATTATCTAAATCACGATTTTCTAATGCTTATTTATGTTGTTTCTTGCCTCGCCCAAGGACTCGTCGAATTGTTATTACCAATATACCCTTGTGCCTTCTTACCCCCTACTTATTCTTAATTTCGAGGACGAAATTCTTGTAAGTTGGGTAGAATATAAAATCCCTAAATTTCTACTATATTTTAGTACTAATTTTTTTTGTATTTATACGTCGCATAGTCGTATTGTACGTCGCACAGGAATTTGCATTTTTTTCGTATTTACTCGTCGAGTGCGAATATGTGCGAGGTACATATTTTTAGAAAAATGATTTTTGATTTTATTATCGGTAATGGTTTCAAAATTATATATATAATAATTATTTTTATTAAAAGTTGTGAAAAGTATCTATCGAGGTTGCCAAAACTTATTATTTTAGTTATTTATAAAAGGCTATCTTATTTTAATAAGTGGTAATTTAGAAAAACTAGATTATGTGAATATTCTACTCGTGTAAAGCGCATGAAAATTATTTCATGTATATTTTCAAAATTTATTTTTATTATTTACAATAATTTATTTAGCAAGAAGGTATTTTAAATATATAAATATTTATGTTTATTTTCGAAATTATTTTTACCTAAATTATTTAAAGGGTATTTTGAAGATATTTTCTACTAATATTTAAAATATATATTGAAATTTTGAAATTAATTATTATATAAATTTTATAAAAAGATATTTTGTATATATTTGTGATAAATTAAATTATGATTTGATCTATTGATTTAAATTAAATAGTTTAATTTAAATGTGTAATTTATCTATATTTAAATAGGATTTGGATTTAGATATGAATGTATTGGTTTAAATTTATTAATAGAATTATCTATTTGGGTTTAAATAAATCCTAGTCTCTATCTACATTGAATTATATTTGATTGAGTTACTTTTAAATCAATTTGAATTAAATAGTGAAAAATCTAAGGGGAATTAAAACTCTTCTTAATCCTTATCTAGATAAGACTTTTGTAAATCCCTTGATTTTTCAAAATAAATATTTGTAGAATTTCTGGATTTTTAAATAACTATTATTGACTTATTATATAATTTGTATTATTTTACATATATTTAGTATAGTGCTCATTGGTGAATTTAGTATAAAAATATATATAAAGCTATTTTTCTAGTACATTAAGAATATAAACTATATTATACAATTTTTTTTCTCAAAATTTTAGGATTTATTTCATAAATTTTATTACTTTTTACATGTTACTTATATTGTACACTATTTACATAATATAGAATAAATGTCAAATTAGTATTAGATATTTCAACTTGTATAAATGAGATTAGATGAAGATTGTTTAAATAAATATTAACTCTATTTATTATCTATAGTAATTTTAAATAATGTTATAGATAATTTAGATAAATATAAACTATACTTTAAATTAATACTAATCCTACTTCTACTTGGAAAACATCTCTGTCTATATCATATCCTAACAAAGCAAATACCAATTTATTTAAATCAAATTCTATCTAATTTAGGAGATAAATATGAAATAAATACCTATAAAAATCCAATACATCCCCCTTCTATCATCCATAATTCGAAATTATTTTTAGTCCAATAAAAACTCTAAAATTCGTCATTAGAATTCAGCCCCGCTTTTTAGTAGCAAGAGCAACTAGGAACGACGATATCTCCTAGTTCCGAACTCCGTTTCGCCTCCAGTTTTTTTAAAAGAAGCGTATCGAGGTAAGGTTTCCAAAAAAATATTTTAATAGACAAAATTCATTCTGTAGATTTCTGTAAAACTATTTGAGTATTAGATGTCTGAAAAATAAATGTGTTTCAGTATTTTTGCGATTTCAGGAGTTTCCGGAAACGAAAATGTGATCCGTTTAGTTTTTCAGAAAGCTAATATGAAAGCCTATGCCATATCCTAATTATAGAATTTATTAAATAAATCTAATAGGTATAGTATTAATTATAATTAGATAATAGACTATTTTCAGCATCCAGAGATGTTTGTTTGGACCTTAATTCCTCAGCAGCCGTTGTTCCACCTACTTTCCTGTCTGATCTTCGCCACCACAGTGCTCAGGACCCAGGCAAGTATACCTTGCTAATTTACTGTCATATTATTTATTTTTCGTATTATTTACTTTGTTTCATACTGATAGTTTCCTTTGTTATAAATTGTGCGTCCAAGCCACACTTGGGTGCAAGCAACTCTATTATTCGTTACTTTACTATATGCATGTTAACTTAGTTTTAGTGGACTACCTTCTTGTTAGGGGATATTCTTATATCTTCTTTGGCCATGACACCTACATTACACGGTTTGAGACATTTTGTTAGGGGCATGACTTATGGACTGGCCATCTTTATTGTCGTGTGACGGATAGATCGTAACTGCTACGATTAAGGTATAGAGACTCGAGCAGTTACAAAACTGGGCGGTTCATGGACATGACTTGGTCAGTGTAGGAAATATTGGAGGAGGACAGTCGCTAGTGCGTATGGGAATCCAAACAGATAAACCATAGTCTCCGAATGGAACTGTGGCAATTTATTTGCAGATGCCCTCTGACGTTTTGGACATTACGGACGGATACGGATCACTGGATGCCAGTTACGTACACATAGCCTAAAATCCCACCCATGTACATGAAAGTTGTCCTCTAAATTGCACATTAGGCGGTTAGAATCTCCTTTGCATATTTGTGTCTAGGATAGTCTTTTATATATTATTTTATTATTCTGACAGTTCATATTAGCTTGTTCTTCCTGTATCTTGCTACGTCCGTCTGAGGACCTGGTTATTCCCCAGGTGTGTGTTCATGTCTTCCGCAGGTATCTTAGCCGGGATCGTTGTCTTCTCCATTTATTCGAAGATGACGTGACTTGGTTCCTCCTTGCTACTTCCACTTAGACTTTTATATATCATGTACTTCTTTATTTTTATTTGGTTGGTAGTGGATGTGTCTCCACCTAACATATTGTACCAAGATAATTCATTATATGCTATCTTTTATTCCTTTATTTTGTAAATGAGATTATTTAGTTGTGGTTTGCTGCATTTTACAGCTTATGTGTACATACAAGGCTCATGTACTTCGTATGTATACAGCTGGCATGTCTACGTACTTAGTCCTACGTATTTTAGGACTGGGGCGTTACAAGCGCCTTGCCGGAGTACGGCTGCGCTGGACAGCGGGATCTAGGACCGCGAAAAGCACTGGAACCCCTGGAAACGAACCGGACAGCAGATCGAACAGCAAAACCCAGACCACGAAAATGCTGAAACAGCAAATCGGACCCGCGGAGTGCTGCGAAAAGGGCCGAGCGGACGGGGACCACGCGCACGGGGCGCCGACGGACAGGGACAGCAGTGGCGGGGACAGGTACTACTAAAATATGCTAGAATAGTGACGTATATTAGCGACGACGGAAAAAGCAGTCGCTGATAATTGCCTATAGCGACTCCTAGTGTTACACGTCGCTGACCGTCACTGAGTAGCGACTTTCAGCGACGTAGTGTTTATTACGTCACTGCATGGCAACGTTTTGCGACGGACATACTTTTTACGTCGCTGTATTACGACGTTTTGCGACGTATATTTTATACGTCGCTAACTTATTTCATATAGGGTAACTGGCCCGATCGAAATCACAAATTTTTACCCAAATTTCTTTCCTCCCGCTCGATCCCCCTCTCCCCTCTCCCCCCGACGAACGCTTCCCTCCGGCGACATCCTCTCCTTCTCCCCCAAGCGACCCCGCTCGCCCGCTGACCCCTCCCTCCGGTGACCAGCCTCCCTCCTCCGACGAAGTCTCCTTCCTCGCCGCCTTCTTCTTCCGACGAAGCCACCCTCCTCGCCGCCTTCATCCTCCGACGAAGCCACCCTCCTCAGGTAAACCCTAACCCTAGCCCTAGCTATCTAGACACAGACACGGACACGAGAACCATAACCCTAGCTGGGGTGGTCTTGCTGTCGAGCAGGGGAGGGAGGGGTGGGGGTGGGTACAGGAGGGTGGGGGGGTCTTACTGTCAAGGGTGGAGGGAGGGCTGGGGGTACCCGGGGGTGGGGGGGTCTTGCTGTCGATGGGGGCAGGGTTGGGATGGGTGCAGGGGTAGGGGGAGGGGGGCAGGAAAGGGGGTCTTGCTGTCTAGGGGGACAGGGAAGGGGGGGTCTTGCTGTCGAAGGGGGTAGGGGGCAGGGGGGTAGGGGTGGGTGGGTGCAGGGGTAGGGGGAGGAGGACAGGGGTAGGTGGGTGCAGGGGTAGGGGGAGGGGGCAGGGGACAGGACCCTAACCCTATTTCGGACACGACTTTGTGATACAGGACACAGGACACACACACACACACACACACACACACACACACACACACACAATACAAACATATATACCTATATATATATAAATACATATATACATGTACATATATACTCACACACTTATATACACACACAAATACATATATAAATATATTTGTATACAATGTATATATACACACAAATACACATATATATACAATCAAAAATTTATTTGAAATTCATTTTAAGAATCTGAAATGTTGACGATATATACCGTTATGGCTGTAAACGAGCCAAGCCGAGCCAAGCTCCTGTAAGCTTGAGCTTGGCTTGACTAGAATTAATCGAGCTCGAGCCCGAGCTCGAGCTCGAGCTCGGTAAGTTTTTTATTTTAGAGCTTGGGCTTGGCTTGATAAGCAAGCTTGATTCATGCTTGATAAGCTCAAAATCAAGCATGTTAAGTTAGATTTCAACCTCGCTCAACTTTATTTCAAGATCATTAGGCTTGATTTCAAGCTTAACGAGCTTGATTTCAAGCTAGTACGAGCTCGATTTCAAGCTAGTATGAGCTCGATTTCAAGCTAGTTAGGTTTGAATTCAAGTACTTATAATGTTAACAATTTATTTATAAAAATTTAATTAAAAAAGTTTCTTAAGAACAATTATTAAGGATATATAAATATATAATGCACACAACCATATTGTTATACAAACATATATAAAATTAGAATTCAACAAAGAACAAACGAGCTTCTAAACAAGCTCCTGAACGAGCTCCTAAATGAGCTTCTAAATGAGCCAGCTCGCAAGCTTATAACGAGCCAGCTTGCGAGCTCAAACGAGCCGAGTACTTCTAAGCTTCAGCTTGGCTCGTTTATTAAACGAGCTCGAAAATGAAGGTTGAGCTCAGCTTGTTTACTAAAAGAACCGAGCTCAAACAAGCTTTTATCGAGCCAAGCTTCGAGCAGCTCGCGAACGACGTGGCTCATTTGCAGCCCTATATACCGTCAACATTTGGTTTTGCCTTTTAGTTGCAGGAATATGAGAGTTATTAGATGTTAAAGTAGGATATTAATTTATTAGTTAGGATAGAGAGTTTGAGATAGATAGTTCATGTGAATGTTAGGTAGTAGTGTACAGTTTATGATTAGCATTGTTTAGATATTAGTTTCAGTTAAAGGATTAGTTTAGATTAGGATATTATTTTATGTTAGAAGGAACTGCCTACAACTGCATCGTAGCTGCAGGAATATGAGAGTTATTAGATGTTAATGTAGGATATTAATTTATTAGTTAGGATAGACATTTATTAGTTATTTTTATAAATCGTGATATGTTAAATGCCTGCAGCTGCATCGTAGCTCAGGGATATGACTGAGAGGGTGACATGGTTGTCACATTAAGGGTCTTTGAGGTGGTAACATATTGTGAACAGATATATCCTTATAGTTCTCCTACGTAATGTTAAAGAAAATCCGTAGGAGAACTATATATAAGGATATATCTTTTCACAACATGTCACCTTGTCAAAGACCCTTAATGTACCAACCATGTTACCGCGGTATTGGTATTGGGATACCAATAGCGATAAGGTAAAAGGTACCAATAGCGATAAGGTAAAGGGTACCAGCTTAAGGTATTGGTATTAGGATACCAATAGCGATAAGGTAAAGGGTACCTTGGTAGGTAATGACTAGAAATAGGATATTTGACTTAGATTTGACCTTGTTTGACCAAGGTTGACTATTTTGACTGAAAGTCAAAGTAGAGTCAACATCTGACCTAGATTGGACTAAGAGTTGACAAAGTCAACTATAGGTCAACCCTTGACCTACTTTGACCTTGTTTGACTTTGTTTGACTTAGCTTGACCTTGTTTGACTTTGTTTGACTTAGTACAACCTAGTTTGACCTAGATTGCATATCATTGTTATTAGTAACTGTCCGCTACTAATGTGTGTCCCATAATAAGACATAATATACGAATTTGTGCCTATTGGATAATGTGTGTGCATATTTACAGAATTATTTCCATATGGATATGAATTACTACTTGCGGAATCGTTCATAGATGTACAATCGTCGTCCTGATGATATGTGTGGTGTGCGGAATGAATACATAGCGGAAGTAGAGCAGTTCCTGCAGTTTGCTAAGGCGTTCCCTCAGTACATGGACAGCACCAAAATTAAGTGTCCGTGTATGAAATGAAATAACGTGAAATATTATCCAGAAGTAGAAGTGACATATCATTTGTACTCGAGGGGTTTCATGCCTAATTACTATCAGTGGACCGCACACGGAGAAATTGTGTCTTTAGCATCAGAGTCAGAGCCTTATGTTGAGTCGTATATGCATGTGTGACCTAATTTTATTTCAGATAATCATGCATACATGCAGCGCAATCTGCCAGACTCTCTACAGTGCAATTCAATCGAGCGCAATCTGAAGCCAATGCAATTCAGGTGGCACACTCCATCAAGACAACTGACAATGTACACGTGGCCTACATGCCATCAATTACTCATAATGTGGCAACCGTCTGTATACGACCAAGCATATTTCAATCAAACAATGCCACACATCACATACAGGTGGTCCACGATCGAGTAACTGTCTGCGCAGTTTATTGCTTGCGTAATCCAAAGTCTGCGCAATCCATCCTGCGCAACTCAGAATAACTAAAAGTTAGTTATTTCCAGAACTCTATAAATAGAGTTTCAAGGCTTCACTATCACACACACATTCAAGTCATCACTAGAGAACAAAAGTTCTTGCCAAAGTGCTGCTGCAATCTTCAGAGGCTACCGTCTTTAAAGTTCACATCGTCCAAGGGATAAAGCGATCGTCTTCAGATCGAATTCCTATAGTTGTACTTTCTCAGAATTCTTGTAATCTTCTTACAAAGTTTGTGAAATAAAGAAGAACTTTTGTTTTTGCAAATAAAATGGCGACTCTGCTGGGGATGACTTTCTCTTCCGACGAGGAAGTGACAACTCAATGTGACGTTGCGTCTATCGAAAAGACGCAGAAGACGCTGGTTGTAAAGGTCAACCAGACGGCCTACGAGACGATGATCAACTCCAGGACCACCCCTCGTACTGCAACAACTTCTGCCACGAGCAAAGTTCATCCAGTGTGGGTCTCCAAGACTGCTGCACAGTCTACAGCCTCTGTTGCTAAGCCTGCTGCGCAGTCCACTGTCTCTGCTGTTGCCTCTGCTGCGCAGTCTGCTGCTACTGCCCATGCGCAGTATGCTGCTTTCCTTGCCAGTACAAAAACTACTTCCTATGCTGCTCTGTCAAAGTGCAAGACTCGTCTTCTCCTGGCGTAGTTGGCTGTAACTCTGCCTGTACAATCCACCACTCCAGCAACCAGAGTGCAACTCAAGCACTCTGGCATCAAGACTTCTCCTGCGCAAGCTGCTGTGACTGTGGCCAGAAGACCTTCTATCAAAGCTCCTCATGCGCAACCTACCAGTGCGCCAACAACCACTTCTACCCCTGCGCCAATTATTCCAGCACAGTCTAAGAGGGACAGCCCTTTGGCTAATCTCTCTTCTTCTCACAGCTAGGGGAAAAACTCTGCTCCTCTTTCCAAGCATCATGTTGCTCCAGCGCAATCCACTGGAGGTAGTCTTTTGACTGTTCCTCCTCCTCCCCAGAATAAAGGAAAAGGCCCGTTGGTCTTTTCTCAAACTTCCTGGTCCTACGACATGGAAGACAACAGAGGGAAACGCTCTTTAGCTAACTCTTCTTCACAAAACAAAGGAAAAGGCCCTTTGGTCTTTTCTCAGTTTTCCTCGATTTTTACCGTAGAAGATCAATCTGAACGTGCCTTGGCACCAGTCAGTACAAGAACTCTCTCAAACAAGGGTTCTTCTTCCTTCTTTGCCAAAGGAAAGTGTACTGATCAAAGAGGTATTCTGCCTACTCCGGTAGCAAAATTCCAAGATCTCCTAACTCTCAAGATATCCCGCTCCAAACAGGGAAAATTGTTGGTGTCTCAGACAGAAACCCCTGGGGGTGAGTTTGTTGATCTAAGAACTTATCTCAATAGACCAACTTCGGCGAAACGCAAATAGCCAATGCCGAAGACCAACCAGCATCAGAGGCAAACTTCCAGAATCAAAAATCCTGACACCTATGCTAATGAAATGAGTACTTCCATGTACACAAAAGGGACAAAACATTTAAAGAACCGGAACCATGTTCCAAATGTTGTCAAAGAATATGTCCCTCAGACTTCTTGTCGTCCTGTTATTATTCCTGATCTCCGAGAACACCTTAAGCAAAAATGGGACAACATCTCAACACCTCCAGTACAACCACTTGGACACCATTGTAATCACAAGGTTGTCATCAAGTGTTGTTGTCAGACAACAAAATGATCTATCTTTGATCGTCTGAACTTTACAAACTCTGAACCTATGTCAGAAGATGAAGACGAAGTTTTGTACGCTTCCGTCAACATGACTTCCCGAAACATTGGGGGTAGGAAGTGCTCCAAGCATGGCAAGCCTCGCAAGCCAAGCCAGTGGTATTTGGATCTACTCCAAGAATCTTCTGATGGAGTATTCCAATATACCAGATCCCGAAGCCGAGACACAATCAATCAAAGGAATCTTCAAGATCCTTCCGGTCGTCTTCCTCTCTCTCACTCAGGAGATGATTCCTTCTCCGACTATGATGCATACAGCGAAAGTTCCGAACAAACAGTATCTTCTATTGTACCTAGAGAAGTGACAGCTTATCTTGTCACTGAAGACCCAGATGCTTCCAGTTCAGCTAATCAAGAACAACGGATAGCTGCGCTAGAAGACAAACTGAAGACCATGGCCGAAATGGTTGCAAGTATGCATTCTATCATCGTGGCCCAACATACAATACCACTGACTGTACCTGCTATAAATCCTGAGATCATAGCATCGTCGGTGCCTGTCAATACAGGGCTAGGGGTAGCATCTCCTCAAGTACCTCCCGTACAGATTCAACCTACACCCAGTCAGTCAGGTGTTGGGGGTAGTGCTTACCACGCTGTTCCTCCCCCTAACACTCTGATTCAGCCTACTCCTTCTATATCAGTGGAGGATGCCAATGAAGCTGTCAAGCTCCTGCGCACTCAATTCAAGGCCTTCAAAAAGAAAGACAACTTGCAGAGGTTGGGGATCAAACAACCCTACCCAGTTGAATGGAAGGAAGTCCCATTCCCTCCAAAGTACAAAATCCCAACAATCTCGCTGTTTGATGGCAGCACTTCTCCTAGTCAGTTCATTAACCACTTTGAGGTAATGACTGTCCAACTTTAGCCAAATGACGCTCTTCTTACCAGGGTATTCGTCGGCTGATTAGCCGACGTAGCATACGATTGGTACAGAAGCTTGCCCGATGGCTGTATCACTTCTTTCTCAGGTCTAAAACAAATCTTTTTGGAACGATTCTATGAGGGGATCAATGACATGACCATGTCAGCCCTTAATAAAATCAAACAAAGGCGTAATGAAATCGCTGAGAGTTTCATTGAAAGGTTCTGCCGAGAAGCTTTAAAAATGCCTCCTGGAACTCCGGCCCTATGACTATAGGTACCTGCAAGACAAATCTTTTGCCTGTCATCAGCATGTGGACGGGGTCAACTCAGTTCTAAGGCTGACCATCCTTCATTGTCAACGCTAAAGCAACTGAAGTTAGTGCTCACAAATTCAAGCAGCTGGGGGTACATATGTCTAACCCCGATCGGGATGAACACCAGACATCGGGTGGTGGAAATCGCCAGAACAACCGCAAAGGAAAAGAGACTTTGAATATCAACTTGAAGAATAAAGGATCTCTGGCGGTCAACGTAGCTCCACCTACGTCTGTATCTACTCCTTCAGCACCTCCACCAAGGGACCTCGTCCAAAAGTAGAGTACTCCTTTGACGAGAATGACACCGTGAGCATCTTTGATTACTTGATCAAAAGCAATAAGCTCCAACTCCCAGACCCAAAGAAGCCTGATGAGGTCGGTAAGACAGATCATCCCAAGTATTGTGTCTAACACAGGTTCATTGGGCATCCCACTCGAGCATGTTATGTGCTCAAAGGCAAAATTCAGGAGCTAGTCAACGCTGGTGTTGTCACTCTGCAGCAAGACGAGAAGACTGTTACCGCAAACATGGTCTCAGTTCAATTTGCTGACTTTCCTCCACAGATGGTACAACACGGTGTCATCCCTATCCCCAAAGCTACTCTTGATATCGAGAATCTCCCTCCTCTACGAAGTGAAGGTCTCGTCCCCTTATCTCTTGACAATGGTGAGATTATATGGATTCATCTGGATCTTGCATCAGAGTTCGAACTTCTCTCTTCCTCCAAGAAGAAAGACCGCTCCAAGGACAAGACAAAGACTTGCAATATGGTGTCTTTTGACCCCATAGCTGACAAGAAAATCATGCTGGGCACCAGATCAGGGAAAGCCTATCTAAAGGATTATTCCACAGTTCAGGAGAATCCTGCTTCTTCTTCTGAGCCCGCTCCAGTGCAACCTATTTTCACAAAAGATACTCCTGCTACCTCCTCACCGGTTGTAGAGTCCACTCCTTCCAAGCCGACGGTCGCTGACAAAGGCAAACAACAAGTCTGCTTCGACAAACCTTTGAAGAAGTCATCTCCTTCTGGACTTGAAAAGCCTTACAACTTTGATATTTTGGCTCAACTAGCCAATACACAGGCCCGGCTGTCAATCTTCGAGCTCTTGCTTCTCTCCAAAGAGACTCGGGAAACCCTGAGTGAGGCTCTCATACAGGCAGAAACCTGTCTAGCCCTTCTGAAGAAGCCAAAAGCAGAGCCTGTCTCTTGCCTTCATTGTCATAGTGTGTTGGAGTTAATTCCAAACATAACTTTCACACAGGATGATATGCTGATGGAAGACAATAGGCACGACCGTTCTCTATACTATACAGGATATGTCGACTCGATAAAAGTCGATCGTACTCTGATAGATCCAGGGTCTGCTCTTACCATCATACCGAAGACAATATTAGATGCACTGAAGATCCCAGTGCATAGTCTTTCCAGTACAATCACCACCATCCTTGGGTTCAATCAAGGAAGAAGTGAGCCTCTGGGCAAGATTCGCCTAAAACTCCAAATAGGCAATCTCCGCACAAAGGTGACCTTCTACATCATTGACAACCATGGTTGTTCTTATAATGCTCTGTTGGGGAGACCATTCCTGCATGAACATAACATTGTTCCTTCAACTCTCCGTCAATGTTTCAAATATGTCGATAACAATAGAGAGGTTCAAAAGGAGGTTGCTGATCTCTATCCTTTCAAAGGTGTCGAAGCATACTGCAACGATGCTCGTATGTACAAGGATGAGTTCATAAAAGTAGTACTGTCTCTTAACACTGAAGAAGAACAAGAAGCAGTGCCTAATGACACTCTCATCAAACCTGTCAAAGGGCGTGTTTCTCGTCCTCAATCCTCCAAACCACTGGCTATTCACTTGCCAGTCCAAAAGCAACCAACTGATGATGATCAAAATCAAAATGAGCTCACCTCTTTTGAGCCACTTGTTATTGACTTACGTTGTAACAAGAAAAAGAGGCAGCTCACCTCTTCTGAGCTACTTGTTATTGATTTATCTCATAACAAGGATAAAAGGGAGCTCACCTCCTCTGAGCCGCTTGTTATTGACCTCCGTCGTAACAAGGCTAATCCTCCTCCACGTTCTTCTTCTCCCCCTCTTGTAATCAATCTGACCAAGCCTGCTAAGGCTAAAGGTCCTGCTGTAAATACAGGTGTACAAATCAATGAAAAAGTATCTACTTTCTAGTATATTGATGTTATTTATCATGCTAAGTGCTATTTGGATATTTTAGATAGCTTTCAGTCATTTACAATGGGAGTTGTACAATCTCTTCAAATAGAAGTCTTACTCGAACAACCGAATGATTCATATCGTTTTGTTCCCGCTCGAAAGAAAGGCGAGAGTCCAATACTTTTTAATAAAGGACCGGAACAAGAGTTCAGTTATACGGATGATAGCAAAAGTAACGACATGGGGCATCTTCAACTTCGTCGTTACAATCAACAATCAAAAGACATCATCCGAAAGATGGATTATGACTTCAAGAATGGCCTCAACTACGGCAAGGATAGAAGAACTCCTATCTGTACGAATGTTCCGAAAGGAAAGTCAGAGATGTACTATAGCAGGACCAAAAGAGGTCTCGGATATTCTTCACCTCCTGTATTATCCCCAGCAGCCTCTGAATCCGATAGTGAAGAGCGCTCTAACTCTTCTGATTCCAGATCATGAGATTCTGACACCAGCATCGGTCAAGTTCATCGATTGACTGTATCTTCCAACATGGTATCCGTCGAACTTCCAGAAGGCTATGACGAGGATGTTGAAGAAAATCCCGAAACAGATCCTTGGGCTCAACGAATGGATACCCAATGGGAACTCCGTTTCGAATAAAGGGAACCTCCTACTGAAGATCAATTAGTTCAAATTGATGTAGGAGAGAGCGGGTCACATCGTCCAATATTCATCAGCAAGAACCTTCCGGAGGCAGATAAGCAAAAATTAATTCTTCTTATTCAAGAATACATTAATGTCTTTTCTGGAGCTATGAAGACATGCCAGGTCTAAATCCCAAAGTTGCTACTCACAAATTGAACATCCTGCCAAATGCAAAACCGATCAAATAGCAACAACGACGCTTCAAGCCAGAAATAATGGATACAATCGACGATGAAGTCAAGAAGCTCATCGCTTGTGGTTTTATCCGAGAAGAGCAGCATCCTGATTGGGTAGCCAATGTCTTTCCAGTTCTGAAGAAAACTGGAAAAGTTTGAGTTTGCATCGACTTTCAGGATCTTAATGAAGCTTGTCCAAAAGATGAATTTTTTCTTCCTATCACGGACGTCATGATTGACAACACCTGTGGGTTCGAGCGAATATCTTTCATGGACGGATTCTCCGGATACAATCAGATTCGGATGAATCCTGAAGATGAAAAACACACTTCTTTCCGCACTCCTCGCGGAGTCTACTGCTATACTGTATTGCCATTTGGTCTCAAAAATGCTGGTGCAACATACCAATGAGCCATAAGTACCATCTTTAGAGATCATCTACGTAAGACTGTTGAATGCTACGTTGACGATATTGTTGTCAAAAGTCGTCTAAATGAAGATCACATCCAAGACTTGAGAACTATCTTCAACCTTATGTGCCAACATCAACTCAAAATGAATCCCACCAAGTCATTCTTGGGTGTCTCTAGTGGCAAATTTCTTGGCTTCGTCATTACCTCTAAGGGTATACACGTGGATCCCGAGAAGATCAAATACATTCAAGAGATACGTCCTCCACGCAACCTAAAAGAGCTACGAGGATTCCAAGGTCGATTTGCATACATCAGGAGGTTCATTTCGAATCTGTCTGGATGTTGCAGACTATTTACTCAGCTAATAAAGAAGGGTATATCTTTCATTTGGACTGAAGAATGTCAACGAGCATTTGACGACATAAAACGATATCACATGAATCCACCAGTCTTGGTGCCACCAATTTCTGGCATACCGTTCTTAATGTATGTCCGTGCTATGGATCATTCATTGGGTGCTTTACTTGCCCAAAAGAACAAAGAAGGTCATGAACAAGCTATCTATTATCTCAGTCGTACTATGATTGGTGCCGAACACCGTTATAGTCCGGTCGAAAAAGAATGCCTAGCTCTTATGTTTGATGTTTAAAAGACGAGGCATTACATCATTGGCCAAACTATTCATGTCATATCCCGAGTTAATTCTCTTCGGGTACTGATGAAGAAGCCTAGCACACTCAATTCTCGGCTAGCTACATGGGCCATTCTGCTAGTCCAATATGACATGGTATATGTTCCTCAAAAGTCTGTCAAAGGTCAAGCACTGGCAGATTTCTTAGCAGCTCATCATATTCCTGAGACATCTAAACTCTATGATGAAATTCCAGACGAGATATTGAATCAAATATGATCTCTGAAGAATTTCCTGCTTGGCGTCTATTTTTTGACGGTGCATCCAGGATTGGACCCAATGGTGCCATTGTCACAGGAGTTGGAGTTGTCCTTGTTTCTCCAGACGGATTAGCAATTCAAAGAGCCTACTCTTTAGATGAACCCAGCTCCAACAACATAGTAGAGTAAAATGCTCTACTTATTGGTCTTCAGCTAGCTAAACAACTGGACATCGAATATCTTGAAGTCTATGGTGACTCCAAGCTGGTTGTTAACCAGGTTAGAGGAACCTAGGAAGTTCTCCATCAAGATCTAGTACCTTACTATGAAGCAACAATCAACATGGCTACATCATTCAAAGCCTTCTTCATCGAATATGTCTGTCGAGCTTGCAATACTGAAGCAGATGCTTTAGCTAATCTTGCAGCAGTTTTAGCCATCCCTATCAAAAGACAGCAGGTGGTGGTTATCTCTAATCGGGAATTATTCTGCATCGAAAATAATCGTAATATTGAGTCCAGTAATCTTACTGAAGCCAATGTTATCAATGAAGATTGGAGAACTCCCTTCATCGACTTCGTAGTTCATGACATACTCCCTGAAGATCCTAAGGAAGCTACGAGTATTCGTCGACGGTCTCTGTAATTCTACTACAATCAGACCACCAAAACTCTTTATCGGTGAACTTATGACGGTTTACTCTTATGCTGTCTTGCTGGTGATGAAGCGAAGCAAGTATTGCGTGAAGCTCACGACGGTGTCTGCGGAGCACATCAACCTGGTCCTAAGCTACAAGATCGTATCCGACGCATGGGTTACTACTGGCCCTCTATGGTATCTGATGCCATCGAATATGTAAGAAAATGTCGAGCTTGTCAAATCCACGCAGATTTTATTCATCAACCGTGAGAATTCCTTCATCCGACTGCTGCTTCATGGCCTTTTGAAGCTTGGGGCATGGATGTTATAGGTCCCATCAATCCTTCTTCTTCTAGAGGACATCAATTTATACTGGCAATAACCGACTACTTCTATAAATGGGCTGAAGCTATACCATTGGCTGAAGTCAAGACCAGTAGTGTCATCAACTTTGTCAAACACCATATCATCTATAGAATTGGTATACATCGACGAATTTTCCATGACAATGGACCTCAATTCATCAGCCAAAAGTTCACAAGGTTCTGTGACGATCATCGGATTGACAATGTCGCTTCGACAGCCTACAATCCTACTGCTAATGGCTTAGCTGAAGCTTTCAACAAGACTATCATCAAGCTCCTCAAAAAGTTTGTGTCTACTAACAAAAAAATTAGAGTGAAAAGCTTGGGGAATGTCTTTGGGCTTACCGTACTACGGTCCGCAACCCTACAGGCTGTACACCCTTCTCTTTGGTGTACGGCTATGAAGCAGTTCTACCCTTGGAGCTTCAAATTCCGTCTTTGAGGATTGCTATCGCCAATGAACTCACTACAGAGAACAACGATCTTCTTCGACTCCAAGAATTAGAGGCGCTCGATGAGAAGCGGTTAATGGCTCAACAACATATTGAGTTATACCAAGCCCGCATCTCAAAGACTTTCAACCGCAAAGTTAAGGTCAAAGCCTTTCAGAAAGGAGAGCTCGTTCTAACAGTCAGACATCCTATGACTATGACTCACATGAGCAAGGGCAAATTCGATGCAAAGTGGGAAGGGCCATATATCGTGAACAAAGTCTTCTCAAATGGAGCCTATCAACTTACAGAGCTAGACGGTCGAATTACAATGATGCCTATCAATGGCAAGTTCCTCAAAAAGTATTATGTATAAATGTAAAAGATATTGCTTGTAATCATTAGACAAGTTTATAAATAAAATTTGATTTTATTTTATCATGAATGATAGTACATAATATCAAGAAAGGTCACTATCGCCCTTCTCAAAATTGGGACGAGGGCCACTGTCGTCCTTATCGAAGACATGATCAGCAAAAGAGCCGAGAACATTCTTGCTTGAACCTACCAGGAACTTGCAAGCAGCCATCCTCATAGATTCTTTTTCTTCTTCAGTCTTCCCTGGTTCAAGAAGGAAGTCCAAGATGTCCTTTGGCGGCTTGGGTGCAGACGAACCTTCGCCTGCTGCTATCTACTTTGGCTGGTTGGGATCGACTAGACGTTCCTCAGTAACCGCTTCAACCTTCGGGGCGATTTCAGCATTTTTGGATGCATCTCCAGACGACATCTTTGTGCTGACAAGTGAAAGTGGTCATTCCGTTTGATTTTCTGTTCTATTTAAAGACAGAGATTCGTAAGACTATGAAGTGACACATTCATCTGACGGTTTGCCCGTTCATTACATTCATCTGACAGTTCGCCCGTTCATCACATTCATTCGACGGTTCGTCCGTTCATCATATTCATTCATCCGACAGCCCGTTCACACATCCATCTGACGGTTTGCCCGTTCATCATCTGACGGTTCTTCCGTTCATCATATTCATCTGACGGTTCGCCCGTTCAATTCATTCATTTGACGGTTCATTCGTTCATCCTGACGATTCATTTCGTTCACATATTTTGATGAATCATCCATTTTGTTCATATCAGCAACTTGTCATCTTTGATATTCAATAAATTATATTCTGCCATGTCCACATTACCTATGAGCAGATATAATTGAATATAATTATTTCAAGAAATATATCATGTCTTGCACTTCTGAACATATTTTCTATCGTTATTATTTATATCGGAATAAGATATGCAATAAATAATAGAGCCACCAGAAAATATCTTTTTATTGATCAAAATTGAACGATATTACAAAATTATATATCACAAAAATTGAAGATACAAAAAGTCTTTCTCATTCTGCTGGCGGAGTCATCAAGTTAGTCATCTGTTGCTTTAAAGATTGTAGCCGCTCCTCACGAGAGTCCATCACTCGCTTCTTAGCTTTCTCCATCCCAGACTTATCGTCGAAAGACGACATGGTTACTATTCTACAAGAGATTTCATCTTGATGAGTTGCGACATACTCATCTCTTTCCTGAGTCAGAGCGTTCAGTTGTTGAACTGTAGCCTGATGTTGTGTGGCCTCATCCTCCAGAGCAAGCTGAACAAGTTTCAGCTCTTCTTGAAGTCGGGCAGAGTCTGCTTGCAGCTCAGCAACTTTTCTCTCCTTCTCTTCAGCAACAGATGCTATTGTTTCCACTTTGAAATTATACTCAGCAGACCTAGTAGAGAAAGTGTCCAAGAGAACTTGGAGATCAACCTTTGCAACTGCAACTTCGTGTGACATCTTCTCGAATTCAGCCTGTACCAAGAGCTCCATCTCCCCCCTATTAAGCTCTTTATAAATCTTAACCGATGCCTCCAGCTCATCTAGTACATGTTCAAGAAAAATGGCCTGAGCTTCGTCGCCTTGACTGCGGATAGCATTGATCAAATAGAAGGTTGGACCTCTAACAGTAGAGAAACCAGCATCTTCTTTCTCTATCACCCTATCTACTAAGGGTTCCAACGAATTAAAGAAAAGGTTGGAGAAGGAGCTAATGATAAATCGGTTAGTAGCCAGAGCACCAGGAGTAGCAACTACTCCCATAGACGTCGAAGCAGCAGCAGGTGTCTGTGAAGGTAGACGTTCAGCTTCTTCCTTTTGAGTAGAGGGCTCTTTAGACAGAGGAGCCATCGTAGAGCTAGCTTCCCCTCCCAGATGTTCTTCTGCAAAATCAAATGAACCTTATCATTGATTGTTGTTGTCATTAGCAACTAATTAAAAAAGATCAAAGGTAAAAGGAAATCTTACCATGACTTGGTTCAGCAACAAGTCTGTCGCCTGATGGCGCAGATTCTAATCTAGCAGAAGTAGCCTCAGACATTACTGTCTAGCTACTACCGGCCTCAGAGCCACCCAAAAAATGTTGGCTACCAGTAGCTATAGCCGTTATTGGCACTATGTATGTGCATGTGGGAGGAACTGGGGAAGATTCAAGTTCTGTATGGATAAAAATGTAGATGTCAGCTATTTGAATCTATGAAAAGAAGGTTGATAAAATCATTTAATATCTTTGGGATCAGTAGGAGTAGTTTCAGCAGGTGCTACTTCTTCACCCGCATTCTTTTCTTGAGACACATGCACCTCAACATCCTCTTCAGGATTCAGCGTGTCATCTACAGCTTCCGCAGATACATGGACATTAGTGTCCTCTTCTGGATTTAAAGTATCATCAACAGCTTCTGTTGATGTATCTTCACTGTCCTCTAGCGCTTCTTTGCTGTCAGTTGTGGCGGCCTGATCGACATCATCCTACAAGCCGAAGTCGCAATCATTTAGAGCTTCAATCATTAAACGATCTTCTTCTTCAAAGATTATTCCTGGTGTAGCAGGAAGCTGGGTAGTTTCCACCGCGAGTGAAGGAGATCGCAAAACTTCATGCTCCCTTTCCACAATGTCTTCCCTGGGCTCTACAGTCTCATCCCTCTGTTCTGTACTAGGAGTTTCCTGCCTGAGTTCAGGGGCAGGAGTAGGAGATGACATTGTAACTCAGGCAATAGCACTAGCTACGACCGATGACATAGGTCGAGGAGTAACTACCTTCTTTCTCCGGCAGACTATCTTCTTTCTATATAGAGGTCTCTCTGGACTCTCTACATCTATAACATTGTCTTACTTTTGGATAGAGGTCGGGGTCGCCGCCTCTTCTCTTTGATTTGATTCGGCCTGCTGCCGAGATTGTGATCGTGTCGTGACCCTCTCTGATGGTTCCAAAACAAGTTTCTTTTTCGCAACTGGAGAAGAAGGTTCTTCTCTCCTTCTCTTCCTCTCTTTGGCGGGAGATTTGACAACTTTCAAAAAGATGCGCAATGGTTCGTTGACTTCTTCCGAGAAGTTGGCTTCCCTTGAAGCTTCCAACGGCGCATCGGCCGGTTCACGCTCTTCTTCGTTGCCCGGAGCCACCACAACAGTTTTTCCCTTCTTTAATTTGGTCGTCGTCGCGAAGCTATCGGCAAGACTGAAATTCTTAGCAAAGGTGTTCGCCGATGTGTAGAAGATGGAATATGTGTATAACATCCGCGGGCCATGGTCGCTCTTCGTCGGCATCGAGAATATCACTACCAAATTACAGTATTTTAGCGACGGCCATTTAGCGACGGAAATTTTCCGTCGCTATTACCGTCGGATCACCGACGGATTTGTGACGGAATACCGACGGAAAGCAGTGGACAATTTTTTTTATTTTTTTATGTCCATATCCGCCGCTACGCCGTCGATAGGTCGTCGGCAAAGTAGCGACGGTTTTATATCCGTCGCTAGAACGTCGCATATTTTGGCGGCAAAAGCCTAAAATATTGGCGCAAGATTTACTGACGACTTAGCGACGGAATAATCCGTCGCTACTCCGTCGCTAATTTTTGTACCCTAACTTAAATTGAACCGACGGGGGAGAAATTTTCATTCCCCCCCAAAACACTCTCTCTCTTCCCTCTCCCTCTCTCCGACGATCTCCCTCTCTCCGACCGACGATCTCCCTCTCTCTCTCTAAGGTATGCTCTCTCTCCCCCCCCCCTCTCTCTCTCTATCTCCATCTCTCTCTCTCTCTCTCTTTTACGATTTGGGGGGTTGGGGGGCTGTCGTAGTGGTCGGAGAGGGTGTGGGGCAGGGGGGTTTCGGGTACGGGGTGGGGTGGTCGGGGCAAGGGTGGAGTGGGGTGGTCAGGGGCAGGGGGGTCGGGGAGGGGGTTGGGCAGGGGTGGGGGGGTGGTCTGTGCAGGGGGGTTCGGGTAGGGGATGGGGTGGTCGGGGCAAGGGTGGGGTGGGAGAGGGGGCAGGGGGGGTCGAGGAGGGGGTCGGGCAGGAGTGGGGGGGTGGTCTGGGCAGGGGGATGGGAGAGAGGGTCGGGCAGGGGTTGGGGGAGGGTCGGGCAGGGGTTGGGGGGGTCGGGGCAGGGGGGGCAGGGGGGTGGGAGAGGGGGTCGGGCAGGGGTTGGGGGGGGGTCGGGGCAGGGGGGCCAGGGGGGTGGAAGAGGGGATCGGGCAGGGGTTGGGGGGGTCGGGCAGGGGTTGGGGGGGGTCGGGGCAGGGGGGGCAGGGGGGTGGGAGAGGAGGTCGGGCAGGGGTTGGGGGGGTCGGGCAGGGGTTGGGGGGGTCGGGGCAGGGGGCGTAGGAGGGACTCTGGAGTCCCCGCGCAGGAGTCCTCCTCCTCCTCTCCCACAGACACACACACACACACGGACACACACACACACACGGACACACACACACACGGACACACACACACAGACACACACACACACACGGACACACGGACACACAGACACACACACACACACAGACACACACACACACACACACACGGACACACACGGACACAGACACACGGATACACACACACACAGACATATATATATATATATATATATATATATATATATATAGGCATAATTTTAAGTAATTTATTAATAATATATATAGATATATACACAGACACACGTCGTGAAGTCTAGTATATATATTTGATTAGCTAAGGTAGAAGTTTAGCCTAATTAAGGTTAGTTTTGACAGAGTTGACTTGGACTCCTAATTTGACCTAGAACTAGCCTAGTTGACCTATTTGTATTTCGATTGATATCATATGAATAGTTTGCCTAAGATTTGATTGGGTTGGTTTTAATGTGTGGGTAAATTAGTTTACCTTATTTTAGAGTATGACTACGTAGCTAGTGTGTAGAGTAGTATATGGTTACTAGATCCTAGTATAGAGTAGTATGTAGAGGAGTATGGCTACTAGTGATATATAGATATGTAGGTCCATGTGTATCTGTATCGGACTATCGCTATCGGTATCGAACTATCGCTATCGGTATCGGACTATCGCTATCGGTATCGAACTATCGGTATCGATCGAACTATCGGTATCGGACTATCGCTATCGGTATCGGACTATCGCTATCAGTATCGACCGTATATACTTAGTATCGGGCGTAGCGGATTAGTATCGATCAGTATATAGGTTTGGGTTAAGATAAAGGTTCAAAGTATCGGTATCGGAATAGTAGGCCGAATAGGAGGCCGAGATAGTCGAATGAGAAGAAGGGAAGAAGGGAGGAGCAGATGGGTCCAGAGCCATGGTAGAGGAGAAGAAGTAACATGAGAGCAGTTTCCGCCGTAACATCTCCTGGCTCTGCTGGCAACTGAAGTCCAGATGCTACAAAGGACGATCCTTCGCTGAAATCGACTACAACACCCATCAGTTCAAGTTCATTCCTATATGAGTAGATTCCAATGCCATAGAAGCCATCAGTTTGTTGAGGGTCCGACACGTTTGCGATAAACAATTTGGATTCGTCGATATAAATTATCGCAGGAGGTATAGAGGGTCCGACACGTTTGCGATAGCAAGTCAGGCTGTTCAAGTCTACTATACAAGCTACCCAAGGCGTCGTAGAGATCGCTTTGACTGGTGGGCAGTATGCAAGATTAAATCTAGAAATACATTCAACGTTGGAGACCCAGCATACCAAGAGGACCAGATCAAAAAGCCCCAATACTTGGGACAACAGTCTTGTGACATGGATGTTGAATTAGAGGTTAATATACCTCTTGCTGATGAAAATAGAGGGGAGGAAGAGGTTGATATACAAGACTTAGATGTCAACCAGGGGAGAAAGAGGCGTCTTGTCCCAAGTATTGAGACTGAAGAAGAAGAAGAAGAAGAAGAAGAAGAAGAAGAAGAAGAACTTTATGAGGATGAGGATACAGATGAATTCGACGATGAGGATGAGGATGATGATGATGATGAGGCCGAGGCCGAGGAAGAGGACGATGACGATGATTAAATATCGCTATATTTCAGTTGTATCTTGAAGCACCCAATATCTAGTCTCGAATCCTAAATTACCGTATTACATTTGGATTTACAATTACAAGTCTAGTGGAACACAAGATGCCCTTTCATCAAAAGTTACAAGAATTGTACTTTGTTGTATTGGTGCGTGATTTTATCAGATTTTGTGTATCTAGCTTTTATTCGTACTTCACTTCTGATTGTAATATTTATTTCAGTTTAGGATATTTGCGTATTATTGTATGAGTTTCTTTTTGCAGATGGCACTCCTAGGCCTACTCGTCTGGGCGGCACTCATCGTCCTACTGCTGGTATGGATATGTTTAGTTTTATATTCATTTATAAATCTATGTTGTCGGTATTTTGTTTATGTGTTCTATTTACAGGGCATGGTTGCGAACACCCGTACTGGTGGTGCTGGCCGTGGTCGTGGCGGTGGCGGCGGCGGCGGCGGTGGTGGTGGTGGTCGTGGGCGTGGGCGTGGGTGTGGTGGTAGCGGTCGTGGTCGCCAGCCGCATTCCCCGGATATGACCTCCGATCCCGACTTGGAGAGCCCGGACACAGGCTCTTCCCGCCGTCATTCTTCCTCGGTGCCACCGACATCGTCGTCGAGGCCTGTAACTCCATCCGCTAGCGGATCCGTTCCGCCACCGGATGTACCAGCGGATGCAGCAGCAGATGCAGCAGGGGGCCCAGCAGTTACTGCAGGGTGGGCCTCGGAGTACCCCGGGATTCAGTTTCATCCTGTTACCGGGGAGTACATGCGCGGACCCGCGGATCCCCCGACGCCACCAGAGAGGCTGGTGGCCGAGTTCCGACGAGAGCTATGGCCCGCTGGTGAATCGTAAGTAAATTTAAGTAAATTTATTAAATTTGTTTCATTTATTCAAGTTAATAATCCAGTCGTTGCTTCTTTATAGGTTTTTCCCGTGGGATGCTGCCCGGATTCTAGGGCGCATTATCCGGGATAACTACCATGGCCCCTACCTCAATTTTTCTGAGGTGCCTCAGGACATGAAGTACGTCTGGCTCGACGAGATGAGGGTATAAATCCGTCGGTGAATTATTAATTATTCTTTAAATCATTAAATTTTTTATTACGTGATATTTGAATTTGTATGTCAGAGGACGTTCTGGTGGCCCCTCCATCGCGAGGAGGCGATCCGCAGGACCTACAAAGCCGCCGCCGGAAAGAAGATACGGGATGCGGTGTACGACAATCGTACGGCGCATACGAGGAAGGACTGGATCTGGGCGGAGTACTATGAGCAGATGTTGGAGAAGATGGATACTCCGCAGTTCAAGCTGAAATCGGAGAAAGCTAAGGCTAATCGACAGGTCGCGGGTCTGCATACGGGGGGATCAAGGCCCCACGCATCGACGCGTACAGATTTGGTGAGATAGCGCAAATTCAAATTCATTCTATTATTTAATTTCGTACTGTTAATATACGAAGTTAATTAAATTCTACGTATGTAGGCCCAACGGGCGGTGAAGCAGGGGAAAGAGGCGGAGACGGTCACCGCTCACGATGTATTCGTGCATACGCACAAGAGGCGGAAGTACGGAAGCTTCGTCGACGCGAGGGCCGAGAAGACTGATGTAAGTACTTACATTTATGAGATTTATGTTAGAAATATAATTATTGTTAAGTTAATTAGATAAACTTAGGATTCAGACTATAACTTAGGGAAACATAGGATTTAGATTATAACTTAGGAAAACTTATAGTATAAACACATTCATTGGATAGGCTGCGTATCGTGAGGCACTTAGTCGGCTTGAGATCGAGCCCCCTTCCGAGAATGTCGACGAAACGACGCCCACCCAGACGCACTCTTCTATGGCCGCTCGCTACGACGACGTGTTCGTAGAATCCGTCGGCGGCGTTAGAAAAGGGCACGTCTACGGCTTAGGTTCCATGGTGCCCTCGTTGCAGCCGTCCCCGAGATATCCACCGCCTCCGCCTCCTCCAGCGCCCCCGGTTGACGATGTGAGGGCGCAGCTTGCGACTCTGACCTCCATGGTGTCAGATTTGCGGGCGATAGTGTTGGGGCGCTATCCGTCTGCTCCCGGTCCGTCTGCTCCCGGTCCGTCTGCTCCCGGTCCGTCTGCTGGTGCTCCCGGTACATCTGGTGGTGCTCCCGGTCCGTCTACTGCTGCTGTCGGTGCTTCGGATCGACCTGGTCCTTCTTCCCCCGGACGGCTTTCGTTTAACCGCTCTGCGGACGCCCGCATCATATCGGATAACACCATCTTGACGCTCCTTGACATGTTGTCGCCAGAGCAGCTACGCGCGCTTCCAGACCAAGTCTTGTTCCAAGTGCCGGCACACACGGTGGAGGAGTACATACGCAAAGCGGCTGCGGCGGCACGAGCGCGAGACGATCCGACGAACGGGGTTTGATTTTGTTTATGTTGTTGGTTTTGTAGACATTTGGATACATTATATGTTCGGATATTTTTTTTATGTTTGGATAATTTAATGTTGGATATTGGATATATTGTGTTGGTAATATTTTGTTGGATATTGGATACGTTGGATATTGGTGTCGGATATGGATATTTTGCATATGGATATATGGTGTTGGATATTGGATACGTTGGATATTCGTGTTGGATATGGATATATGGTATTGTATATGGATATTTTGCATGTTTGATATTGTGTTGGATGTGTTGTATAAACAGGAAAGAGTCTGTTTGCAGTATATTTTTTTTTAAAAATTAGAAGTTAGCGACGGGCTGGCGACCACTCAGCAACGGATAGTCCGTCGCTAACTGGAGAAACTGAGGTTAGCGACGGAATGGCGACGTAAAAACCGTCGCTACCTGGAGCATTTCAATAAAGCGACGGATTGGCGACGGACGATCCGTCGACCTGGTGCTGTTTGATGTCCATAAATTTTAGCTTTCGCGACGGATTGGCGACTAACTTACGGCGGACTGGCGACAAAGTCCCGACGGACTATCCGTCGCTAACTGTAGGAATTTAATGTATCGACGGATTGGCGACGTAATATCCGTCGCTACCTGGAGAATTTTACATTGAGCGGCGGTTTAGCGACGGAATATCCGTCGACCTGGTTCTGTTTGATGTCCATAAATTTTGCAGTTAGCGACGGATGTTTTGTCGCTAATACGACGCTAATCCGTCGTACACCTCGGCGGATTAGCGACGGCATAACGACGACCAGCCGTATGGAAAAAATCTCTGATACGCTTTTACCGACAAATTTACGACGGATTAGCGACGGATATTGCGTATCAGAAAATCACTGATACGGTTTTGCCGACTCTTTAGCGACGGAGTTTTCCGTCGCTAACCCTATATCCTGATACATGTTTTGACGAAAGCTAGTCGGTAATCCGTCGTTATATATATTTAAATGCGCCGACGGTATTCCGTCGCTAAGTCGTCGCTGAGCGACGGAGTAGCGACGGATATATTTTAGCGACGAGGTTATTCCCGACGGCTGTTTTACCAAAATATCCGTCGGTAATCCGTCGGTATTTATTTTTGGCGACGGACTACCGACGGATAAGGCCGTCGGTAAATCCATGTATTTTGGTAGTGTATTATTCTTGTGTCTCGAGCGTTATAATAAGCCCAAGCTCGGGCACCATCGATCAAATAACCTTGTCCTTGCAGGCACGTTATGGCGTTACCCACGTGGAACTGATCATAGCCGAATTGACGAGCAAAGCGGCTGGGAAGATATGGTTCTAAGTAACATTCATCTTCAAATCTATAAACCAAGTACGACGGCCTAATAGTCCTCAGCCAATCAAATGTTGTACGACCCAAAGGCTGCCTCCCAAGATCAACCAGATTTGTAGACATATATTCATAGCCAGTTGGAGGGGGAACACAGTAGAAATTCCACCCTTTCCCGAGATTCAGGGCTCGTCTGCAATCTCTTAGGCTGGTATATATCCATTTGCTCCTTGAGAATCTCTGCAAGAAGCTTCCGCTGACTGTCCCCATATCGGGGTTCATCAATGAAGGATGGTGCTGAAGCAACCATCCGAACAAATAAGTGTAGGGAAGCTCCAGCCAAGGGAAGTTCCCTTTCTCTCATTTCCCCCTGAGCATTGAATCAACAAAAAGACGAAGACCTGCGTTCACTCTGCAGGTCATCGCCGATAGCAGATCCATCCGATAGCCAAAGACTAAACGGACGGCAGCAAAGAGCACGTCGTGATAGAAGCGATCTAAGGCGCTCGCTCCAGGTACGACGAAGCGTAGGAGCCAATATATGAGGAAACCCGCCAGCTGGGCTTACTTTGATATGGGCCTATACCCCATTCTCATAAAACTTTCTATAAAATCTCCTGTCTTGAAAGTAGGATATTGAAGTTCATCATCAACCTTGATGTCCATTTCCTTGTTTTCCTCCATCAATCCTATCACCTCACTATGGCTGAGTGGTTTGAAGAAGGTAGGGTTGCACGTATCGTGATCCTTAGTCTTCTTCTCGATGATGTGGTTGAGGAAGAGACAGGGCAACCACTTTGACGAGTAGCAAGTGTCGGAAGAACCACACTTGTAATACATGGAGCAAATTTTATAGTGGCACAGTAGTTCTTCAAAAACGGCCACCATCTCAGCATTCTCTCGATGAAGTCAGTCCAACTCGTCATTTGTTGGAACAAATTCATTATAGGGAAAGTCTCTCATTGGTAAGCTTGAGATATATTTCATCTCATTAAGAGCTAGTCCAATCTCTCCATAGGGTGTCATGAAAGTCCCTGTCCTAAAGTTATACCTCTCTGCCAAAGCAAGGAACAGATGAGGGTTGGGGTGGAATCCATATACGGTAGAGTATACCGCCTGATACAGCTCAATCTCTTTGAGCTTCTCTTCGAACTGAACCAATATCCAATTGGTTATGCAGTTCCATCTTTTGTTATCTGGGTTCACCAGACCTGTCAACCGGATGTCCTGATCCGGGTATCTTCCCTCAACCTTTGTAAATTCATTTGCAAAGATCGGTGTTCTAACTGGCAGCAGTAAGGAGGAGTTCTCCGGTGGGATGCAGCCAGGCTTCAATCCTCTGAGCAAGGAGCTGTGACGTTCAGAGGAGCTATAGAAAATATCCTTGCTATTCGGTCCTTTCTTTACACAAATATTTTCTGTTCTAGCTTGCTGGAGAGGAGTAATATCCCAGTCCATCCTCCTAGGATAACTCGCATGAGCATAGCGAGATAAAAGGAGGCATCTGGCAATGTCTGGTAACAGTATTCTTTTCTCGCCTCTCTGGAAGAGTCTCTGCTCAACACGAGGTCTCGGCTGAGAACTCTTATCAATAGCCTCACCAAATAGGAACAGGGGTTTCATATGAGTAATGGCATCGACAGTCTGCAGAGGCTGCCCGTTCATCACTCAATAAAGTTTCGTTGTCTTGTGCTACTAAGATGGCTTGACGGGAAGATGGCAGAGCATATTGGGGAAATATTACATGGGACAAATCTTTCTTAAACTCTTGTTCAGCAAGGGTTCCTGCAAAGATTTCATAATCTGGGTCTTCTCTGATGTTAACTGCATCAAACAGAAAGACAGAATTCAGTACATGCAAAATCAAAGATTTTGTCCAAAAAAATCAGTAAATTACACAAAGCATCAGATTGCATTGTCTGTAAAACATCAGATTATGTAACAACAGCTTCTACGCTCAAATTGTCCAGTTGCGCCAACATATCCACTTGCACAAGCCATCAGATTGCGCTAACAAGCTTGCGTAAGACAACAGTTTGCGCTGGACAGACTTGCGCAAACCGATAGAATGTGCTGACTTTTGCCAGCGCTTTCCAACCGATTGCACAAGAAAATAGTCTTCATAAAAATGAAAACTATTGGGTTTGTGCAACAGAAACCCTAAATAGGGCGGCACAATATAACCAAATCTCTAAAAAGAGATAGGTTTGAAGATTCAATCATGTCGAAGAACCCTAAAAAGGGTTTTTGATCGAGCGACTACCTTGCAGTGCGGGATGACCGACTTCGTGTCGTAAAATGCGCGGCGCAGCCCGAGTTAAAAACTCGGCGGGGGCTTTGCCCTTGTCGGCGGCGGAACGCTTCGGAGCCATTGAAGTCGACGGAGAAGAAGGAAAAGAGTCGGAGTGGGCTCGGGAATTTTCTCTCTTGAACAAAGTGGAAACAAGTATAGAATGGCAGAAGAAAGAAGGAGAACTATTTATAGTTTTTCGAGAGTAACGGTCGCCTCGGATTGTGCCGAAGAAATAGGAGCTGATTCCTCCAATTGCGCAGACAGGACATTACTTGCGCAACTTGATTTTAAAATCAAAATTCAAAGTATTTCGAAGCTTTGAATATTTTCAAACTTCGAAAACTTTGAAGGGGATCTTGTAGGTCCTAAAAATCAAGTTGCACCCATCAAAAAAGTCATGAAAATAAAATTGTGCATCCTTCAAGTGAACTGCACAGGAGACAGATTGCACAACAACTCAACTGCGCAGGCTGAATTGCACACACATCCAAGTACGCAAGCTAACGTGGCCTCGTCATCATTATCTGACAAAAAATAATATCTTCTGACAGCTGACAGCCCGAAGAACGAGGAAGCTATTCGTTTATCGTACAGCACAGCGCTCGAGGACAGCTGTACATGCAGCACAATCTGCTAGACTCTCTACAGTGCAATTCAATCGAGCGCAATCTAAAGCCAGCACAATTCAGGTGGCACAATCCATCAAGACAACTGACAATGTACACGTGGCCTATATGCCATCAATTACTCACCATGTGGCAACCGTCTGTACACGACCAAGCATATTTCAATCAAACAATGCCACGCGTCACATACAGGTGGTCCACGATCGAGTAACTGCCTGCGCTGTTCATTGCTTGTGTAATCCAAAGTCTGCACAATCCATCCTGTGCAACTCAGAATAACTAAAAGTTAGTTATTTCCAGAACTCTATAAATAGAGTTTCAAGTCTTCATTATCACACACACATTCAAGTCATCACCAGAGATCAGGAGTTCTTGCCAAAGTGCTGCTGCAATCTTCAGAAGCTACCATCTTCAAAGTTCACATCGTCCAAGGGATAAAGTGATCGTCTTCAGATCGGATTCCTATAGTTGTACTTTTCCAGAATTCTTGTAATCTTCTTACAAAGTTTATGAAATAAAGATCAACTTCTGTTTTTGCAAACAAAATGGCGACTCTGCTTGCAAACAGAAGTTGATCTTTATTTCATAAACTTTGTAAGAAGATTACAAGAATTCTGGAAAAGTACAACTATAGGAATCTGATCTGAAGACGATCACTTTATCCCTTGGACGATGTGAACTTTGAAGACGGTAGGTTCTGAAGATTGCAGCAGCACTTTGGCAAGAACTCCTAATCTCTGGTGATGACTTGATTGTGTGTGTGATAATGAAGACTTGAAACTCTATTTATAGAGTTCTGGAAATAACTAACTTTTAGTTATTCTGATTTGCGCAGGATGGATTGCGCAAACTTTGGATTGCGCAAGCAATGAACTGTACAGGCAGTTACTCGATCGTGGACCATCTGTATGTGACGCATGACATTATTTAATTAAAATACGCTTGGTCGTGTACAGACGGTTGCCACATGGTGAGTAATTGATGGCATGTAGGCCACGTGTACATTGTCAGTTGTCTTGATGGAGTGCGCCACCTGAATTGCGCTGGCTTCAGATTATGCTCGATTGAATTGCGCTGTAGAGAGTCTGGCAGATTGCGCTGCATGTACAACTGTCCTCGAGCGCTATGTTGTGCGATAAACGAACAGTTTTCTCGTTCTTCGGGCTGTCAGCTGTCAGAAGATCTGATTTTCTGCCAGATAATGATGACGAGGCCATGTCAGCTTGCGTACTTGGATGTGTGTGCAATTCAGCCTGTGCAATTGAGTTATTGTGCAATCTGTCTCCTACGCAGTTCACTTGAAGGATACATAATTTGATTTTTATGACTTCTTTGATGGGTGTAACTTAATTTTTAGGACCTACAAAGCAGCAGAAGTAAAATAGAGTATACAACAAGAATCTCTTTTATTAATAATGAACTGAAGGTTACAAAGGCTCTGAATAACCCAACTTAATATGCCAATTGGCTACAACGCTCTTGATCTCTCTAGCTCACAAAGGATTACATTGTTCCATACATTATGCCTCTTTATAGCCAACAAGTAGTCTTCGGCCGAACATCTCCATGTCGCAAGTCCGAACGCCTATGCGGTAGCTTCTCTTGAAACGCTAAAGACTCCATACCTCGATGCGTCTAAGCCAAGCCCCGTCCTGAGCCGATCATAACCTGAATCTGCAAGCAACTAGTGGAGGATTAGTGCTTTCGTTCTCGCTGCACTAATCAAGACCCACTCGCACCCAAACCAAACACTAAGTAATTTTAGTGAAACATGCATCTTATGTTGGTGATCTTTCTATTTAGCCTTAGGGTCAATTTCTTTCATTATTCAACATACAACTTAATATAAATGTGTCCCATATCGTATTCCTACGGCAGATACAGTCAGACATAATATGAAACATAAATATAGTGATCGTGCTCATCTCTGTCCCTTTTTGCCGAGCCTGCAATGGTTAGAACATTTACATAAGCAATCATACAATTCACGCAACCAACCATACTTAGCCATATGCATAAGGGTAGCAGGCCTGACGCCTGTACCCAACTCTAATCTCAGCCTACCGGCCCTATCTATATGAAGGTCACAGTATTTCGTACCGTAATGGACTTGGCATCTTTATGTGTAAGCCTATGATCGTTTCGATACGGGTTGCTAGCCTAATATCCGAATGATCCCAAACTTACTGATATCATAGCATATCACAACATTGGCCGGTCGTAAACCGTCCGAATGATGTGCACCATAAATACCATACATAATTTTCTTCTAGGATGAACGGTCCCGGTTCCCTGGTCGTAACCGTCCGAGGGAAGCCGCACCCGTGCACGGGCCATCCGAGTCCATTGACCATGCAATACGTACCATAGCATACAAGTCATATCATCTAACCAATCTCATGTTCCATAACATAATCCCTTATCTTTGTCTTAAGTTCCGATGGCATTATGCCCCAACACATCCGTATTGATGCACGACGCCCAACGGCTTAGACTTTTCGTACTTATATTCAACGCGTTCCATTTGTAGGTTATTCACATAGCCTAGTTCCGTAGTTACTTAGTCTTCATAGCTTTCGTACACATGGGCACGCTTAACGCTATAATCAATGTTCTAGACCTAGTATTCAATGTTTTTGGAGTCGTGCAAATGATGCACATCTCGATATTACCTTTCAATGTTCTACTATCACCTCTCTACCGCGACCCGTACACTTGATGCACGTCGCTTATTCAATTGTTCGATGTTCTATCTTAATGTTCGACACATACTAAAACACTTGATCGCCGAGCCATGCTCGTTAACTTGACAGCAACTTACGCGTACAAGGATATATTTTATTAGACGTGAAGGAATAGGGAGAGAGAGTCAAGAACCTGCCCACCTTAAGTCGATACGCCTTGTCATTTCGTCGAGCTGAACCGGCTCGATTACATAACTTGGTTGCATAGCAATCTCTCGGACTTAGCCATTCCTTTGAATTACTCGATTGATTTGGCCTATCGTGCCCATGCCATACTCTGTTGTAAGGCGACGATTTGGTTTTGTGGATACTTTACTGAATAAGGCAAAATGCCGACCTCTTATCGTCCAGCGTAAAAGCATAGCCTGCACACTAGATCAACCGAAGTCAATACTTTGTTCCAACCGAACTTAGGCTTGCATCGATTCGCATCAATACTTCATCGGGTTAACGCAAATCTTCTAGTCAACGACTCATCATAATGCACCGTGTGGAGCGGGGCATTACATAATATACCACTCAAAATAAGGTTCGTCCTCGAACCGAAACCAACACTTAATCCAAGTGTCTTGCTAGATCATTTCACGATCTCGTACTACTATCGTTGGAATGATACAACTTAGTTTGGATCATACACATATTTTAGGCGTCCCACCAATATATGCATTTCAGCCAAGCTCAGTTGTAGGATATCGGGACAACTAACAAGCTCAACTTAAATCCTCAAGCACCAATCATTCCATACTCGACTTGGTCAGATCTTAATGCTTATTCTCAAAGTACTTTTCATATGCTTTATCCCATAACATGTGATCCTTTTCCAAATATTTCTACATATAACTTAACTCAAAACTGTTACTTCGATCCCATAAGTTTCACTCTGGTTATTTAACGCTCGTATTGCATTAAGTCATTGCGCATCCGATCGCAACAATTCTCCGCAATGCCTATTCGCCCAACCGTTTTCCTCTCTCTCATATAACTCAAGTCTTTCATCTAGTCATTCATAATATTTGGCCTTAAAGACATGGACTGAGTCCAACATGTCTCAAGTTCCTTTGCCTACCATTTGCCCTAAGTCTCGCACACAACTATTCCAACATGATCCACGTTCTCGAACCATCTACATATCGCATCTGGGGCTACCCCCGCTAGGTAACTTATCCAGACATCATGCTTAATCTCTTCCGACACAAGAGGTCAACTTGAGCCTACGATGCTCAAAGGCAACAATCTTTTCGACCCAAGGTCTCTTACGATACGCTCATCTCTGATTCTCGACCGAGTACGAATCCTTTACTCAATCTTTGAATCAATCCCGACAAGTTCGTTCCATAACATAGATCGTGCGCTCAACACACATAGTCTAACCGTTACTCAAATCGATCTACGACACAACTCTTAGGATCATTCTATTATTTGTTGCTCTCGCGTATTGCAGAATCCTTGCAATCACCTTACCGCATCACTATGCTGGGCACGTTCCTCAATATCTACTCGATTATTGACTAACCAAGTCTATTTACGTACTCATTTGATCGATCATAAATTTTCTAACCATATCGATCTCGTCAAAGACTACTCGCTAACTTTTGAAACACGATACTCGATCGCTTAGCCTTATCCTCAACCTGCTCTATATTATCATTCATCATCGATGTAATTTCTCATGCAACTTCATTGGGTCATCCTATGGTTTCCAACATTCACTTGATTTGGCGGTCAAGTCTTCTAGGGTCAGCTATCCCGAAACTACGCTCGATAATTGAAGATCATCAACGAGGGACAGTTACAACGAACCATGCTATATCCTATCGCGGAGCCAAATTATCAATTCCCGACGTTACTATTCGATCACTCATGCACTACCGTTAACAATATCGCAATCGAGCAACATTTGTTCGCCTTGGGTATGAGTCTATTTACCCATGATAAATTTTCTGACACACTCTAGGATGAATCAACATACCAGCGCTCACGCAGAATGATCGCCCTAGTTTGGCGTGACGCATGTGCGATGCTGGAGTTGCACTCGAATAAGACAAGAATGTCAACATTGTGGTCATCTATGAAGCAATCCAAACACTTTCTTTTTTTTCATCCAAGTACTATCCATCCACTCTCAAACTCTTCGAAGCATTCCTATCGTTACCATCCAAACTACCATCAACTTAACTTGCATCTTATTCATCCAAAAAAAATGTTCAACATAATTTTCGTTCATTCGATCAGAGTATCCCCGAGTTATTGCATATCGTCTTTGATACGCCTCAATACCATCGTCGATATGCATAACTTAAACATCTTTCTCTCTCATAAGCTCCAATTCGTTGCAATCACTGCCATAATTCGAACTAGAATACGAATCAAGTCATATAAATCAAGATCCATTCAGTTGTAACTAACTACCATCATCGCGACACAATTTCCAATCTACATATCTATTCTCATATCCCTAACTCGTACTTCCAAATCGTGCTACCGACTCATCGTGCTAACTCAAATTCGTTTCGCACGATTTCTTCGTACCTACTCAACCCGTTCCGTACAGTTTTCGTACCGACTTAATTCAACGAAATTTTGACCGAATCAACTATTTCCTTAACACAAAATTCTCTCGTTATGCTCAGCCTATCATTCGACTTACACTTAAAGAATCCTCATCCGACTTATCATCCCTAGGTACGACTTCGCACATAATCATTCAACTCAATTCATCGAAGCATACTTACATCGACTTCTATCGAGACATTCCAACTCGAGTCTCGGTACTACCCGTCCATTGAGCATAAACTTATCGTAACGATACAAACGTCTCGATGCATTCTAATACAACTCACCGAACGGCTTAATATAGCTATCGCTAAGTGGTATTGCATATACCACTCAGAAATCGAGCATATCGTTATCGATACAATACTTCGTTGCATCGAGCACACAATTTGTATTGCATATACCACTCGAAATCGAGTCATTACTCAGAATTTACACTCTGTATAGGTCCGACAATTATTTCGAGTTAACTATCCTGTGGTAATCTTTCCGATCCCAGCACTAGCGTTCTTTTTACTCGAGTTGGCACAACAACTGGACCAACATGCCCTATCGTTCGCTCAAGTTCGACATTCATTCAAACCTAACCATGCCTTGGCAATCATATCGATCATATACGCAACATTCGCTTATTCAAAGCTCAACATGACATTTCGGCCAACATACACGTTCGCCTACTCAAACTCGACTTAGCGACCAACTCGACTCGTTACTATCGCATCCACGATTTTCTAATCTTACCCGTTGTAGCTCGTGTAACAATTCACTCTCGACACTTAAGGTCATTACTTAATCACGTTTAACATATCGCTATCCATCCGTACAGCCATACAACATATATCATACCATGTCGACTCATTGCACCAATACAACGAACGATTCACGACTTGCTGTACTCCGTGCAACCAACAAGACATAACCATTCGCATAGCCATATAACCCGCATCGCCTCACATATCGACTCGTTACACTTAGTGCAACCAACAACACGTATCTCTTCGCACTTCGTGCGACCAACAATACAAAACTCCTCGCACTTCGTGCGATCAACAATACATAACTCCTCGCACTTCGTACGATCAACAATACATAACTCCTCGCACTTCGTGCGATCAACAATACGTATATCATTGCACTTCATGCAACCAACATCACCATATTCGTTACACTTCATGCGACCAACATTCTCCGAAGGCACCCGGAGATAGCGTGATAGTCACGACATACTTGTGGCAGACGTACGCACTTAATATAGACTTATTGTATGGAACATCAAATATAGCTTCGAGCAGATCAATAAGCCATGCGGTTGCGGAAACAACTTAGAGTCAACTGAATTCGATAGCGAAGCAACTGAGGGTCAAAGAGATTCATTCACGGTCCAGAGGATGGAACCACTCTGATACCAACTTGTCACGCCCCTATCCGAAAAATCGCTCGTCTTCACTAGATTACACCCGAATCATCGTCCTCGCTGGGACGTGATACCGCACGAGCCTGGAGTTGCGCTCGTGCAAGACAAGATAACAGGTTCACATAGTATTTATCTCAAATTAATAACATAAGCAGCGGAAGGAAAATAGAGTATACAACAAGAATCTCTTTTATTAATAATGAACTAAAGGTTACAAAGGCTCTGAATAGCCTAACTTAATATGCCAATTGGCTACAACGCTCATGATCTCTCTAGCTCACAAAGGATTACTTTGTTCCATACATTATGCCTCTTTATAGCCAACAAGTAGGCTTCGGCCGAACATCTCCATGTCGCAAGTCCGAACGCCTATGCTGTAGCTCCTCTTGAAACGCTAAGGACTCCATGCCTCGACGCGTCCAAGCCAAGCCCTGTCCCGAGCCGATCATAACCTGAATCTGCAAGCAACTAGTGGGGGATTAGTGCTTTCGTCCTCGCTGCACTGATCAAGACCCACTCGCACCCAAACCAAACACTAAGTAATTTTAGTGAAACCTACATCTTAAGTTGGTGATCTTTCTATTTAGCCTTAGGGTCAATTTCTTTCATTATTCAACATATAACTTAATATAAATGTGTCCCATATCGTGTTCCTGTGGCAGATACAGTTAGGCATAATATGAAACATAAATATAGTGATCGTGCTCATCTTCGTCCCTTTTTGCCTAGCCTGCAATGGTTAGAACATTTATATAAGCAATCATAGAATTCATGCAACCAACCATACTTAGCCATATGCATAAGGATAGCAGGTCCGGCGCCTACACCCAACTCTAATCTCAGCCCACCGGCCCTATCTATATAAAGATCACGGTATTTCGTACCGTAATGGACTTGGCATCCTTATGTGTAAGCCTATGATCGCGTCGATACGGGTTGCTAGCCCAATATCCGAAGGATCCCAAACTTACTGATATCATAGCTTATCATAACACTGGCCGGTCGCAAACCGTCCGAATGATGTGCACCATAAATACCATACATAATTCCCTCCTAGGCCGAACGGTCCTGGTGCCCCGGTCGTAACCGTCCGAGCGAAGCTGCACCCGTGCACGGGCCATCCGAGTCCATTGACCATGCAATACGTACCATAGCATACAAGTCTTATAATCCAACCAATCTCATGTTCCATAACATAATCCTTTATCTTTGTCTCAAGTTTCGACGGCATTATGCCCTAATACATCTGTATTGATGCATGACGTCCAACGGCTTAGACTTCTCGCACTTATATTCAACGCGTTCCATTTATAGGTTATTCACATAGCCTAGTTCCGTAGTTACTTAGTCTTTTCGTAGTTTCCATGCATTAGGGCACGCTTAACGCCATAATCAATGTTCTAGACCTAGTATTCAATGTTCTCGGAGTCGTACACATGATGCACATCTCGATATTACCATTCAATATTCTACCATCACCGCCCTACCGTGACCCGTACACTTGATGCACGTCACTTATTCAATTGTTCGATGTTCTATCTTAATGTTTGACATATACTAAAACACTTATTCGCCGAGCCACGCTCGTTAACTTGACAGCAACTTACGCATACAAGGATATATTTTATTAGACGTAAAGGAATAGGAAGAGAGAGTCAAGAACCCGCCCACCTTAAGTCGATACGCCTTGTCGTTTCGCTGAGCTGAAGCGGCTCAATTCCATAACTTGGTTGCATAGCAATCTCTCGGACTTAGCCATTTCTTTGAACTACTCGATTGATTTGGTCAATCGTGTCCATTCCACACTCTGTTGCAAGGAGACGATTTGCTTTCGCGGACACTTTACTGAATAAGGAAAAATGTTGACCTCTTATCGTCCAGCGTAAAAGCATAGCCTGCATACCAGATCAATCAAAGTCAATACTTTGTTCCAACTGAACTTAGGCTTGCATCGATTCGCATCAATACTTCATGGGTTAACGCAACTCTTCAAGTCAACGACTCATCATAATGTACCGTACGGAGCGGGGCATTACAACAATCACCCACGGTGTCATGAGAGCTTACTAGCATGTCCAGTTAGCCGTCACAACAGCGTTCATGAGTTATCTGTCATGATTACTTGTCAGGGGTGTACCGCAATGGGTCACCATTATGTCGTATTACTTGTACTTGTTACTTGTTAGCAGCGCGCCACGACGGGCCGCCATCATGGTTCATTATATGTCATTCATCATTTCGTATTCACATATCATGGTTATGATCATATAGCACATCATCATGTAAGCAGAAGAGACATATCCTGAGTGTACCCTAACGGGCCACCGATGTAAGGAAGACAACATAGCTTAGAGCATGAAATGTAATAAGGCCAAAGGACATGGCAGCATATAGAGGAAAGTACATATTGTGGCAAGAAGGGAAAAATACCAAATTATTGTGTGCCCCAAGGCTAGGCGCCCACGGGGTTTGCCCTATGCGCCCAAGCATGAGTTGAACCCCTTGTGGCCAAAGGCTAAGGGTGAATGATTTCAATGTGACAAGTCGTGAAGGCTTATGCGCCAATACGAGTCTATGCGCCTACATGTGGAACACTATATGCCCACATGACGGCATATGCGCCTACTAGAGTAGGGAGACTGCTTTGGGCGCATGACATGTCCATGCGCCCAAGCAGTGCACTGTTCTTCTTCCCGACGAATCCGGAAAGAACGAACCATGGCCGAAAACTTTGAAACTCCGCCAAATCTTCGTCCGGAGTCCAAATTTGGACTTCCTTAGGTCAAAATGGGGTAGAACGAAATTCTCTATGACATGGAACCATCAAAACATGAAAATGAAGAAGTTAAATAGATCAAAACTTCAAAAATCCGAAAATGGCAATTTCTTATATCTACAAAAATTTATGCTTCAAAATGAAAATTTTCAAGTTCTATAGTGGTTTAAAATCATGCTAAGAATCCATTGGAACCATCAAAATGGGTTCTCAAGTGAGAGTAAGGTGCACTTGCCTATGGAGGGGGAAAGGTTTTTAATGTAGAAGAAGAAGTTATGGAGAATAATGAAGGGAGAGAAAAGTAAGTGGGTTTATAAATGGGGATGGTGGTAGGTAGGGGTTGGGTTCAACATAATGAACTAAGGGAAATAAACCAACTCAAACCAATAATGAACCAAGCCAAACCATGATATGCCATGATGGACCTAAATAAGATTAAACTAAAATTTAGCTAGCAAGACAAGATAAGTAAAAATACTGGTCAAGATTCCGTACACGTATACTGGAAATATGTATAGCGGAAAACGGAGGTGACAACTCTACCCACCTTAAAAGAATTCCGTCCTCAAAATTTAATCAAGAGGCTAGAGATATCGAACAAGCTATACTAATCACAGGCAAGTTATAACTAAGCAATCAATCAAGCAATCATTCATGCAAGCAATAAAGTTGAAGGCATAAGGCATAAGAAAGATATTATACCTTATGAGTCAAACAGGTCGGGATATCATGATCGGATATCATCCTCACGCTCCCACGTTGACTCATTCAAAGAGTGATGACCCCAAGCAACACGGACTAATAGGATAGTCTTGTTCTTGAGTATCTTCTCTCTTCGGTCCAATATGGATACGGGTCTCTCATCATACGAACGGTTGGTACCAACAACCAATTCCAAATGATCAAGGACATGACTCAGATCTGGGATATACCGTCGCAATTGGGATAGATGGAAGACATCATGCACCTCACGTAGCGACGGCGGAAGAGCGAGACGATAGGACACATCTCCTACTCGCTCTAAAATATCGAACGGCCCTATATACCTAAGACTAAGCTTTCCTCGTACGTTGAAACGAATGACGCCATGGGTATACGAGATCCTAAGGAATACATGGTCGCCGACAAAAAATTCAAGGGAACGTCGATGAGAATCGGCCCAATGACACTGGCGATCTTGTGCAACTCGAAGATGATCTCGGACTTGTCTGACTACCTCAATAGTCCATATCACCATATCTGGTCCAAGCATTTGCCTCTCACCGATATCATCCAAAGCTAAAGGAGATCTGTATTTCCTGTCATACAAGGCTTCGAAGGGTGCCATCTGAATACTGGCATGGAAACTGTTGTTATAGGAGAACTCCACGAGATGCAGGTGATCTTCCCACGAACCACCAAAGTCGAGTATACACGACCGCAGCATATCTTCAAGAGTCTGGATCGTACGTTCTGACTGACCATCTGTCTGCAGATGGTAGGCTGAACTAAACTTGAGACGAGTCCCCAAACTTTCTTAAAGACTCTGCCAAAAGTGCGAGGTGAATCTCGAATCTCTGTCGGACACAATACTGACTGATACTCCATGCAATATGACTATCTGCCTGAGGTACATCTCTGCAAGCTGATCCGTCGACTGACCGATTCTGAAAAGGATAAAATGAGCTACCTTCGTGAGTCTGTCAACTATAATCCAGATAGCATCTCTCCCAGCTGAGGATTTAGGTAATCCAGTCACAAAATCTATGGTATTGTGCTTCCATTTTTATTCTGGGATCGGTAAAGGTTGAAGAAGTCCGACTGGTCTCTGATGTTCGGCCTTAACTTGCTGACAAACCAAACAACGAGAGACAAACCGGGCTATCTCCCTCTTCATGCCATTCTACCAAAAATGCTGCCGAATGTCATGATACATCTTCGTACCACCGGGGTGAATCGAATACTGAGAACTGTGAGCTTCTGCCATGATCTTCTGTCTGATATCTCTACTGGGTACACAAAAATGCCTCCCATGTCGGAGTGTACCATCCTTATGAATACATAACTCTGGTCTTCTCCTTGCTACACATTCTTCCCTAAGCCGCTGAAGCTTAGAATCCGTTGACTGAGCCAACTTGATCCTCTCAACTATACTGGACTGAACTTGCATACTGGCCATCAATGCCACACTGGAAGGAAGAAAAACTTCAATACCCATCTTCTGAAGATCTGCTAACAACTTTGGCTATGCGGTTAGAAAATAAACTCCAGCTCTCCTGCTCAATGCATCTGCAACAACGTTGGCCTTCCCAGGATGATACTGTAAGTTGATGTCATAATCCACAAGTAGCTCTAGCCATCTCCTCTGACCCATGTTAAGATCCTTCTGGGTGAACACATACTTAAGACTCTTGTGGTCGGTGAAAATCTTCACCCGATCTCCATATAAATAATTCCTCCAAAGCTTCAATGCAAAAACTACCGTTGCTAATTCCAAGTCATGGGTAGGATAATTTCTTTCATGGTCACGAAGCTGACATGACACATAAGTGACTACCTTACCATGCTGCATCAAGACACATCCTAATCCTCTGTCTGAAGCATCACAATAAATTGAAAATCCTCCAGTCCCATCGGAAAGAGTGAGAATTGGGGCCGTCATCAATCTCTGCTTCAGCTTCTCGAATGATCTCTGACTCTCTGCTGTCCAAGCAAACTGCACATCCTTGCGGGTCAACTGCGTCAATGGCGCTGAAATCCGAGAAAAGTCTGACACAAACTGCCGGTAATAACCATCCAATCCAAGGAAACTCTGAACTTTCGCGACAGTGCTAGATACTGGCCATGTCTCTATGGCAACTATCTTCTGGGGGTCCACTTCCACCCCACCTCTGATGATGATGTGACCTAAGTACGAGATACGATCCAACCAAAACTCGCACTTACTGAACTTCACGTACAACTAGTGCTCCTTGAGAATCTGAAGAACTACACGGAGATGCTGCTCATTATCCGCCTCACTCTTGCTATAGACTAAGATGTCATCTATAAACACTATCACAAACTGGTCCAAATAGGGCATGAAGATACGATTCATGAGGTCCATGAATACGGCTGGCGTATTGGTCGCTCCAAATGGCATAATAAGGAACTCCCAATGTCCATACCTCGATCTAAATATTGTCTTCGGGATGTCCTGCTCTCTGACTCTGATCTGATGGTACCCTGACCGCAAGTCAATCTTCGAGAATACAGTCGCTCCCTTGAGCTGATCAAATAAGTCATCTATCCTTAGTAGAGGGTATCTGTTTTTGATTGTTACAGAGTTTAAGGTACGATAATCAACACATAATCTTGATGTACCATCTTTTTTTTTCACAAGAAGTATCGGGGCTCCCCAAGGTGACCCGCTTCCACGAATGAATCCCTTGGTTCTAAATTCTTCAATCATCTTGTACAAGATCTCCAACTCTGAACGTGCCATCCTATAGACCCTTTCTGACACTAGTGCTGATCCGGAAATCAAATCAATGGTGAACTTGATCTCTCTCTAGGGGCATGCCTGGAAGTTCTTTGGGAAATACATCAGGAAACTCTTCTACAACCCCGAAAAACTGAAATGTTGCTGTTACTGCCATTCGTAACGCTGGGGAAGAAGGTTCTACTCCGCCTCGAAGAAATGAAAACTCTGGCTCACTAGGAGTACTAAAAATAATCTTGCCGATATGGCAATCTATTCTAGCATACTGGTCCCTCAACCAATCCATCCCTAGAACCACATCATAATCGGCTATCGGGAACTCGATCAACCTAGCAAAAAACTCTCTACTGCCAACTACGATTCGATACGAGAAAAACACTCTCTCTACTCCCACAAGACCGTTACCGGTAATATATTGAACCTTACTGATAATGACTCGGGCTCCAGTCCTATCCGTATTGCGAATCGTGCAGACATAAATGAATGCGATGCACCCGAATCAAATAATACTGATACAGAAAAAGAGTTAACGAGAATGGTACCTGCCACCACCACATCTGATGCCAACTTCCCCTCTACGGTCAAAGCCATCGCTTGACCTTGCCCTCTGGGTGCTGGTCCCCTCTGCTGGAAACCTCTTTGGCGGTTCTGAACCTGAGCTTGGGCCTGGGCATACTGCTGTAATATCTGCTGCTAGAATGCTTGAGCCTGAGGCGGCAATAGCCTCGGAGGCTGGTACTGCTACTGTACTACTGGTCCCCTCACCGAGGGACTAGTCTGGGCCGATGAGGACGAACCGGCTCTCTGTGGGCAGGACCCTACCATGTGATCCGATGCCCCACAAACCAAACACAAACCTTGTGCTCGGCGACATTCTGATACTATATGTCCTGGATTCCCACAATGAGTACAGCCCATTGGGGAATACTGCCTCCGCTTCTGCTGCTGAGGGTACGTTGGAGTTGAATGATGAACCGACGTAACTGATGCTGCCCTCCTCGAAGCTCCAATGGTCAAGGCCCTAGCTACCGGGGCTGGGCTGAGGACTGGGTCATCTGACCATGGGACCGCTTTCGTCCTCCAGTTCTGTCCACTATCCTCTGGGAGGTATAATCATGCCTCTTCGCTGCCCGCAAAATAGCATCAAAAGTCTGATGCTCAAACTGCTCTACTGCTAGAATGATCTCTAGGTGGAGTCCTTGCTGGAACCGTTGCGCTCGGTCAAACTCGGATGCCACCAAGATGGGAGCAAACCGACTCAATCTTGAAAACTCGACCGCATATCCATCGACTGTCCTGCTCATCTGCCTGAGATTCGTGAACCTCGTCTGTAGGTCGTGCCGAACTACAGCATCGAAGTACTTGATCTGAAACTTGTCACTGAATACCGCCTATGGAACAGACGTCGCCAATCTAGCAGCTATCATCGGCCACCAGGTGCAAGCTAGGTCCAAAAACTGTAGGTGCACCACAGCTACCTTATCTTCTTTTGGAGTCTTGGCTGCATCCAAGATAATGTCGATGCCCTGGAGCCACGCATCAGCTGCAATAGCGTCCTCACTACCGTCGAAAAAGGAAGGGTTAAGGCACTTGAAACTGCTAGCCGCATTATTCCCTTGATAACCAATACGGCCCATGGCATCCTGTACTGCCTGGTGCAGGGCATCGCCCCAACGATCTTGAGATACAAGCAATTCCCTGATGAGACCCACCAGGGTTCCATCGTCAGGCTCTCCAGGCTGGACTGGCTGAACTGGTGGCTCTTGACCCCCAGTAGACATGACTCTGGAGGCTACTCCTGAGTGCTGGGCTTGGTCTCCAGGTTGTTGCTGGTCTACGGGAGGTGCTCCGTCTTGCCGATCGGTAGGACCAGGAACAATGACGCTGAAGAAACGATATAGAGAACAATAAGGAAGGACCATGATAGATCAATGATATAAACATGTGATCATGTCAAGATTTCAGGAAGATTAGAAGATACGAGTAGAGATCAAGGGCGAGTGCTGATTGAGACATTTATTCAGTGAAACCCTCACTCATCTTGATTTTCAAGACCTGCATGGGCCACCACTTAAACCGTATCACGCCCAGAACCAGAATACTGGAGAGCAGAAGACAGACACAGCCAGCTACGTACATTAAAGTGAATCCCACCTCACAATACGGTCACGGCTGTCTAGATGCATGAGGGTTTACTACAAGCCAATAGTCTCTTAGGGTCAAGAACAAGCTTAGTGTCTCAATCTCAAGCAAGCAATGTAAATATAACAAGATGGTAGATCATCAGACATACAAAGTAAGACGTCCCATATATTACATATTCAGATGATCATGAAGCTAGTCATACAAAATACGAAGACTAGCAAGAGTTTAAGTTATACATGATCAACCATAGGATTTGTCGATCATGTTACAGCCCGTAGGCAGGCAGACAGTAAGCAAGTTGCAAACGAGCTAACACTTGCTCGGCGGTTAACGCCTCAAAAGAATATTTGTACAAGGAAGTGGGAGAGCAAAATAAGAACCCACTCATTGCCAAGGTTCCTTCTAGTGGTCACCATCTGGTAGGAAGGCTGGAAGATCCTCGGGTGCAGCTCCAAAATCTGGCCTTACAAAACCAGCTGGGTCAGACCCTAGAAAGAGCAGGTGCCACAAAGGAGACTTCACTTAAGAACTAAAACCAGCATTTTAGCACATAAAATTATAGATGAAATAATATAAGACATGAGTTAGATAAAACAGGGTGATAAACGATAAGACTACTAAAGGAATATTCCAGTAACCAAGTTACACCCGTAAACCAAACAAGGACCGGGGTTGTAACCCTTCACCTGAACAGAACATAGTCTCTAACCAATTATCGATAAAGTAAAGCATACACAAGCATGTCCAGAGATAGCCATGTACTGGGTCTAGACAAGACTAGACAAGATAAGACTCCATCCAACATTCACGGCCAAGCAATAGTACGGCTTGATAGTTAACTAACTAGGGTTATCACAAGCCTAGTTACTAGCAAGATGCAACGAGATATCCCCACGGCCACAAGCCCTGCAGACTATCCAGGTTATCAAGACGCAAGGTTCATGTTAAGAGTTATCTTGACTTGTTAGGTGACTTGAGTGCAACACATGACAGTGTGCATAGTAATTGTTTTATGAAGTGCCCCATATGACAGTAAGCTGGAAATGTGCCCTGCTCGTCGGCAGGCTACAAGTCCATCAGGAAGGTGCCCAGATAACGGGATTGCTTGTAGCCGAAATATCTCTCTATATGAACTACGTGATCAATCTAGTCATTATCCTAGTTAGATTTAGTATGTAACCCTGACCGTGGTAACCAGGGATACAAGTACTAGACATGACGCGAAAACAAGACTGGTAGCTTATACAAGCACATTCAATATAATCACCCACCGTGTCATGAGAGCTTACTAGCATGTCCAGTTAGCCGTCGCAACAGCGTTCATGAGTTATCTGTCAAGATTACTTGTCAAGGGTGTACCACAATGGGTCACCATCATGTCGTGTTTACTTGTACTTGTTACTTGTTAGGAGCACGCCACGACGGGCCGCCATTATGGTTCATTACATGTCATTCATCATTTCGTGTTAGCATATCATGGTTATGATCAGATATCACATCATCATGTAAGCAGAAGAGACATATCCTGAGTGCACCCTAACGGGCCACCGATGTAAGGAAGACAAGATAGCTTAGAGCATGAAATGTAATAAGGCCAAAGGACATGGCAGCATATAGGAAAGTACATTTTATGACAAAAATGGAAAAATGCCAAATTATTGTGTGCCCTAAGGCTATGCGCCAACGGGGTTTGCCCTATGCCCCCAAGCATTAGTTGAACCCCTTGTGGCCAAAGGCTAAGGGTGAATGATTTTAAGGTGACAAGTCGTGAAGGCTTATGCGCCAACACGACTCTATGCGCCTACATGTGGCATACTATGCGCCAACATGATGGCATCTGCGCCCACTAGAGTGGGGAGACTGCTTTGGGCGCATGACAAGTCCATGCGCCCAAGCAGTGCACTGTTCGTCTTCCCGACGAATCTGGAAAGAACGAACCATAGCCAAAAACTGTAAAACTCCGCCAAATCTCCGTCCAGAGTCCAAATTCGGACTTCCTTAGGTCAAAATAGGGTAGAACAAAATTCTCTACGACATGGATCCTTCAGAATATGCAAATGAAGAAGTTAAATAGATCAAAACTTCAAAAATCCGAAAATGACAATTTTTTAGATCTACAAAAATCCATGCTTCAAAATAAAAATTTCCAAGTTCTAAAATGGTTTAAAATCATGCTAAGAATCCATTAGAACCATCAAAATGGATTCTCAAGTAAGAGCAAGGTGCACTTGCCTATGGAGGGGGAAAGGTTTTTAATGGAGAAGAAGAAGTTATGGAGAATAATGAAAAGAGAGAAAAGTAGGTGGGTTTATAAATGGAGATGGTGGTAGGTAGGGGTTGGGTTCAACATAATGAACAAAGGAAATAAACTAACTCAAACCAATAATGAACCAAGCCAAACCATGATATGCCATGATGTACCTAAACAAGATTAAACCAAAATTTAGCTAGCAAGATAAGATAAGTAAATACTGGTCAAAATTCCGTACACGTATACTGGAAATACGTATAGCAGAAAACGAAGGTGATAATTATAATTGTCTTTTATAATATTTATCAATGCACATGAAACTGCTATTATTGTTTGTACTTGCTCATATCCTGATAGGATAACCCACGTTGTTTTTCAGAGGATTTAGATGCAGACTATCCGACCTACTACGGGTTTAGCATAGATGGAGTCTACGACCAGGACCAGCCTGTGGACCCGGTGCTCATAGAGGACACACAGCCTGTAATGACTTAGTTTAGCTAGATTTTGTCTGAACTATATTCCAGCTTGATACTTTTAGACTTGTAGTATTTTATTTGGGATCTTGTGTTATGTCTTTAAATTCTGAACTTGTGATTGTGACTCAGCAGTATTTCAGACTATTTATTAATCTTGCTTCTTTATCATATCCGTGCCTATCTTCCTTAGATTTATGTGATTGAGTTGTGTTTATATTCCTACGTGCGGAGATGACATGTTATATTATTGTGTCTTAGATACTTTATATTCTATATGACCTTTACAGCATTCTACCGCTGATACTACGGCGTAGGTTGGACGTACCCACGTGCTCGTGCCCCTAAATAGGGTGCAGATCGTGACACTTATGAACTCCCACATTCTTTTTAGATCTTTTGGTATCCCTTACCGTGACAATAATATTCGGAGCACGGGACCAGCGGTTACTTTCCAACAAATTGCACATACTAGACATAGATGACTCCACCTTCATGAAGATATATCATGTCCCAGCAAAACACGTCCCTTTGTACTCTATTTTATGATATGACTTTCATGCCAAAATGGCTAGCTATAACCCTTACCATTTGTCACCCCCAGTTTTTAGAAACAGGAGTATTTTTGTCATTTTACATTTTTGAATATTTTAAAATTTATTTTATTATTTATGATATTATTTTAGGGTTGAAATTTATTTTATTATTTATGATATTGTTTTGGGGTTATTTGAGTCGGGTTCGAATTTCAACTCAATCCGACTTGAAACGGAGACCCAGGGGTAGTTTGACTCTAGTGGGACCCACACACTAGTTAGGCATGTCCCACATGATATTAATTTTAGTCCACATGATATTAATTTTAGTTAGTAGTTAGACTAATTATTTATGGATAGGTTTAGTTTAATTAGAGACTTAAAACTAGACTAAATTGACCTCAACCTTTAACCCATTCCTAATTTAAATCAAATAGATTAGTGGAGGCATTTTGGACATTAAAATAGGAGACACCTCACCCTTTTTAGGCAGCCACCTATGGGGGGGATAAGGAGTGAGTCACTCCTTCATTCATTTGTTTTCATCCACTTTCTCTCTCTTGTTCTTCCCCAAATTAATTTAGAGATGAACCTCCATTGATTTCATCTCCAAATCAACCCCTTCTTCCACCAAATCTTCTTTATTTCTCTTCTACTCCATGGTTAGAGGGTGCTAGCCAAGTTTGGGAGGATTCGGAGCTCGTTTGTGTCCTTTTGAAATCTTTACGTGTCGGTGCCGTGTCGGAAGGCTTTTCCTTTGAATCTCTCTCCCGGAAGGTATAATCTCTCCTCTAAACCACCCCTACATACATATAGGAATATTTTGAACCCATAGGAATGACCCCCATGGTTGTATCTCTATTTGTGTCCATTTTTTGTCCATTTGGAGGTCATAGGAGTGTCCTTTGTGTTGTGGTTGTGTCCATGTGAAAAAACCCCAAATTTGGACACACTATGTGTTGTTGTTATGTATGAATGAATTATTACATGTTTAATCTCATATTTTTGTATTGGAGATGTGTTCTATAGTGTCTCATATATATATATTAGTGTAGAGAGTGAGTTCTTGATATATTATGTTATATACTTGTGTTTCTTTTGTCTCAAACTACCTAAATTCGTCATAATTTTTATCCACGTTTTTAGTAGCTAGAGCAACTTAGAAATGCCATAACTTTTAGCTAATAACTCCAATTAACCTTTCGTTTTTTTAAAAGAAGCGTATCGAAGTTAGCTTTCCAAATATATATTTTAATAAGCCAAATTCGTTCTAGAACTTTCTGTAGAATTGTTTGAGTGTCAGCTATACGAAAGATGAACGCGTTTCGGTGTTTTCGCAATTTCGGGAGCTTCCGGACACGAAAATGCGATCCGTTTAAACTTTCGAAAAGCTAACACGAAGAGCTACAACATACTTTAATCTTATAATTTAGTGAAGGCCCAATTGGTACAGTATTAATTTTAAGTAGAAGAGTGACTATACGATATATGCATTTTGTGTAACCTATGAGCCTATGTAGTATGGATATTAAATGAATATAGAGTATGTAATGCATGATATGTTAGATGAATGAAATAATATATATATATGATATATATTCTTTTTACATTAATGTATATATATGGTTGAATGCAAGCATGTAGGAATGCAATTAATATAATGCATATAAGCAATGCATAAATGCATGAATGAAAGAATGATATACAATGTATGCATATGTATAAAACATGTAGGTAATGCATAGATGCATGAATGAAATGAATGTTTGCAATATGTTAAAATAAATACAAGTATCTAATATGCATGAATGTAAGTATAATATAATACAAGTATACATGTATGTATCATCTAATATAATATACATGATATGTATGTATGCATGTATACAATGTAAGTATGTATGTATGTATGTATGCATTTCTATAAACTGAGTTAACCTATAACATATCACTAAATTTTAGAACATTAACACATATCATTTCACACATGCCAAACACACACATACTCACTTACTCTTTTACCTCTCTTTCTATATATATATATATATATATATATATATATATATATATATATATATATATATATATATATATATATATATATATATATGTATATGCCTATATATATAGATTTCCTATATATATCTATGTATATGAATATGTGAATATGAATAATATATATACATTATATGACTAAGTTTGTGTGCCTTGTTAGCTTATGGTTTAGTTTTGTACTTGGTTTAGTAAGTGACTTAGGCTATGAGTTAGTAGCTATCTTGGATACTTGATTTGTATATACTTAGTTTGTTTAGACCTAGAATTGACTAACTAGACTAGTTGACCATTGTTGACCCAACCCTAGCTAGTTTGACCACAGTTGACTAGAGTTGACCTAGTTTGACTTTATAGTTGACCAAAGTTGACTTTGACCTAGATTGACTTAGAATCATGTAGATTGTATTATAATTTTAATTACCATATAAATTGAACTCTTTATAACCTATGTTGCTATAACTAGGACTCTGTGACTCCAGTTGGCCATCTTTTCATATCAGCTGTTCAGGGTATCAGACGAGTACATTCTCTGACCGTTTCATACTTGTCTGGATTTACATTCTTGCTCTAAATTGCTGTACTTGATGCTGACACGATTGTTACCACGAATTGGTACTATATGGATCTTCTTTTGAGATGTTATCCCCTTGTATTCACTAAATACATATTGTGATGTGCGTTTCACCTACATATTGTATTTATTGAATGCCTATATCCTTGTATACTCATTGTGCATATTGTACTCTCATTATCACATGAGTTCTAGGGATAGACCATTGTACACTATTGTATAACATTGTACAACTATTGTATAATATTGTACATCTATTGTATAATATTATACATCCATTGTATAATATTGTACACTATTGTATAAGATAATGTAACTGGAGTGGATCCTTGTATATTGATTGGGAAGGGGGAGTAGAATTGGTTATGTACTCAAATTCTATTGTACAATATTGTATAACTATTGTATATGTCTATTGTACACCCACGTACAATGGAGTTACAATTGCATTGTCTTAGACCGTTTATATAACCATATTGTACTCTAAATTACAGTTGGCTTACATTTCTTACTTATCATATACAGATATTTCTTGTTATCAAATCTCTACTATTTTTCATATACATTCTTCTTTCAGCGTTTCATGTACCTAACTCTATTGCATGCTTTATATTTTCTAACTTGATATGAACTGCATGAGATATTTTGTGCTCGCTCCTGTCCTGACTGGACCTGTTGATAAATTTTACAGATAGCTTGGAGGTTGCCTGCTAGCCTAGAGGAGACACAGTAGAGGTTGCATAGATAGCTAGGGTTTTCTTATAGCTTATTTTCAGTTGTCTTGAGTTGTATTTACTTACGGATTATTATATTTGAGATTTGAGATGTATTTCTGGGTTTGTGTATCTTAGACACTTAGACTTCTATCTGCGGTATCTCTTTTGGATTTCATGTTTTATCTATCTTTATCATGCTCTACCTTAGATGTGATTGAGACTGTATCTGCTATATCACCTCCACTCGGAGAGTATATACTGTACAGGTACCTTTATTTTATTAGATGTTTGACCTAGGACAGCGTTCTACCGCCGACACTGCGGCGTAGACTGGACGTACCCACATCTCGTGCCCTTACTCTAGGGTGCGGGTCGTGACACCATAATACTGATATACTTCCCGACTGCGATTTGAGATCCAACCTCGGCTCAAATTTTTCGACCTAACATATGGTTGTGATCTACTCGAAGCCCACTATGCACATGTCACTGGTATGCCACTCAATTGTGTCTTCTTGTGCTACTTAAATACAAAAGTCACGGAAGGCGCATCTCATGACTTATAGAACCTATTCTACCAACCCGACGAAAAATTTGCCCAATCGCTTGAATTTGAACCTATTCTACATTACCCTAACCTAATAGGGATGGGTTAAATTAATTTCACAAGATTTTTTCCTGCCACTGTAGATTAAAATCTAAAGTTCATGCAATCAAAGATTGAAGTCTAATTAGGGAACCTATTGAGACTCAGTTAAACCCATCATAGCCCATCGCCATATTTGGACTATAAAAACTAAACTTAAAGAAATAGACCCTTATATCTATTATGTAATCCCTATCTCATGATCCACTTATTCCCTATCCTTAAATTCCTTAACCATATTCCGTCATCCCAATTGCACCCACTTTTCGGTTAGGCTTGACCAAGACCCCTTCTACCACCATGATAAACTATGACCAGTACACGAGCAAATTAACTAAGTAATACCTAGGTTTCCCCTGGAGCCCACGACTACGACCAGAAGTAACTCATATCCACAACATCTACTTGAGATTGAAACTTCCTAGAAGTTATGTTACCGTGCTCTTTAAGTTTAACCAATTTCCATAAGCTGCCTAGAGCATTAAATTTAGTATACTCTACCTCTTAGAATTAGATTCCAAATGTAACCGTCCCTCCATCTGTTTGAAAGTTGTGATACAATCTTTGTATTGTATTTTATCACTTGCTCGTATCTTTAGATAACTGCGATAAAAAATCGCAACCTTGATTCATCACATTTTGTTATATCATAGAATCGTTTTTGTTTAAATCGAGAGCAAAATTTTTGAGGCAAATAGATTGCAATCCCCTCTAAGAAACATTCTTGGAATTAGCAAGTAGTTGGAAATGATTGGTTCCAATTAGACTAATAATTCAATGGTTCATAACGTCGACTCATATCCGTATCATTTGAGACCCTCGATCGTGATTTTGAATTTTGAAGCACAACACTAGCCTTTTCCTTTCAAACAAATTTTACATTCACAAACTAGATCAGTCAAGCTACCCGCATGACATACATGTCCCGCATAAACAAACCTTCTTGTGCTCCATTGCAATCTTACCACATGTACGACGCACTCTTCCTTTAGAACAAACCGTATATGCTTTTTGTCCAATTAATTTTAAACCATACAATATTGACCCATTCCCTTGACTAAACTGAATACCCATGATCCATCCAAGACTCAACACACCTGTGATGTAGACACTCTACTCAAGCAAGCACATGCCTTCTACACAACACCAATTACCAATCCCGTACCTAAAAGTCATGTTGTCATAAAGATTCCAAACACTCACCTAACCATATTCTATAGTAAGGTTACTGTACTTATTATAGATTTTCATCACTTGGCCATAAATTCTTCTTTTCCCTAAGTTTTTCAAGCTAATCTCTTAGTTTCTCATGTTAGGCGAAGAACGAAGTCCTTTTTAAACCAACGCGTTCTAGTTATATTCAAAAAAGAGATGCCTACTATAATGTAAAAATATGATCCAATCGGAACGAGGTTGAATAGTAGTAATACCCCTATAGAAGTTATTGACCAAGAACACCATGAAAATATTTAGGCTCACTTAGAATTCATGACTGTAGTCAGAAAGTGTCCAAGATTTTCGTATCTCTCATTAGAAACTGTCCTTCTCATGAAGTCTTGAAACGACGATTTACACGGGTAGCCAACTTCTATAAGTTGGGTAGGGCCTTGAACCAAGAACACTTTACCTTGTAGGATATGGATCCAATGTGGTTTCCTTTTATAACTATCACCCACTTTTCAAAAAAAAAACATCGAGTTACGATTGGACATACTACTCACCCTTCATATTGAATTTGTATCCTTAATATTAAGCTTATTTTTAATTTCGAGGACGAAATTTTTATAAGTTGGGTAGGATGTAAACCCCCTAAAAATTTTTGAATTATAAGTATTTTTAATGGATATATTTTACAACATTTTAATTTATTTAAATAAAGCTTGAATGAATTTGAAGTTGTTATTATTACTGGTAGCAAGGATTGCTAACATAAATTGTTATAAATTTTGTACTAGAATATTTAGAAAATGTTTTTGAAGTTTGGAATTATTTTTAGGTTTACCTATATTATATAATTAGAATAATTATTGTGAACATATTAGGTATATATAATATACTATCCATATATTTAGTAAATAGATTTTACATTTTTTTTTTTACATAATAAATAAAAATTTTGTGCAAATATACTAGAATATCCTATAGAAATATTATAAATATTTTAGAATTTTATACATATCAATTCGCATATACATATACGAAGGTAGTATTAAATAAACTTTTTTTTATACATGAAAATAGGTATTAAGTATGTATACATATACGTATATAGCTTGGTAGATATATGTTAGGAAAATATTTTTAATATTTTTCATTTTTTTTACAGATTAGGAATTTTCATTAAATGGATTTTTTTTCTAATTAAAAGAGAAAAGGGTTAAACAAAAAAAGTAAAGTAAAAAAAATGAAAAAAAAATTAAAACTAACCTTGCGGTTACTGTTCCCCGCAAGGTTCCCCCCAACCCATCTCTCTGTATACATACAAATATCGACAAAAAAAAGAAAAAAAGGGAACGAATCCTCAAACCCTAATCCATACGCCTCACCCAACAACCCACGGCCCTGGCAACCGTACGCGCGAGCGGCGCCACCACGCTGCCGTCGGATCACCTGCCTCCGGCCAGAGCGCCGCCAGGACCATCCGTGGCGCACGGCCGAGACACTGTACACAGCAGCTTTGTCAATAGCGAAGCGCTGTCTTCACAGCGAGATAACCGCTAGCTCGAGCGATGGTTTCTCAATCCGTCTTTGCAGGTACACGGACAACCTACCAAATTTAATTTCCTTAAGTAGTTCGTATCTGTTCACATTATGTGCAACGAAAAACGAGTTCCAAAATCGAGAAAAACTCGATTTTCTGGGTTTAGAAACTGTCCTGAATTTCCAAGTTGGCGGTCGATTTACGACCAGGATATCACGAAACTTGGAAACCACTTGAACAAACTTGTAGACAACATAACCGATATTGAAATACTATTTTTAGTTTTATTTCTAGTTGAATATTTTCTGGTTAATATCAATTTGAAAAACCTGTGAAAACTGTTTTAGAAATTCAAGAAAATCTTCGATTCAACGTGCGTCCTGCCAATCCAGGCGACGTAGTCACAAAACGAAAGCATCGAAAGGTGCGTATCGACTTCGCGGATGTGTAGGCTTTGACGGAATTCAAATTGGTTGCGTGTACGCGACGAATTTGACGCGTATCCTTTAAAATTTACCGTATCGGTCTCTTTGCAAATTCTCCAATTACTTTGTGCACGTTCGTCGAATCGAAATGAAACTTACACCAGCAGAACCATATCATTTTTCTGGTCCTGTATGCCAAGTTTGGTCCGATTCTGAGAAGGTCAACTGGAACACCTATTTGACGGGCCTGCGATCTGCTCTAACGAGCGATTTTGTGCACGGCTCATCGGAATCCAAATTTGGACATACGGTTGGGTTTGTCTCCTCAAATCGGACCCGTAGACAGATAGTCTGACTACTTTAGAGACTGTAGGTTCTGGTACGTATTTCGGTATAAAACGGATCCAACGACGGACATCGTTTTAACCCAAAATTATAATTTTGCCCCTGTTCCAGAATTAGACTTTTGGACAGGCATTTTCTAGACATATCTTATATTTCGAAGACATTCGTGGTGTTTATTTTAGCATCCAAGGATGTATGCAGGATTTGGCTTTCATCGCTTCACTATTTTGACGGTTCGAGCTATTGGACGTCGCCCTTTTGCACACAACCTCAGGCAGGATACCTTGCCATATTTACTGCTTATATTTAGTCTACATTTTTTTATTTGCATATCACTGTTTGTTATTTCCAGTTTTATAGCTGTACCATTATTACAGTTCCTGATTTATTGCCTGTTCAGTAATATTAGCTTTACTTTACTTATTATCCTTTGATTGCATATAGACCTAGAGTTAAGGGACTACTATTTATAGTGTATAACATAAACCTTAACACAATTGTACCACGAGGTATGTGTGAGATGAGTAGCATGTAGAGGTACTTGCGTGATGGCTGATCACCTGTGCGCATACATTAAGGCTAACTGCTAATAGAGCCATGTTAAGAGACTTGGCAATTAGTAGAGGTATAAGAGTCATGGATGTGACTCTACTAGGCATTGGGTGGGAAGAATAGTTCCTTAACGGGCCATGTATGCTCTTTCCTATTATTGACGGTTATCTCCGCTGGAGATACGGTCCTGGATCTTGATACCCGATTTTCTGCTGGCCCCTGACATCCCAGGAATGTTATGCTTTGAGGTCCCTAGTATCCTGGTGGGACCATACCTGAGTTCCTGCTCCTGTAGCCAGAGTGCCCATACGTTGAAGATTTGTTCTTAATTGCATGAACACAGTAGAATGGTTAGGTAACCTTAGTCAATGTCATATCACCCCTACTAGTAGCTTGTGACAATATCGTATCGCGGAATAGTGTGCTACCCCTTGTCCTTGTTTGGTTGTAGGGGTAGTCCACTGTTTCGGTGGTGAGATATTGAATCTTGTAACGAATGAAACTATTTTACTTTACTTGTGATTGATGACATATTATATATATTCAGTTATGTGGCACATTCTTTATATATCTTGTTATGTCCCTCTGAGGACCTGGTTATCTCTCCAGGTGTGTGCTTTGTGACTTTTTGTAGGTGTTCTAGCCATGGCCTGATCTTCTCCATTCATTCGAAGATGATTGCTATTGGTTCGTCTTGCCATTTTATCGATCAATTTCTTGTATATTTTCTTTCATTCCAATTATTTGGTAGTAGATTTGTCTCCGCCCAACTACATGTATAAATGACAAATTTCATAGTTGATTCATATTATTATTCTCTTATTTGGTGGATGAGATTTAGTTGTCTTGGTTTACTACATTTTACAGCTTATGGATGCATACGAGGTTTCCATATGTTGAAGTATTCTTCGTATGTATGAAGTTGACATATCTACGTACCTAGTCCTAAGTATTTTGGGACTGAAGCATTACAATCTTCGAGGCCCTTGACGATGAATTCTTCTGGTTGTTGTACGTAGATCTCTTCGGTCAACTCTTCTTTCAGGAATGATGTCTTCACATCCATCTGATGAATGACGAGCTTATGAATTGTACTTAGAGCAATCAACATCCTGATGGTTGTCATCCGTGCTACTGAAGCATATGTATCAAAGTAGTCGATCCCCGACTTCTGAAAAAAACCCTTTGGCTACCAGCCTTGCATTGAACTTGTCAATAGTTCCATCGGCCTTCATCTTTTTCTTGAAGATCAACTTGCATCCGATTGGTTTAGCTCCTTCAGGCAGATCGACCAACACCCATGTATTGTTGGAGGTTACAGAGTCATACTCATTATTGATAGCCTCCCTCCAGAAGACAGCGTCTCTGGTCTTCATCGCCTCATCATAGGTAAGCGGATCAGCTTCCACATGATAGATGACGAACTCATCTCCGAAGTCCTTCTGGCTCCTCACCCGCTTAGATCTGGGTTCTACGAGTTCAGGTTCAACAATTGTCTCTGGTATGACAATTTCTTTTTCTTGGACTGCATCTTCTTTGGAAGTGATAGCCGCCTGTGCACTCACATTATTCCTCGAAATGTCCGCGATAATAATGTCCTTGTGCCTCAAAAATTTATTTTCAAAGAATTCGGCATCGCGAGATTCAATGATTTGATTAGTTTCAACATCAAGAAACCTCTAAGCATCACTTTTCTCAGCATACCCCAAGAAGATCGTCTTTGTAGTCCTTGTCCCAAGCTTCTGAATCTTCAAGTCCGGAAGCTTCACATATGCCAGGCACCCCCACACTCGAATGATGTTCAAGTTGGGTCTGACTTTGAACCAGAGTTCATGAGGAGTGACTTCGGAACCTGCATACGGCACTCTGTTCAGTATGAACGTAGCCGTTAACGCAGCTTCTCCCCAGAAGCAGTTTAGAAGACCTGCAGTCAACAGCATTAAGTTCATCATCTCTGTCAATGTCTTGTTCTTCCTTTCAGCTACTCCATTTGATTGAGAAGAATATGGAGCAGTTGTCTCATTGACAATTCTATGTTCTTTACAGAACGATACAAATTCAATAGTCCTGTACTCTTCGTCTCGATCACTTCTGAGTCTCTTGAGTTGTAGTCCAGTTTGACGTTCAGCCTCAACCCTGAACTTCTTGAACTTCTCGAATGCTTCATCTTTAGACTTCAGCAGATAGACGAACGCGTACTTCGAGTAGTCATCGATAAATGTAATAAAATACTTCATCTTGGCCTTTGTGGAGAACTATCTGAAGTCACAGATATCTAAGTGTACCAACTCCAGAAGATCTGTACTTCGATTCACCCGTTTGAACAGTTTTCTAGTAATTTTTGTCTGTGCACAAATCTCACACTTCTCCACCTCCTTACCCCCCACATTTGGAGATAATCCCTAGACTAGACATTTTGTTTATTCTTTTATAATGAACATGTCCTAGTCTATTGTGCCATAACTCAAGAGAATATCCAGAAGAAGAAACTGCATTAATCATTTTTTACAGGAGTTACAAGTTGAAGTTTGAACGTCCCTTCGGTAAAATAAGCTTTTTCGAAGTATGTTCCTTTATAGGACATCACTATCTACCTAGCATTGATGTCCATCCTCAAGCCTGCGTTACATAGAAGACTTCTAGAGACCAGGTTCTTGGCTATCACCGGTACATGCTTCATATCTTGAAGCGTCAGCGACTTTCCCGAAGTCAAGTTCAATACCACCATTCCAGTCCCCAGTACTTCAGCTTGTGTCTGGTCCGCCACCATAACCTTCTCAGATGTAGGCTTGTATGTGGTGAACACCTCCTTATTAGAGCAAATATGGCAGGATGAACCCGTGTCCACCCACCAGTCGGTGTCAACACCAGCCGTGGCAACCTGCGCAATCATAGAAACCTTGTTCGGCACACCTTGCTCTATCTGTTTGGACTTTGATCTGCAGTCTCTATGATAGTGGCCCTTCTTTCTACAGTTGAAGCAAGTCACATCTGGCTTGGGCTTTGGCTTTGACTTGAACGAATCCGACTTCACCTTCAGATGGTTGAAGTCCTTCTTCTTCTGGTTGTAAGAAATCTTATGCTTCCCCTTAGATCCCCCGCATGCACCAAGTTGGCCTCTGCCAACTGTTTGGACAACGTGTCCAATTTGTTTTTATCCATCAACTCATCTCTAACATTAATGTTGTGAAGTAGTTGATCCAGGCTGATTTGCATCTTCTTCATGTGCATGTCCAAGATAAAACTGCTCCATCCTGACGGAAGCTTGGCAACTATACCCCCTATGACAAAAGCGTCGACAAGTGGCATGCATCGTCCTCAAGTTTTTGACATAACTTCAGGAACTCCTTGACTTGAGGCAACATCGCCTTATCGTCCTCAAATTGCATGTTCCAGACTTTCACAGTCACATGGATCTTGTTGCGGTTCTCATCCGCCTGATAATGCTTCTCTAGAGACTCCCAGATGACCTTAGCATGGTCTGTCTTGATGTATGACTCTGCCAGAGTATCCTCCATGGAATTCAAAATCATCAGCTTGCAGAGATTGTTGTCTCTCCTCCATTTGTTCTGCTTTGTGGTTGCAATCGCAACAACCCGAACAGTAGCATCATCCTCGTCTGGAATCTCCGGTTCTGGTTTTGTCAGAACGTAGTCCATCTCTACCAGCTGCAGATTCATGCCTACCTTCCTCTTCCAACACTACTAAATAAGGCAAATTAGCGACGTCAGGATACGTTGCTAAATAATTAAAATACGTCGCTAATAGGAATTAGCGACGACTTTAGCGACAAAACATGAAGGTCGCGGAAAAGCTAGTCGCAGATGACAATTTTGTCGCATTTCGTCGCTGCTTGCGATGTCACAACCAATATCGCTAGGATGTCGCAAAATTAACGACATATAGCGGCGTAACAGTATGTCGCCAAAGCAGCGACGTAGTACGACCACTTAGCGACGTTATTTCTTTTTATGTGATGACATGGCATGGCTGCCACGTCAGCAGTGTAGCAACGTACAGCGACCAAATTAGCGATATCATCTCTCTGCTACGTCAGCTACTGAGCGACAGATAGCGACGTAACGGCGCTAATTAGTGACGTCAGGATACGTCGCTATACGTCGCAGATCGTTGCTATACGTCACAGATATTTTAAAAAAATATGATTGGTATTTTTGTTATAATGTGTGTCTGTGTTTACTGTGTGTGTGAAGTACAGTATTCGAACCATCGACAGTTTCGCTTACTGTTCTATGTTTTATCTTGGATAGAAAGAGCAACAGTTCAGGGTGCACTTCTCAGAGCTTCCTCTTCACGTTCTTCACCTTCTCGGGATCCTTTACGATATCCCAAAAAAGTGAAGGATGTGAAAATGAAGCTCTCGAAAGTACACCCTGAACTGTTGTTCTTTCTGTCCAAGATAAAACATACAACAGTAATCGAAACTATCGATGGTTTCGAACACTGCATTTCGCATACACTGTAAACACAAACACACATCATCACAAAAATACATATATTATATTTTTTTAAAATTTGGGCAGCACCTCCTTTGTATATCAGATCATCGCTTATAATCCAGCGTAGGTATATTTGTCATCCCCGTCGTAGATATAATCATAATTAACAGTCTTCCATCATAATAGTCTACAACTAATAGATGAATAACAGTCTACCATTATAACAATCTACAAAGTAAATATCACAAACATACATGTCCAAGTAAATATCATACACGTACTCAATGAAAATACCAACAAAGTAAATATCACAAATATATATGTCCAACAAACATACATGTCCAACAGGGTCAAATAAGAATGAAAATCAGTGTACCAATGATCAATAAGCCCATAGGACCAATACGTACAAAGATGATAAAAAATCTACTAGATCACTGAGGATCCCTGCTACGCATCTGAGATAACATGAACTCATACAGCTCTTGTGTAAGCTGTACCACAGGACAGGAGGAGGCAGTACAACATCTGGAGTCGGCACCGTCGATGGACCGGGAGGACGTATCTTCTCCAGCTCTCGCAGTCGGTCACCATGCGCAGCAAGGGTACTCACCATCCTTTGAGTACTCTCCTCAAGAGAAGTATGCAGTTGGGTGAGTGAGGCAGCCACAGTCCTCTGCGATCCCTCTAGCTCGACCTGTCTACGCTCTGTGCGCTCCGTAGACTCGGTGAGCATGTGCAAGCTGGCAGCTGTAGCCTGCTGCAGACTCATCAGCTCCTGTATACTGCTCTCAACCACATCAAATTGTCCGGTGATCATCGGATCGTCGGATCGTCGCTCTGCGGTATATTGATCAAAAATCTGATGCTGTAACTCGCGACGCAGCTCGTCGATCTGACAACCAATATCCTGAGCTCGTGATGACGCCTGCGAAGCTGGAGACTGTGCACTAACAAAGGGGGCCCGGGATGACTCTGAAGCCAAATAGGCACCGTAGGATCCCGTACCGTAGTATGTACCCTTCTGAAGACCACCAACGGTGGTCATCCAGAGGTCGTCCGGCGATGGAGCTATAGGCGGCTAGAAGGAAGTACCAGCCCCTCCTTCTGCTGGCGCACTAGCAGCAGCAGGCGCCTCCTCTTGTAGCCGAAGAAACTGAATTTTGGTCATTTTTGGTCATTTTTGACTTTTAAATGAAACTGAATTTTATTAATTAAATATGTGCTATTTGTTTAGTTGAGACTTGACCTAGAATCTTAGCCTAATCTAGATTAGCCTTGAGCTTAGAATCTTGATTAGGATATCCTACTAAGTGACAAGATTAGCAATATCAAGATATTCCTAAGTAGGATATTTTCTCTTTGAGATATTTGTAAAAAGAAGCCTTAGGACTAATTGAACCAATAGGAGGACTTGAAATCGGGTGAAAGAACCTTAGCCACACATCTAGCTATTGTGAAATCCTAATTCCCTTAGTTTGGCCAGCCATACAAGCCCCCCTTCCTATAAGTATCACACTTAAGAGCCCTTGCCTCTTTTTAAATACCTACAAAGAACCCTAACTTGTTATTCCCCAAATTCCTCCTCCTTTATCCAAATTGATTCCAAATTGAGTCAAATAAATTGCATCATCATCCCCAACAGTAGAGGATGCTAAGGGGGGCTAGCTAGCAAGGATTCGAAGTAAATCGACCATTGCATTTGAAGAAGAACACCTTTCCTTTCTCATTTTCATTGAGATTTCCTCTCAATAAGTAAATGCCATAAAACCTATTTAAATTTCAGTTTTTTTCTATAGGTGCATTCATTTAGGGTTCCCCTAGGTGTAGCCCAAGTTTGGTAGGAATTCGTGTCCAATTCGTGTCCGTATCGGACACATATCGGTATTTTTGAATAAGTGTTTGGTGAAATGCTACATAGGAAATTATTTTAGTAATTTTCAAAAGTAATTACACATTTTTGTAGCCCTACATGTGGGGATTCTAGAACCCTAATACTGAGCACGATTTGAGTTAGATTTCGTGTCCAAATTGGACACGCACCTCATGTACGAGACACCACACGAGGCTCGTGCGGCTCCCCTGCTGCTCGAGTGTCCTAGCGGACACGACACGACACCATTCATCATGAAACTTCATGGACACATGGGGGCACCCACTGACATCATGTCCTTGAAGTTTCATGAGTCCTCGTTCAGTGTGCACGAAGAAATCAACCGTGCACTGACATTGTACTGTCTATGCATGGTTGAATTTTCGTCTCTGATACGGGGCTATAACTTGGACACGACACGACTCCGACTCGATACAGACACCTAAACTCCTAACCCTAGACCCCCTCTAACTCTAGGCACGTGCACGAGATAAATGGTTGAGTGTGTCGTGTCCTTTTGGACTCGACATGTGTACACGAGCCCAGTCTATGCACAGTTTGAAATTGAGTTCGACCCCTCCCCCCTCTGTCACTGTGTTGACACATTAGGACACAATGTTTGACACTATCAGACGTGTGACACTCACACACATACACCCCCTGACACACGAGTGTTTTGGTTTGGGATTGCATGGAATTTGAGTTTGAACTGGGATTCGAAATGGGAACCAGCCACTAATACTCTGATACTGAGCATGAGTTTGGGTTTTCTGATTTTTATTAAACCTTTTGATGTGTGTATATATACATATATATATATATATATATATATATATATATATATATATATATATATATATATATATATATATATATATACAAGTTTATACATGCTTTATTATACTGAGACCACATGTATGGTATACCAGGATTGATTGAATGGGTTTGTGAACTTGGTTTCAAATTACTGAGTTCGATATATGAACATGTAAACTAAAATTTATATGAAGAATTGAATATAGGTTAACTGTTAACTGTTGGTTTGGTTTTGATTTTTGAGTTTTAAAACATTTGTTAACTGGGGGGGGGGGTTCATAACTGAGATTTGGGTTTGGTTGATTGGTTGGTACTGTGTGAAGGTGGTTTTGAATGAGATTTGAGTTGTAATGTTAATTGAGTTACCTGAATCTTACACTCTTCTTTCCTTCACTGTTTTTCCTTTAGCCTTGTTCAATTTAGTTAGGACTTTAGATATATACAATTTGATATATGGACATTGTGATTTCATTATATAGGGTGATATGGTTATGGGTAATATGGGATTAGGATATTTAATAGTATTAGAGTTTGTGTGAGGTTTGGATAGTTGTATATGCAATGTATGTAGGCATATTAGATAACCTTGTGTTGTATATATATATATATATATATATATATATATATATATATATATATATATATATATATATATATATATATATATATTTTATATATATTATTTATATATATATATATATATATATATATATATATATATATATATATATAAATAAAAAATAAAAAATAATATATATATATATATATATATATATATATATATATATATATATATATATATATATATATATATATAAAAAAATATATAATATATATATATGTATTGAATGAGAATTTATATGTGATATGGGTTGTGGTTAGATACCTCCTGTTTTGTGTCCTAATCTGATACCTTGTGTATCAGAGATGTGTTGGAGAGTAGGATCAAGTAGAGATTGACTTGTTAGTTGGAGTTTAATATGAAGTTCAATTGTTAGGTTGACATTCAGTTTAGGTTTGGGCCTTAGGTTAGTGATGTGTGAGAGCATGCATATTTTGATATGTATGTAGATTATAGAATAGGCTAGTGTTGACCAATGATTGACCATGTTGACTGGAGTTGACCAATAGTGGACTTTTGACCAAGGTTGTTAAGTTTAAGTTCCAAATCCTAGAATTGACCAAGGTTTGACCCAATAGTTCAAGATTGACTAGAGTTGACCCAAAACCCTAAAAGTTTGACCTAGTTTGACTTGGGTTGACCCAGAGTTGTCCAAGTTTGACTTTGACCTAAATTGACCTAGAAATCATGTAGATTGCATTGTAAACTTTATTTATCTTATTTTAGACACATTATAACCTGTACTGCTCTAAATAGGACATTGTGACTCCAGTTCAGACATCTGATATACATCAGTTATTCAGGGTATCAGGCGAGTACATTTTCTGATAGTTCTTCCATTTACTTGTCGATTACTGTACTTCAATTCTAGTTAGTTCTATTTGATTCTCTGTTACAAACACGATTTGATATTGCTGGATCTATTTTACGCGACACTCGTTTATTCATGTCTGACCTCCATTTCTGGAACCACTACTGGCATCACCTACTGGAATCACTTACTGGTATCATTCATGTGCTGGCTGGATTTGTACTTATTTTCGTGTCGGGTTATGGATTCACTTGTACTTGTTAGACGGGAAAATATTGGAGTAGACATGTAAACATTCCCAAATACTGGAACCACTCCCTTGAAATTATACTGGAAAGATAGCCATTTCACACTTGGCCGAGTGTGAGATGTACCGTATTAACTACAGCCATTTATATGTCGATCTCGGTATTTTAAAACACACTATTAGTATAGTCTGGACTCACCCAGGAATCATTGATCACTGACTGGACCCATCTTGTGCTGGATTCATCTAGTATTAGATTACATTGTCTGGACTCACATTGGGATTACACCTGACTCATATTATACTGTCTGGACTTATATCATGTTACTCTAGTTCAGCCAGATTGTATTTTACAGTCTTCATTGTCATGCTTCTCCTCTTGTTTAGTTACGTTACTTTTCTTGTACCTTAACTGTTTCTCTACATCACTACCTGTATAAAACTGTCATGTTCATCAATACAACTGTCTATAACAGCTTTATAGTTCTTTGTCATTTACTTGGGATTTCTAGATGAGTTGTGCTCGTTCATGTCCTGACTGGACCTGTTGAAAATATTACAGATGCTTGCCCCGAGGACACTTGCCCTACTAACTATGGACCAGAAGATTTTTTAGCTACCTTTGGCACCGACACTCAGGAGTGATCAGGAGCCTAGCTAGTAGACTTGTTTTAGTTTCAGGTTTAGAACTTGAATTGTAATAACTTGAGATATTGAGTTTGTATTTGTGTTTGTTTGAGATATTAATATTTAGTAGTTTATATTTCTTGTTGTCGTTTAGTCTTTAGTTATAAACTTATGTGTTATCTTATCGTGCTTAGACTGTGATTGAGATTTCATTATATCTATACTTGTCCTCCGTTCGGAGTTGAGATTTGACATGTACATTATATAATTACGTGAGTTGTTGATTAGATTGTAACCTAGAACAGCGTTCTACCGCCGACACTGCGACGTAGGCTGGACGTACCCACTTCTCGTGCCCCTACACTGGGTGCGGGTCGTGACATATATGTATTTCCCTAAATTTTGATATTTAAAAAAAAAGTTTTTGGACATAATTATACTTATAACTAAAGTTATTATATTTAATAATCCCAAAGATTTTCCTTTATAAATTATTTTTATTTGAGTAATTGAGGTGCATATATATATATATATATATATATATATATATATATATATATATATATATATATATATATATATATATATATATAAAATATATATATATATATATATATATATATATATATATATATATATATATATATATATATATATATATATATATATATATATATATATTGAGTATGTATCAATATATTGGGCTTATGTTCCTTTTCTCCTTCTTTTATAATAAGAATATACATATGTTCCATAATAAATACTATACTTACATATATGTATATAAGGTCTTTACTATATATTAGGATTTTTGTATTATTAGACTTACTATGTATTTACAAGTTAAATATAAATATAAATATGTATGTGTATGTATAGATATACATAAATAATTATATATATAAATAGATATATACTTATAAGAGTTATAAATAGATATGTATTTCAACTTCTCACAAGATAAACTATATCTCGTGAGTTATAAAAACTCATATAACTTGACCCCCAGCGGAACAAGGGCAGCAACCCGACCCCCCTGTGTTCGAACGGAATAAAGAAAGAGATTTCTTCGAATTGATTTCATCAAATCCTCCCAATCCTTTTCTCAATACGATCAGGATCTCCTCTTCAAATCTAATCTGAATCCTTATTTAAATATGTATACAAATTTGACGGAAATCATAGGGGAAACCTGCGCACGTAAGTTCTCGTCACAGATACACAGGAGGGAGAACCCTCTTTGAAAGACTCTCGAGCACCCATAACCGATCCCCAGCCCATATGTCTTCTTCCCACCACCTGACCGAACCCTCGTGCCACCAGGGGACTGCACTAGATCGCCGGAGTCGTCGCAACGTCCACGGTGGACTCCCAAAGCAGGAGTGCCCTGTTTCAAAACTGCCAGTCAGGTACCCCTTTTCACAACAAATTTCCTTCTCCGATACTCGATAGTTTTTAGTTTTGTAAATTCCTATGCAAAGCCTATATGACCCTTCTTGGATCCCTACAGTTAGATTTGTTATAATCTGGTAAACTTTCCAGGAAAATCGACTGCAAAGTCGATGAGAAATTTTAGTTTAAACAGTACAGAAAACAGGCCACCACCCTACTTAGTAGCCTGTTTCCTGTCAGGATAATTAGGTTTTCTAAGAATCTAATTAAATAAAGACCTAGACCACCTTTAGGGCTCCATAACCCTTTTCACATAAGTTGATTTCATCGACTGTGCGCAGAGAAATCGGTTTCCCAAAACATACAAAAAACTGTTTTCAAACTATTGAAAATATTAAAAAAATTCAGATACGGCGTGCGCCCCGACAAACCGAACGACGTGGTCGCAACACATGAGCATCGAAAGACGTGTATGGTTGTTGTCGACGTGTGAAATTCGTGGAACTCAATTTTGTTGTGCGTGCGCGACGAAATCGAGGCGTGTCCGTCGAGATACCCCGTATCGGCCCCTTTGCAAACTAGCCCACAAATTCGTGCACGTTCGTCATCTCGAGATGAAACTTGTGCCAACATGACCATATTATTTTTTGGTCATGTATGCCAAGTTTGGTCCGATTCTGAAAAGATCGACCGGAACGCCCTTTTGGCGGGCCCGCGACCCGATCTAACAGGCAAAATTGTGTACGGCCCAACGGAATCCAACTTTGGAATACCGTTGGGTTCATATCGTCAAACCGAACCCTTAGTATATAGTTCGATGACTTTCGAAACCATAGGCTCTGGCACAATTTTGGTACAAAGCGGGTCCAACGGCGGATACCGTTTTGACCTGAAATTATCCTTTTGCTCTTGTGTCCAGAATTGGACTTATGGGTCGATTATCCTAGCTAATTTGACTATTCTGAGCATGTTGGTAATATCTGTTTCAGCCTCCGGAAAATGTTGCGTGAGTTTGATTTTTTGTGGCACACTGAGTGGTTGGTATTATTGGTTCCACCAGCAAAGGACCCCAAGCGAGTACATTTGTAGTTTGCTTTCGATATTGTTATCTACTATAGTTCAGTGTTAGTTGTTTAATACTTGATTCTTGACACGTTCGTCACACGGATATCACGTCATGTATTTTATTTCATATCTTGCCATGTTTCTTGTCTGTCGTATCGGGAAGGGGAAGTGCCAAGTAGATATGTGATCAACCCGTAGCCCGTGTTTATTTTCATAAAATGTGTAGACCGTGTAGCCCGTGTTTATTTTTATGCAATATAGACCGTGTAGCCCGTGTTTATTTTCATGCAATGTAGACCTTGTAGCCCGTGTTTATTTTCATGAAATAGACCTTGTAGCCCGTGTTTATTTTCATGCAATGTAGACCATGTAGCTTGTGTTTATTTTCATGCAATGTAGACCGTGTAGTCCGTGCGGTGTAGACCAGCCTGATCACATATCGAAAGGAGTACTTCATCACTCTTAGATAGCTAAGGTACGAATAGCATTACTAATTTTAACTCAAAAAATTTTAACTCCTTAGTAGAAGAAGGAGGAAGAGGAGGAGAACTAATTAAGCTAGCTTGTTCACTTGTTCTCATGGTTTTTTTTTGAAATAATAGCATATAAAACATGCATGACATATCCAGCCTTTGGTTGGGGTGGGAGGGCTGGAGCCCTCCCCAAGAAAAAAATATTCTTTTTTTCTTATATTTTTTATATGGGTTAGTATAGCTACCTCTACTTTATCCTAATCCATTGTAGTCTATCCTAAGGCCATATTTGGCTCACGGAATCATGACATTAGGAAAGAAGAGTAATTTATTTTCTATGCTTAGATGCCAAAGAAAATGTTTGGGAAAGAAAATTGATTTCCAAGGGAAAGAAAAATTGGGAGGAGGGGACGGAATGGTTCACCCCCACCATCTTTTATCCACTCGATTTACTTTTTCTTCCAATTTTTTTTACCTTTTTAAACAACGAGAAGAAAAAAGAATGTAAATTATAATTTTCAAAGAAAAAAAAAATCAACAAGAAATTGATTTCCCTTTCCCCTTTTTTTATGCGAACCAAGTCTACTCTTCCAATCATCTGTTAGATTCTCCCAGCATGGTAGGATCCCGAGAAAGAAAGAGAAAAAGAAGACAGGAGAAAGAAGCACAATCATCTGTTAGATTCACCAACCATGGCAGTGAAATAACTCTTCCACTCAGATGGGGGGAAATTACTCTTCCACTCAATTGATGGGGGTTCGTGCCTGACATGTTACACCAACTAAAATGTGAATAGTAGTAGCTTAAATAGAAAAATGGCAATAGAAATTACTTCAGCTAGTGCAATATCTCAAGGTCTTGGATGATGACGATGAGGGAAGAATTGGGTGCCGGCGACGAACGCGCTCAGCGGAGTCGGATACAGAGCAGAAGGATCCACTATCAGCCCGGCGGCTGGGGCCGAGGCGGCTGCTGCCACAGTACTACTGGAGCTTGCACCGACAGTGGCAGTCCCGGCGGCGGAGGCGGTCACTGCCGCGGAAGAAGAGTTGCCGACGTTGGCGTGGGCCTTGGCCGGTCCTTGGTCGTAGAGGACTCCCTTGAACACGTGCCCTCCGATGCTGACGGCGGAACGGTACGCGTACTCGCCGCCGCCGCCGTCCGCTTCATCCATCGGGCCGACGCGCACACAGCGGAACACCGCCGGAGAGCTCACCTCCGACGGGAAGCTCGTCGCTATATATTTGTCATCGATATTGAATCAAAATTGTGAAGATTTAACGAAAGTATAAGAAAAGTGGAAATATTTATAGGAAAATAATATTTTGCCAGGGTTTGTAATCGCGGACATGACTACCGGCCAACGTAGCAGTCACCCATTGCCCTCCTATTATCTCCGGGTTCCATTCGAATCGGAGGTTAATGGCCTACTTACTATGTTGGCCAGCAGTCACGTTCGCAGTTACAAATTACGGATAACGTAGCAACTCCAAAATTTATATAGTTAGGTATCTATCACGCACGTACCTGCTGCTGCTAGCCTTTTAGACGGTTCTCCGCCACCGCTGCCGATGAGTCTGTTGTGGTGGTGGTGGTGGCGTTGGCGGCGCTTGGAGGCGGGGACCCAGGTGCTCCGGACGTGGGTTGGGCAGGGGAGGGCGCGGTTCTTGCAGCAGGTCCGGCACCGGACGTGGGAGCAGTCCTTCTTGGCCTGGTTGCCGCAGTCCTGGCAGCTCCGGCCGCCGCTCCCTCTCATGGTGGCCGACCTATCGGACCAGATCAGCGTCGCAGTGGTGGAGTAGAGATGCTGCTGCTGCTGCTGCCACTATTCGTAGCGGATGCATGCGCTGCTGTTGGTGATGGTGGTGCTGAGAAATAGGTGGTGGTGTTGTTCTTCTAGTCTGCTGTTGATGGCACCGCCACCGCCTAGAGAGGAGCTTGCCATTCCCTAATGCTGACCTCTTCTTGGTCTGTTAGCTTCAAATCCATAGCAGTACTATTGGCAGCACATCTATATATAGCGTCTCTCTCTCTCTCTCTCTCTCTCTGCTGCTGCTGTTGCTGCTGCTGCTGCTTCTTCTACTTTGTTTAGGTGCTGTTTTTGTGGAGACATGCAAGCAAATGGGAATGGGCGTTCAATTGCTTTTCTTTCTCTAGAACAACACTTGCTGAGAAGCTGCACGAGCAGTTGCTGCTGTCTGCTATTGGATTCCCTCTCACTTACTCTACAGCGAGTGAGCGAGCGAGCGAGTGAGAGAGTGAGCTCTTGCTTGCAAACAAAATTAGAGCAACTGCAACGCCGCCATGGAGTCTGCAACACTGCTGCTGCTGCTTCCTTGACCCACTCTCCTCTCTCTAGTCCAAACCCTTGTTAACTTGTCTCTCTCCAAACTATTTCTTCCTTACGTAACATGTTAAATAGTATTCTATGGTATCTATGGTTGCTGACGAAACAAATTTTAACTCGAAAAATTAATCGGTAGATTAAATTTTACTGTTCATATTAATTTTAATATTAATTTTACTTTTAAAATTTGTTAAATCAGCTATAATATTTTGAAGAACAATTTGGAAGTTTCAGTAGCATTATTTCTCTATGTATATACTTAGAATAATGAGAAAAAAAGAGTGGTATTGGTCGTTTGTGCTAGTTACCCATCCTGCATGGACCCATCCATGCCGTGTGATCCCCCATCGGAGCGGCGTCAGAGCCGTCCAGCTTTATCCAGCACAGTACTCGTCACCGCAATATCCGTTTCTTTACTGCGACATGGCCCCACTTAAGTGTCACTGTTGTCAGTTCTTTTTTTTTCCCTCTCAAATCATGTAAATCTCTTATGTGTGGTACGAGCTTTTGTGTGTAAATCTCTTATATATGGTATGTGTTTATGTATGTTCTCTGAAACTTTGTTCATTGCAATGTTTTAAAATTTGGAATATTTTAAAATTTGTTCATTACAATATTTTCAACTTGATACTCATAACAAAAATGGACGAAATTAACCTCCTTCCCTACCCAACACCTCCACCCTCCTCATCTGCACCACCCCTTCACTCTCCCCTCTATGATCTCCACGTGCATACAACAACGACGACAGCAATGGCAGCAACAGCAGCGAAGAGAGAGGGAGGGGACGTGGGATGGGACAGTCGGGGTGCGGAGGGGTAAGGGAGGGGGGAAGGGCAGGAGGGTTGGGGGGGGGGGGGGGGGGGGGGGGGGGGATAAAGGGACATGGACTGGAGTAATTCTGTCTCTTTTTATTTTAGGGTATCAATGCATATCAAAGTTTAGGGTATCATGTTGAAAAACTAAAATAGTTTAGGGTATCAAGTTAAAATTACGCCTAAAATTCGGTATTCGGTCAGGTGGGTGGATTAAATCGATCCAACTAGCTGGTAGGATAATTTGGTTTGAACCAGTTATATAGGCTTACAATTTACATAGAATATATTACATAGTAGACAATGACATACATACTACTTAGAAGTTCTCCTTGTTTACCATAGACGAATTTGTCAAGAATCAAACATATTAACTTTGATTGCATGTAAAGTCCAAAACAAAAGTTAAAAGTCAGGGTTAAATAGGTTAAAATTTCAACTAGGTCAGACGGTTAAGTCGTCTGACCAGTCGGGTCGATCGGGTTGACCGAATTTTTTTGGAAAAAAAAGTGGGTCGGTATTAAATCAACCCAGAAAAATGACTTGTTCACGGGTTGACCAATTTAGCTGGTCGATCCAATTTTTAAAACATTGGTTAATTGCTTAGAAGTCAGCTCAGGCAATACAAAATTTGTTATGGGCATCACTAACTTTAGCAGTCCTAAAAATTAGATTTGCCAAAAAAAATTACAGTCATGTGTATATTGAAGACTATCAAATATTTGGCAACAGTGATCGTCTTAACTTTTTTAGGAGTGACAAATTTTTGACCGTCCTATAAACGTATAAAGGATTGCCAAAATTTTAGCAATTTTCATTCATTGGAGAACTGCCAAAATTTGTGATTCTCCTCCCTCGAGCCCCCTACCTCGAGTCCGTCACTCCACTGTTGCCACCACAACCGTTGTTCCTCTATCCGGCAACCACCACCGATGCTCCTGTACACCGTCAACACTCCAACCTTCGTGTCTTCATTTCAACACCCTCTTGTGGTCAGGTAAGTTTTCTCTCCCCACTCTTTCTTCCTCAATCCATATTGGTTATGTCATCATGGCATGCTCGATCGACCTAAATACTAAATGCTAGATCGATTGAGTTCTTCGTATGATGTAGATAAAAATGCTAGATCGATTGAGTTCTTCGTATGCTCGATATGACATGAGAATTGAGATGTTTCCAAATCATCTTATTGTTCTTTTTCCATATATTCTCTTGAAAGAGTGTTTCTTTCATTGTCAAGAATAATGTTTTTACAATGTTTATCCAACAGAATTAATGACTGCAATTTGGAGTTGATCATACTTGGCTTTGCTTGGTTGACTTGAAACCAATTTACATAAAGTCCAACACTTGGTTTTATTGCTTTCATCAATCCAGTTAAGGAAAACTTTGGGGAAATCTTGAGAACAAATTATGCCATCTAAATTTAAAGGCAATATGCAGCACATTATCAATCTGCATAATTTACATAGCACTTGTCCATTACGAATTTTGGAGGCCAACTTATCTAATTTAAGACACAAAAGAGAGCTTTTGTTGTCTTACTATGGTATGAGAAGAAGGGGGGCTAAGAGGAGAGGGCTTTATATAGTGCTTGTTTGGTCCCCTATGGTTGGAAGAAATTGTGTGTGGAAATTTCTTAACAACTTGATAACCTTACAAAGGAAAGGTAGGTAGGTACATCAATAACAACCACTTGCCTAGACAGTATTACAATAGCTTAAAACCAAATAGAGGATCCAATTCAAGTCTTCGCATTCAGTTGTTATTGATGAAGGAAAGAACTAGAGGAGGATGAACTTCTCTAGGTTGGTACTTTGAGATTGAATGGACTTGGAATAATAGAACTCCAAAGCTATATTCTTTTGAGTCTGTATTTTTGGTGATGTCACAATCTACTCCTAAATAATTGGGTACGAGTACCTAATCAAGTACTGCCTATGCTACAGAATAGATCATGGTTCTATACCTCCAATATATCATCAAATAACAATTATAGATAATCATAACCAAATGCTTTCTATCTATCTCAATCACAATGATATACTAATAATTATCAATAACCACCAATAATTGTCTAAAGTCTCAAGTTAATTAACTAAAAGAAGTATCCAAAATAGTCCTCAAGTATATAATAAATATCAAAGTCTCGAGACCCGCTCAAATAAAGTCAAATAAAGTTTAAATAAACTAGTAGCAACTAATCCTCGTCTGGAATAACATCATCAACCATGTCTGCACTAGTAGTAAGATCTGCACTAGTCATATCACCCTCAAACTCACTCATAATAGTTGGGTAACCCTCATCGTCTAAAGCTAAAAAAATACTGTTATACAATAAGGATTGGAGTAAAGTAACTCAATCACGCTAAAATTACAAGTAGAATAGATGTGCAAGTGATCATGGAAAGAAATAGACAATATGTATGTGAGACCATAATCAAGAATATAGCAATATTTGACACTATGGATAACAAAACTAACATGAAAACAACATACAAGTCATAAATTCGTGTAATGTATGATTTAAAATTCTAATTTTTGCATGTGGATGGTTGTGGATTAATCTATCAATCCATGTGCGTAGTGCAAAAATGATATTATACAAGATTCAATAAGATGGGATTTGATCAAGAAGTAGTCCACCTGCCTACTTAATTATAGAATTTCTCCTCATACTCTGAGTAACTATCATGTACAAAGGTGATCAAGTAGCAAGTATGTAAACATGTAACACATGTCGAGGAGCACCTGAGAGAAGGGGTCGGGCAGAGGAGGGATTATAGAGAATTATGAGAGGGGTAAGGGGGTCCAGTGAGCACCGGAGAGGATGAGGGGGTTGGGGAGGATGAGGTGGCGAGCACTGGAGAGGAGGAAGGGGGTACTCGAGATATCCTCGGAGAGGAGGAGTGGTCTGGAGGTTGGGAGGGGGGAATTTTTTTGGGGTTCGTTTAGAAATTAGGAAAGAAGCTCTCAGTCCGCACATTTTACATTTCTTAGTGACGAAAGATGGTATATCGCTAAGGAGTCGCTAGTTATATTCTGACATCTAGGTGACGAACATACGACAAAAATATGGGCGTATTTCATATACACATTTTCGTCGCCAATTAGTCACTAGTCAGCGAGGCTTCATGTTCCGTCGCTGAAGCCAATCGCTATTTTGCAGTATTTTGTAGTAACTACTATGGAATGGTTTGGATTTCAGTTGTGAAAAGTGAACTACTTTATGAAAGAAAAAAAAGATAAGATGTTGTCAACAATTAAAACTGATCAAAAGCAGCCATCAATAATCCCAAACTCGACCTACCTTCAAACAAATGTAATTGGACTCTCTTACAACCTATATGTGAATTCAACTCCTTTTTCATTCAACATAAGTGCAAAATGTTAGGATAAACATATATGGAGAAGACAAACAATTATGTTAGGATAAACCTATATAGGGAGGAAAAACAATTTTTTTTCCTTGCACAAATGGATCGAACAAATTGGAACACAAGGATTGAATGGTTAATGTAAGGGCTATCTGCCTCGTTGTTCGACCCATTTATAAATTGAGATGGTTAGGGCTTACAGAAGGAGGTATAGAGGCAAATGAGGCACATAGGCTGAGGAAGTACGAAGGAGGCACAAACGGATGCATGCACAACAGAGGTGAGGTGGAGAACGATCGAGGTTGTGGGCCCGCACAGAGAAGAGTTACGCAGAGGAAGAGAGCTTGAGATGGTCGTGGGATAGGCACAATAGACGAGAGGAGTGGAGAGAGATGATTTAAGGGCTCTAAATTAAGCTAGAAAAGAACTTAAGTTCTACCCTAGGTGCCTATCTAGTCCGTCGCTCGTCTAATTAAAATACGTGACGAAAAGATCGTCGCTAGTATGTCAATCGATATACACTCGCAACATAGTGACAAACGTGGTGACGACTCCGCGACGGACATGCATGTACCTCGTATGATAATTATTGGTTGTTGTTCATCGATACGGCATGGATTATTCACTGATTAGCGACATGCGTAGTTCATTGCCAAGTGAATCATTGATTAGTACTTCTATAGTAGTAGTTCTAACCGTCAAGTCTATTCGACAATAGCTTTGGTTGGAGCTTTGAGCAATGTATTAATCTTGTAGTACTTGTTTTACGTATTAATTTTGCAAAAAAAAAGAGGGAGAGTTATTGTCACTACCTTTCTTGTCGCATTTTTGTGCAACCTGGAAGATCCTTCATTATCCCTCGCAGAAACCTTCGAGCTGCTACTTGTTCTTTATCTCAATTGCCATGGTAATGGCGCAGGTGCTAGAGATATCAGTTGCTCGGTACGACCGTTACGCCTATTGTGGTTTATCAATCACACCTAATCCCTTATGGTCCTTTGGTCAAAAACCACTACTAAAATAAGGCAGATTAGCGACGTCCAGATACGTCGCTAATTATGGAAAATACGTCGCTAATCGTAATTAGCGACGACTTTAGCGACGAAAAATGAAGGTCGCGAAAAAGCTAGTCGCGGATGACAAATTCGTCGCTCTACGTCGCTGTTTGCGACGTCACTGCCGTGTCGCTGGGTCGTCGCAAAGTTAGCGACGGAGTGTGACGACAACTTTATGTCGCAAATTTAGCGACGTAGTGCGACTACGTAGCGACGTTTATTTCTATTTATGTGATGGCATGGCATGCCTGCCACGTCAGCATAGTAGCGACGTACAGCGACGAAATGCCGCTAATTAGCGACGTATTAGCGACGCCCCCATACGTCGCTAATACGTCGCTATCCGTCGCAGAATCCTGAAAAAACTTTAAAAAAATATAATGTGTATTTTTGTTATGCTGTGTGTCTGTGTTTACAGTGTGTGAAGTGCAGTGTTCGAACCATCGACAGTTTCGCTTACTGTTCTATGTTTTATCTTGGATAGAAAGAGCAACAGTTCATGGTGCACTTCTCAGAGCTTCCTCTTCACGTCCTTCACCTTCTCGGGATCCTGTACGACGTCCCGAGAGAGTGAAGGATGTGAAAATGAAGCTCTCAGAAGTACACCCTGAACAGTTGCTCTTTCTGTCCAAGATAAAACATACAGCAGTAATCGAAACTATCGATGGTTTCGAATACTGCATTTCACATACACTGTAAACACAGACACATATCATTACAAAAATACACATTATATTTTTTAAAATTTGGGCAGCACCTCCTTTGTATACCAGATCATCGCTTATAACCCAGCGTAAGTATAATTGTCATCCCCGTCGCAGATATCATCATAATTAACAGTCTTCCATCATAACAGTCTATAACTAATAGATGAATAACAGTCTCCTATCATAACAGTCTACAACTAAATATCATACATGTACTTAATGAAAATACCAACAAATTAAATAACATAAACATACATGTCCAATAAACATACATGTCCAACAGAGTCAAATAATAATAAAAATCAGTGTACAGAACGGTCAATGGGCCCATAAGGCCAATAAATACAAATATGATAAAAAAATCTACTGGATCACTGAGGACCCCTGTCGCACATCTGGGATAGCATGTACTCATACTGCTCCTGTGTGAGCTGCACCGTAGGGGCAGTAGGAGGCAGTACAATGTCTAGAGTCGGCGTCGTCGATGGACCGGGAGGACGTATCTGCTCCAGCTCTCGCAGTCGCTTACCATACGCAGCAAGGGTACTCACCATCCTCTGAGTACTCTCCTCAATCGAAGCCGATACCTGAGTGAGTGAGGCAGACATGGTCCTCTGCGATCCCTCCAGCTCGACCTGTCTACGCTCTGTGCGCTGCGTAGACTCGGTGAGCGTGTGCAAGCTGGCAGCTGTAGCCTGCTGCAGACTCATCAGCTCATGTATACGGCGCCCGACCGCATCAAATCGTCCGGTGATCATCGGAGGGTCGGATCGTCGCTCTGCGGTAAGGTGATCAGAAATCTGCTGCTGTAACTCACGACGCAGCTCGTCGATCTGACGACGAATATCCTGAGCTCGTGACGATGCCTGCGAAGCTGGAGACTGCGCACTGACAGAGGGGGCCCGGGATGACTCTGAAGCCAAATACGTGCCGTAGGATCCTGTACCGTAGTACGTACCCTTCTGAAGACCGCCAATGGCGGTCATCCAGAGGTCATCCGACGATGGAGCTGTAGGCGGCTGGGAGGAAGTACCAGCCCCTCCCTCTGCTGGCGCACTAGCAGCAGCAGCCGCCTCCTCTTGTAGCCGAACAAACTCGGCCTAGAACAATGTTTACTAACGTGTAAGTGTTTGCTAAAGTCTATATTGATATCTATTTTCCTGTTTTCTAAATTATAGTAAATTAATATAAAGAATAGAACGTACATATGCCTGCGTCGCCCTCTCGTCAATGAACTCCCCAGTCCTCCGATGGGTGACCAGGAAGACGGTCACCATGTTCGGGTCCTCACCCTTTTTTACCTGTTAAAATATATTATCTATTATTAGTATTAAGCATTATATCCAACTATATATAAAATAATATCTGTCATAGGAAACGTACCAGACGACGAAAATACTCCGTCATCGGAATGGAGCCACCACACCACTTACTGGCGCTCGACCGTGCCACCTTGGCCTTGTCAGACCGCTCCTGGTACCTGGCCTCGGCGAATCTAGCCTTCATCGCAGTCCACTGCTCTGGCGTGATCCAACCATGGATCGGCTTTCCGGAGCGATCACGAGACTTCTGGTCGTGGATCGCATCACGGATGAGCTTGCCTGCGACGGCAGAAAATTGGGCCTCGATCTTCGCCGTCCGGTGTGGTGGATAGAAATAGGTCCTCTACAAGAAGTAAAATAGAAAAGTTATATAATATACACAAATAATTATTAAAATTTAAAAATAAACAAATTTTTTACCTTGAAGTGGGCCAACCAAAAGGCCTTCCTATCTGCGGGAGCATCTGAGTAGTTAATCCAAGGCTCACCATAGTTCTGCCTCAGAAATAACCCCAGCTGTCTCTGTACTGCAGGAGGCCGATATCTATACAATAATAAATTTTATGAATATATATATACATATAATCATTTGAGAAATATATATTAACTAATTAACTTAATTCGTAGGCCCGTCCGTCCAAATCTCCATGCGCGTCTCGTCCGGGGGAGCGCATGGAGGGTCGCTCTCACCTCCTGGCTGGGCAGGATCAGTCTGATCGCCATCCTCCATTTGCTCGGCGTCGGCTCTCCCCATGGAGCCGTCAGTAGGAGGAATGCTGGACGCGGGAGGAATGCTGGACGACGAGGAAGGAGTCGCCAACCTGCTGGAACTGCCCTATCCCGGTAATGGATCGGGAACAGAACGGTACACTGGCGTACTCGGAGATGAGGATGAGGGTACGGAATCTGCATCCCCAGCCCGTGGCAGACGGGGCTGCCTAACATAATATCCTTTGCGTCGTCCGGGTCTAGTCATACCTGATAATAACATATGACAATAAAATAAATATACATATTTATATGGTAGACATCACAGATTTTTCAAAAATCTCATAGTCACAGATAAAAGTGTCACTAAAGTGTCACAGATTTATATGATAAAAGTGTCACTAAAGTGTTAAATATGATGATAAAACAAACGTACATATTTAATCCTCTTCTGAAAATTCATCCAGTTCGTTTAGCTCATCTTCTTCTTCTTCCTCCTCTACATCTTCACTTTCATCTGCATCTTCCTCTTCAGATAATTCTACTTCTTCTACACAATTAGATGTGTAATGAGAAACTTCCATCGTGTCCACTTCTATAATATTTGTTACAAGAGGTAATTCATCCTCCTGATAAGCTATATCGTCAATCTCTAAGGTATTTCTAGCTTTGGTCTTGCATACTGCCCACCAGTCCGACCTTGTTGGTCCCCGTTTAGGATAACTTGTGAAGTACACGAGCTGAGCCTGACTTGATAGGACAAATGGTTCATAGGCTTGATATCGACGCCGATAGTTTATATCCACAAGACCGTGCTTGTCTACTTTCCACCATTGACCTTCAATCGGATCGAACCAATCACACCTGAATAACACAATCTTAGCAGGCTCTATTTCATAACTATATGTCAGCTCCACAATCTCCCGTAGGACGCCATAGAAATCGTTGCCCGCATCAACATCTTTGTAGTTCGAAGATCTGATACACAAACAACTATTTTTGGTGGAATCGAGATCCACAAAGTTGTCTCTGATCGGACAAGTTGTTGACTTGAACCTAAACCCATTAACACGGTAGCTTGGCCATATTTTTGCAGCATAAATTGGTCCCTTGGCTACGTTCTAATAGACTCATTCTCAAGTCTTGCGTATGGACGATCGACCTAAATACCACGAAAAAATAAATTAAGCTCATTCTCAAGTGCATATTCAGAAATGTAATTACAGAGTTCTCAAGTCTTACATATGCACTCAACCATGATGGAAAATAATGTCTCATTTCTTGTTCTAGTTCTTCTTCTGTTATGTGTGGCCTACCTGACCTCACATCATCATTAAATATGCTGAAAACAACATCGTTCAATTAATTTAATAGTATAATAATCAACACTATTAAAATAATATAGACGTATTAATTACTTATCCCTCCAGCTTCTCTACTTCATCATCGTCGCAGTTGAGTAATACATACACATGAGCAGCCCTTAGCTCATCATCGTTCAGATATCTCTTCTTCATTTTACCCGATGGCTTTCCTGGGGCATTGAATACCTTCAGTATTGTATCATTACATTTATGATCTCCATCATCGTTTCTGGAAGCTCTCCTTCTATTAGTTGCAACATGAGGCTTGAAATACATCGAACAAAAGTTTGTGATCTCCTCGAGAACATAGGCTTCACAAATAGAACCCTCGACCCGTGCCTTATTTTTCATCTTTCTTTTTAGGTGATTCAAATATCGCTCGAACGGATACATCCATCGATATTCGACGGGTCCACCAACACATGCCTCATAGGATAGATGAATCGGCAAATGCTCCATAGAGTTGAAGAATCCAGGAGAAAACACCCTCTCTAGCTTGCACAGTATTATCGCAATGTCCTTCTCTTGCTTTTCTAGACGATCAACGAGCAATTTCTTAGAACAAAGATCCCTAAAGAATATGCTAAGCTTCGCCAATGGATCCCAAACTGCCTGCGGTAAGAATTCCCGAAATACAATTGGAATTAACCTCTCCATGAATACGTGACAATCGTGGCTCTTCATACCCGTCAATTTATTTTCCTTCGGATCGACACATCTTCTCAGATTTGACACATATCCGTCTAAAAATTTTAGGCCCTGGATCCACCGACAAAGTCTCACTTTATCCTCCTTGTCCAATGAGAAAATTGACTTCGACAGGAACTATTTTTCATTCTCCTCTATCACATACAACGCAGGGCGTTTGCATATTTCTTCTAAGTCCAACCTGGCCTTGGGATTGTCTTTCATTTTTTCCTTCACGTCCATCACAGTATTAATTATGTTATCAAAAACATTCTTCTCAATATGTATGACATCAAGATTATGTCTGATCAGATTGGTACTCCAATATCGCAGATCCCAGAATATGCTCCTCTTTGTCCAGTTATGATCTCTACCAAATCTATCGTACTTGTACCCAGTTGTAGGATCTTCGATAGCACTTGGAAAATCTCTAACCTCCTCCTATATCGTGGCTCTGTACCACCTTGGTGGTGGGTCACCCTTCTCTACAATGCCGGCATGGAATGCATTCTTGTTCCTTCTGAACGGATGATCTTTTGGCAGAAATTGTCGATGCCAATCAAAGAAGCACGGTTTTCCTCCGTGTTTCAAGCGAAAAGTCTTAGTACGGTCCATGCAATACGGACATGAGAGACGGCCATGAGTGCTCCATCCAGATAACATTCCATAGGTCGAAAAGTCGTTGATGGTCCACATAAGGGTTGCCTTCATCTGAAAATTCTGCTTCCTGGAAACATCGTACGTGTTAGCGCCTACTTCCCATAACTGATTCAACTCATCTATCAAAGGCTGTAAGTACACATCAATGTTCCTCTTAGGATTGTTCGGACAAGGAATTATAACGGTTAGAAACATGTACTGAGCCTTCATGCACATCAAAGGCGGTAGGTTATACGGAGTGACAATCACAAGCCAGCAAGAATACTGGGATCCCGAAAGACCAAAAGGAGTAAAACCGTCAGAAGATAGCCCCAACCTGACATTACACGGATCTGAAGCAAAATCAGGATACACTCGATCAAAGTGCTTCTACGCTTCTCCATCGGATGGGTGATCCAACACTCCTTCAATCTGTTCTCGCATGTGCCAACTCATATTTTCGGCCGTCTCTTTCACCATAAATAATCTTTGCAACCGCGGCGTTAAAGGCAAGTAGTGCATTGAATCGGTCGGTCTTCTTGCACCGGTAGACCTTCCTGTACTAGTGGTCTTATAGCGATCAACACCACAAAATCTGCACACATCTGTGTCCTTGTCGTTTTTGTAGTACAGCATGCACCCATTGCGACAAGAATCGATTTTCTCGTATCCCATCCAGAACGATCTCACCATCCTCTTAGACCGACAGAAGTTTTTAGGTAACTTAGCACCCGCCGGCAAGATCTCTATAATCAACTCCAATACTCGGTTGTAGCATTCTTGCGACATGTTAAAATCTGACTTAATGCTCAACAGTCTTGTAATCACCTCCAACGGTGAAGGATCCTCATAACCAGGATACAATGGAGTCCTTGCATTCTCCAGCAACTCCATGAACTTTGCAGCATCGACATTCGGTGCCTCCTCAGCTGCATCATGAACGAAACTAGGCCCCGCAGCATCGAAAACCATGTTCACGCATCCGTCGTCGTATGCATGATTATCTGAAACAAAATTAGGTCCCGCATGTATATACGACTCAACATAAGGCTCCGACTCTGATGCTAAAGACACAAGTTTTTCGTGTGCGGTCCACTGATAGTAATTAGACGTGAAACCTCTCGAGTACAAATGATATGTCACTTCCACTTCTGGATAATATTTCACGTTATGACATTTCACACACGGACACTTAATTTTGGTGCCGTCCATGTACTGAGGGAACGTCTTAGCAAACTGCAAGAACTGCTCTACTCCCGCTATGTATTCATCCCGCATACCACACATATCATCAGGACGACGATTGTACATCCATGAACGATTCCGCAAGTAGTAATTCATATCCATTTGGAAATAATTCTGCAAAGATGGACACACATTATCCAATAGGCACAAATTCGTATATTATGTCTTATTATGGGACACACATTAGTAGCAGACAGTTACTAATAACCATGCTCTATCGCACATAAGTTTTTGTGCATCCAACGTGTACACATACGCTATCGATTCTTACTGAACATTAACCAAGCTAAAACTATCCAAAATCCCCTATCAACTACAAATCTTATACATATCTTACTAGTACACACTGATTTAGGATGACCCCTGCCTGCCTACTGGCTCTTGTACACACTCATCTCACTCTTCATAGCTGCTTCCTTTAGAAAACAGGGACAGACACTATTTTCTGTACACAACTATACACCCACACTAATTTAAGCTCTTTCTTCATACACACAGATAATTAACATACACACACACATATACCTTACTCCCCCCTAACCTTACCACTAGTCCTTGCCTAAGAGCAGTGAGCATTGGCCTTCTCTTGCCTGCAGGGCTTCCCTGGTATCCCCCAACCTGTTGTATTGTATAAAAGGCATGGCAGACCCTACTACTGCTGCTCTATTCTATATTCTTATTACACTAGCACCATTCTCACATTCTAAATAGAGTGCACTAACCAAATCCCTTCATCCATTGCCTATCATGAACCATCCATTCCCATTCACTATACTCAACTATATACAATATATATATATATATATATATATATATATATATATATATATATATATATATATATATATATATATATATATATACTTAGAACTTATGTATCTATCCAATTTTACATGCACATCTTGCACCATGACACCCTTACTGTACCATCAATATAGCTAACTGATACTAACACTACACTCTCTAATTTTTCTCATCCACTCTCAAGCCAAATGGCCAAGTGGTCGTAGCCAACCCTTCTCCTTATGACTAATTCCCTGCTCCTACTACTACAGGTTCTTCACTGACACTCTCATATGTTCACTCACTCATACAAGCATCATTTCTATCACTCAAGCCTATAATTACCAACTTTCTCTAACCTTATTCCTAAATTTCCTCTTTATCTCTCCAACACTCACATACGCATGAAAGGAGAAAGATCTGTCAAAGAGACAGTACATGGTTATTAAGTAGATCAGGAATGAGATCAATGCAAGAAGTGGCTTCATACCAAGTACCCATGGTCTGCACAAAGTCTGGATAGTACAAGGTCAGGCCCCCAGGTACATTATCCCTCACCAAAACCATCCAAATCTCATACTGAACTGTAAGAAGTAATCAGTACATGCTCTTGGTAGTTAAGACACTTAAATAAACTCAAGCCTCCAAATCTCATCACTAAACCTAATCCCCAAGAGGACTGATACTAGGCAGTGCTAAATCAAGATGGATAAATCCATTACATATATAGGTTAATACATATTCCTAAGGCAAGGCAAGACAATTTTAGGATAAACCCATTACATATATAGGTTAATACCCATTACATATTGTAACACCCAGTTTTCTAAAATGAGGGTAATTTTGAAATTTTGTATTTTAATTTATTTAATTATGGTATTTAAGATTTTCCATGATTTTTATTGATTTTTAATCATTTTAAAACTATTTTAAAATCATGACTTATGATTTTGGTGTTTGGCTAGTGTAACATTGGAGACTGTTGACCTAGAGCCTAGCCATATGATTAGGATGTTTAAATTAGTACATTTTAGCCTAGAGGGTATTTTGGTCATTTTAGGATTTAATTGAATTATTTATGATTTATTGGAATTTGTGTGATTTTAATTATTATTTAAATAAGTGCTATGTGCTATGATGGGTTTTAGCCTAGTGAAGCCTAACCTAGAAGCTTAGACTTAACCCATGGGCTAAGTAGGATGGTTAACTTAAGTTGAGGGTAGAAATTATCAAGTTAGAAATCAAATGGGAGTTTTAGTCATGAGAATTGATTTTTGAGAATGGGCCCTTAGAAACTTAGATGTAACTTGACTTAGAGAGGGAGGCCCATGGCCCAACTAACTAAACCCTAACCCTAGCATTTATGACAGCCACCTAGGGATCCACACTCCTATTTAATGTCTTCTCAAACTTAGGGCTAGCCTCCTTAGAAAATAGCAAGTTGAAAATAGAGGTAAAACCCTTTCTTCCCCAATCCATAACTCATCCATTTCAACTCCTTTTTCTTCCTAATTTTTTGCAATAGATTCTAATCTCTGTGTTTTTGATGACTATGGTGAGAAATTCCAGGGAAGGGGCAATTTGGAAGAGTTTGGGTAGCTTGAGGAACAACTCACTTTGGGGCTTTTTGAGCCATTTCAAACCTATAGGTAAATCCCTATTCTCTCCACCAAATTTTGATTTCTTTGCATGGTTAGGAAGCCCTAGGTGTCCTCTCCCTGTTGGTATAGGTTTTGCTAAGTTTTGTGTCCGTTTCATGTCTGTATCGGACACGTATCATAATGATACACTAGGTGTTTGTAAAAATACCACATAGGAATAAATTTTCATATTTTTGAAATGTAATTACATGAATTTATAGATCTTGATGTGTACATTAACTTTTGTGAAGGTGTCCTAGTGTTTTGTGTCCTTTTGTGTCCTGTTTTTGCACGTGGACACGCTGCACGAGCCACACACCGGTGTCCTGCCTATCGGGGGCTAGAACACGAGACACAGGACACGTCGTGTCCTAATTTTTGGGGTGAACCATGGGGCATTGTCTGCGACCACACTTCCAAAATTTGGGAGTGTCTCGTGGACTGTGCACGGAGCTTTTAAGCTCGTACGGGTCGCGCGCTGTCGCACGCGGGCTGCTGTGCGAGTGCACAGACACCACTGATACGCGTGTCGTATCATGTCTGTGGGACTCGTGGACACGGTGCAATGTGTGTCAGACCTAGGTCTATCCTAGGTGAACCCTTGGACACGAGCACGTGTCGTGTCGTGTCGTATGTCGCGTGTTATACGCGCATGCACGCGTGCACGACAATTACTCGTGCACTGTCAGTGTCTGTGTTTGTGCATTGTTTGGGACACGATTCGTGTCCAATTTCTGGACACGAATACACTCTATAGTACACTCATATATATAACACTAATTACCAATATTTTTATTGTGATTTTAATGGTTGTTTGGTTGCGAATCATTGATTTCCCATGTGCACTGCTAGAACACTGATACTATGTGCTGAATTTGATTTTCTGTTTTTTTATTTTTTTTTCACTATTAGATGCTGATCATGGTAAGTATTAGTTCACTAACATGTAATAGCTACTGCTAGATTAAACTCCCATGATAGATTAGGTTTTTCATTGGTGTAATGGGATTTCGATGTGGATGGGGCTGTGCATGTGTGGACTGATGCACAGTCCTAGTATTCAATCCTGAACCTTAACTTCTTCTTTTTAAAAACTGAATTTCCTGTTTTGTTGCCATGATTGAATCTTATACATAGGTGGTTGGACTATTACAATGTAGATTAAATTTGTATTAGTTAGGTTGTGTTGTTGAATTCGAATTTGGGATGAGACATAACTGTCAATTGATTTCGTTTATAAACTGTCATGATTCCAGATTTTTAAGCTGAGAACACATCCATTCACACCACACCATGCTACACTGAAAACCTGAGATTTTGTGCACCATTCTCCACATGTTATAGCTCATGGTTAGCTAAGAATTTTAATATGAAATTGGACTTTTGATGTGATAATGAGCATTGGTCATTGTGATATATTTCAAATGGAATAGAACTAGGTATTATTGAGTTGGTTGCTTATGATATTAAACTGTTAACTAAGAATGGTTTTAGCAATACTTCACTATTCTGAATCCCTATTTCCCTGAGTTTATGAATAAAAAATCTGAGATTATGCTCCTGCTTTCAAAAATCTGAGTTTGACTTTGGGTTAAATGGTATTTGAAGTAGAGCACATGTGTTTCCTATTTCCAGTTTTTTCCTTAACCTGAGAACTTGTTCTCTAAGGTGTCCTGCCACTGATTACAGTCTTGTGAACACACTATCACTACACACATAATCTTTTCCTGTCAACTAAGTTTCTTTTTCCTTTATGTATCAATCTGAAATTTCTTGATGTAAACCTGATACTGAAAACACATGACACTGTCACCATGTCTTAATGACACTTGCTAACCTGAACACAGGCCTATAGGTTTGACCATGTTTCACCCATGTTGAATTTCCCACACACACACATCACAAATGCCCACACATACACACTGTTTGTAAATTGTATACCTGGAACCTGAGAAATAACTGTCACATTGATTCCTATTTTCACTCACACTCACCCATCAAATCTGAGACCTAAATGTTACCCATACACACATGCACTAAACTGAAATCTGGAAACAGCTACCATATCACATCTATGCATTATTATCACAACACACACATTTCCTCCTATTCATATGTGCCCTATACAAATTGACACACATATTTCACCCTTTCACTCTTTCATTCCTTCTATATATATATATGGTATATATATATATACATACAAGCATGATGGTATGCATAATGTATAGATGTCTTGTTGTATGGATATGGGAATGCATATGTGTATGCATGTGTGATGTGAAATGCAATATACATATATGTATTATAGAGTGCTATGTACTTATATATATATATATATATATATATATATATATATATATATATATATATATATATATATATATATGCATATGAAATGTAATGTATGTAATGTATATAACATATTCATGGTAGCTGTAGATTTGTATGTTGTAGTATGGTATATAGGTATAACTTGTATATGTTAAACCTATGTAATGTGTGTTTTGATAAGCTTAGTTGGCATTGGGTTGTGGTTGTGTGCTAGCCTAGGTTTAGTTAGGGTTGGCTAGACTTGGTTGACTGGTTTAGACTAGGGTTAGACCTAGAATGGCTAGCTTGACCAAGTTTAACCTTGTTTGACCTAGTTTGACTAAATTAGACTAGAATTGACCTAGTTTGACTTCTAGGGTTGACCAGAGTTGACCAAGAGTTGACTTTGGCCTAGATTGACTTAGAATCATGTAGAATGCATAGTAGGACTTCATTATACCATTTTTGGACTTGTTGTGACTTGTGCTGTTCTATAGGAGACAGACACCACTCTTCGGACAGTATATTCTCTTCAGACACTCAGGATATCAGGCGAGTACATTCTCTGACCGTTTCATACTTGTCTGGATTTACATTCTTGCTCTAGATTACTGTACTTGATGCTGACACAATCATTATCACGGATTGGTACTATATGAATCTTCTTCTGAGATGTTATCTCCTTGTATTCACTAAATACATATTGTGATGTGCATTTCACTTACATATTGTATTTATTGAATACCCTTATCATTGTACACTCATTGTGCATATTGTACTCTCATTATCACATTGAGCCATTGTACAAGCCATTGTGCAAGCCATTGTACAAGGCATTGTACAAGCCATTGTACAAGCCATTGTATAAGGTAACATAACTGAATTGGATCCTTGTGTATTGATTAGGGGAGGGAGAGTAGAAGTGGTTATGTGATCAATCCTATTGTATAAGAAATTGTATATGTCCATTGTACACCCACGTACAAAGGAGTCTCATTTTATTGTATAACCTAACCCGTTTACATAACCATATTGTGCTCTAAATCACATGTTGCTACAGTTCTTACTTATCATATATAGATATTTCCCATTATCAAATCTCTGCTATTTTCATATACATTCTTCTTTCAGCGTTTCATGTACCTTACTCTATTGCATGCTTTATATTTCCTAACTTGATATGAACTGCGTGAGATGTTTTGTACTCGCTCCTGTTCTGACTGGACCTGTTGAAAATATTACAGAGGATGAGGATGAGGCCTGTATAGACACCTTCTATGGGACAGCTGTAGATGGCTCGTGTGACCCAGATTTCCAGCCTGATCCACTAGCTTAGAGACTGAGGCTCCCTAGTCTAGGTTTACTATTTCTGTCATTTGAGATCTAGATTGTATATATTCTTTCATATTTAGTAGTTGGGGCTTGTATTCTGGATGTTGTTGAGATGTTATCTTAGACACTTAGACTCTCTGGTTGTCATGTATATTCTTTCATTCAAGTATTTTATCTATCTATCTTTTTATTTTACCATTCTGCCTTAGATGTGATTGAGACTGTATATTGCTATGTCACCTCCATTCGGAGTGTATATACTGTACAGGTACCTTTATATTGTTAAATGATTGACCTAGGACAGCGTTCTACCGCCGCCACTGCGGCGTAGGCTGGGCGTTGTTACGTTCTCGTACCCTCACAGTGGGTGCGGGTCGTGATACGTTTTTAGTGGTGGCCCATGCAGGTCGAGTTTATGTAGTGGTATTCGAACTAGAGTATCACTACAGCCTGCAGTAGGATTAGAATATTTTTGGAGGTACTCAATCACATTAGGAAAAGCTCTTAATCTGATTCTTGTTATCAAATTCTTGCTACTTTAATACTTTCTTTTGAAATAAACTGTCCTCCCTTGAGTTATCGCTTCTTTCTCAGCAATTGATACCCTTGTTTGATCTGTCTTCAGGATGGTGGAGACGCGGTTACAGCGTACCATTCATGGGGATACTGTAGAGGGGACTGCTACCTCTCAGCCAGTTCAGCAGGGTCGGAAGGCTACAGCTCCTGCCACCTCTGCTCATATTGGGACTTCAGTAGCAGCAGCAGAGGGTATGCCTTCACCAGTTCGGAGGCAGGACCCAGTCATCCCAGAGGTACCATTCCAGCAGCCGCTGCCTACAGGACACGTGGACGCGGCACAGATGTTTGCGTACTTTCAGCAGTTTATGAAGATGCAGCAGACCCGACAGGAAAGGGGCATGGAGCTGGCCATTACGACAGTTGCAGCCCGACCAGTGATTCAGCAGCCGAAGACACCAGGGATAGAGCAGTTCTAGAAGATGAGCCCTAGAGACTTTCTGGGGACAGAGGGGATCCTATATGCCGATGAGTGGATCGAACATATAGAAGAGATCTTCCGCCTGGCCAGGATACCAGTAGATCTTCAGATCGAGGCCGCAGCTAGTCGGATGCGAGATCTTGCTCGCACCTGGTATCAGTCAGACCCCAGGATGGGGGTAGCTGGGCAGACTTGGGACCAGTTCAAGGGCTTCTTCAAGAAAAAGTTCTTCCCAGATTCAGTACTCAGAGCCTTGGTGACGCAGTTCGAGAGCCTAGTCCAGGGGAGTCTTTCGGTGGAGGAGTACGCAGGAGAGTTTGGTCGCCTCGGCAGGTTCGTAGAGGGTTTGAGCGAGACGGCGAAGGCCCAGAGGTTCCGAAAGGGTCTGGTCAAGGAAGTCAAGTCCCTGACCAAGGGCAACAGGGATGCCACTTTTGAGGAGATCTTGACGGGAGCCTTATTGGCAGAGGATGATCTTGAGCTGAGGCTCAAGAGGGGGCGAGACCCAGTTGGGGGCAGCAGCAACGGAGGCCAGGCCAAGAGGCCTCACATACAGATTCAGCAGCAGTATCAACAGCCGATGGTCCACTTCCAGCAGCAGCAGCAGAGGCCTGTTCAGCATCAGGGACAGAGACAGGTACTGTATCAGTAGGCACCCAGGCAGCAGCAGAACACTGTGTGCAACTTCTGCAAGAAGCCAGGCCATTGGAGGAACGATTGCAGGAAGAGGCTGGGAATGTGTTTACTTTGCGGTTCAGCGGAGCATCAGTGTAGAGAGTGTCCCAAGAACCCGACACCGTTGGCTCAGATAGCACCAGGAGCTAGGGCTCCGGCAGGGCAGCAGAGGGGACCACCATTGCAGACTCAGCAGGAGAGGTTCGTACAGCATCAGCAGCAGGCCAGGGGAGGCCAGCCAGGACGAGCTTTCGCCATGACAGCCGAGGATGCTCAGGCCGTTGGAGATCTAGTTGCAGGTTCCGTTCTTGATTCAAATTCTACAATTACTGCCTTGAACTTTGATTCTCTCTGTTCCTTGTTGGTTGATCAATTCTGTCTTGTTATTTTTGTGTTATGTTTGATTTTCTTCTGAGATGAATCATATGGGCTAGGTCACCCAGTTATGGAATCTAGAATCTTCGATGGTCGTGTTTAGCTGGCATAGTGAGGGCATATAGTCAGATTTAGGACGTATTTCTCGGGTGTGAGAATTTAAGGTTTTCGCTGCCAAGCATGCGGCAACGCGAAAATCTTAAATACCATGATTCTAGAGGTATGTGCCTTAGTCGAGGACTCTGTGATTATCGTAGCCTTGCTCACTAGCACGACAAAGATTCTGAGTATCATGATTTTGGACAGACGCATATGATTATCTGACGGTATGTTTGAGACTTTGATTGTGGGGGTGTTTGACCTAGAAGGACTACTACCATTTTAATTTCGAGGACGAAATTTTTCTAAGGTGGGTAGACTTGTAACACCCAGTTTTCTAAAATGAGGGTAATTTTTAAATTTTGTATTTTAATTTATTTAATTATGGTATTTAAGATTTTCCATGATTTTTATTGATTTTTAATCATTTTAAAACTATTTTAAAATCATGACTTATGATTTTGGTGTTTGGCTAGTGTAACCCTGGAGACTGTTGACCTAGAGCCTAGCCATGTGATTAGGATGTTTAAATTAGTACATTTTAGCCTAGAGGGTATTTTGGTCATTTTAGGATTTAATTGAATTATTTATGATTTATTAGAATTTGTGTGATTTTAATTATTATTTAAATAAGTGCTATGTGCTATGATGAGTTTTAGCCTAGTGAAGCCTAACCTAGAAGCTTCGACTTAACCCATGGGCTAAGTAGGATGGTTAACTTAAGTTGAGGGTAGAAATTATTAAGTTAGAAATCAAATGGGAGTTTTAGTCATGAGAATTGAATTTTGAGAATGGGCCCTTAGAAACTTAGATGTAACTTGACTTAGAGAGGGAGGCCCATGGCCCAACTAACTAAACCCTAACCCTAGCATTTATGACAGCCACCTAGGGATCCACACTCCTATTTAATGTCTCCTCAAACTTAGGGCTAGCCTCCTTAGAAAATAGCAAGTTGAAAATAGAGGTAAAACCCTTTCTTCCCCAATCCATAACTCCTCCATTTCAACTCCTTTTTCTTCCTAATTTCTTGCAATAGATTCTAATCTCTGTGTTTTTGATGACTATGGTGAGAAATTCCAAGGAAGGGGCAATTTGGAAGAGTTTGGGTAGCTTGAGGAACAACTCACTTTGGGGGTTTTTGAGCCATTTCAAACCTATAGGTAAATCTCTCTCCACCAAATTTTGATTTCTTTGCATGGTTAGGAAGCCCTAGGTGTCCTCTCCCTGTTGGTATAGGTTTTGCTAAGTTTTGTGTCCGTTTCGTGTCCGTATCGGACACGTATCATAGTGATACACTAGGTGTTTGTAGAAATACCATATAGGAATAAATTTTCATATTTTTGAAATATAATTACATGGATTTATAGATCTTGATGTGTACATTAACTTTTGTGAAGGTGTCCTAGTATTTTGTGTCCTTTTGTGTCCTGTTTTTGCACGTGGACACGCTGCACGAGCCACACACCTGTGTCCTGCCTATCGGGGGCTAGAACACGAGACACAGGACACGTCGTGTCCTAATTTTTGGGGTGAACCATGGGTCATTGTCTGCGACCACACTCCCAAAATTTGGGAGTGTCTCGTGGACTGTGCACGGAGCTTTTAAGCTCGCACGGGTCGCGCGCTGTCGCACGCGGGCTGCTGTGCGAGTGCACAGACACCACTGATACGCGTGTCATATCGTGTTTGTGGGACTCGTGGACACGGTGCAGTGTGTGTCAGACCTAGGTCTATCCTAGGTGAACCCTTGGACACGAGCACGTGTCGTGTCGTGTCGTGTGTCGCGTGTTATACGCGCGTGCACGCATGCACGACAATTACTCGTGCACTGTCAGTGTCTGTGTTTGTGCATTGTTTGGGACACGATTCGTGTCCAATTTCTGGACACTAATACACTCTATAGTACACTCATATATATAACACTAATTACCAACATTTTTATTGTGATTTTAATGGTTGTTTGGTTGCGAATCATTGATTTCCCATGTGCACTGCTAGAACACTGATACTATGTGCTGAATTTGATTTTCTGTTTTTTTATTGTTTTTTTTTTACTATTAGATGCTGATCATGGTAGGTATTAGTTCACTCACATGTAATAGCTACTGCTAGATTAAACTCCCATGATAGATTAGGTTTTTCATTGGTGTAATGGGATTTCGATGTGGATGGGGCTGTGCATGTGTGGACTGATGCACAGTCCTAGTATTCAATCCTGAACTTTAACTTCTTCTTTTTAAAAACTGAATTTCCTATTTTGTTGCCATGATTGAATCTTATACATAGGTGGTTGGACTATTACAATGTAGATTAAATTCGTATTAGTTAGGTTGTGTTGTTGAATTCGAATTTGGGATGAGACATAACTGTCAATTGATTTCGTTTATAAACTGTCATGATTCCAGATTTTTAAGCTGAGAACACATCCATTCACACCACACCATGCTACACTGAAAACCTGAGATTTTGTGCACCATTCTCCACATGTTATAGCTCATGGTTAGCTAAGAATTTCAATATGAAATTGGACTTTTGATGTGATAATGAGCATTGGTCATTGTGATAGATTTCAAATGGAATAGAACTAGGTATTATTGAGTTGGTTGCTTATGATATTAAACTGTTAACTAAGAATGGTTTTAGCAATACTTCACTATTCTGAATCCCTATTTCCCTGAGTTTATGAATCAAAAATCTGAGATTATGCTCCTGCTTTCAAAAATCAGAGTTTGACTTTGGGTTAAATGGTATTTGAAGTAGAGCACATGTGTTTCCTATTTCCAGTTTTTTCCTTAACCTGAGAACTTGTTCTCTAAGGTGTCCTGCCACTGATTACAGTCTTGTGAACACACTATCACCACACACATAATCTTTTCCTGTCAACTAAGTTTCTTTTTCCTTTATGTATCAATCTAAAATTTCTTGATGTAAACCTGATACTGAAAACACATGACACTGTCACCATGTCTTAATGACAATTGCTAACCTGAACACAGGCCTATAGGTTAGACCCTGTTTCACCCATGTTGAATTTCCCACACACACACATCACAAATGCCCACACATACATACTGTTTGTAAACTGTATACCTGGAACCTGAGAAATAACTGTCACATTGATTCCTATTTTCACTCACACTCACCCATCAAATCTGAGACCTAAATGTTACCCATACACACATGCACTAAACTAAAATCTGGAAACAGCTACCATATCACATCTATGCATTATTATCACAACACACACATTTCCTCCTATTCACATGTGCCCTATACAAATTGACACACATATTTCACCCTTTCACTCTTTTATTCCTTCTGTATATATATATATATATATATATATATATATATATATATATATATATATATATATATATATATATATATATATATATATACATACAAGCATGATGGTATGCATAATGTATAGATGCCTTGTTGTATGGATATGGGAATGCATATGTGTATGCATGTGTGATGTGAAATGCAATATACATATATGTATTATAGAGTGCTATGTACTTTTATATATATATATATATATATATATATATATATATATATATATTTTATATATATATATATATATATATATATATATATATATATGCATATGAAATGTAATGTATGTAATGTATATAACATATTCATGGTAGCTATAGATTTGCATGTTGTAGTATGGTATATAGGTATAACTTGTATATGTTAAACCTATGTAATGTGTGTTTTGATAAGCTTAGTTGGCATTGTGTTGTGGTTGTGTGCTAGCCTAGGTTTAGTTAGGGTTGGCTAGACTTGGTTGACTGGTTTAGACTAGGGTTAGACCTAGAATGGCTAGCTTGACCAAGTTTAACCTTGTTTGACCTAGTTTGACTAAATTAGACTAGAATTGACCTAGTTTGACTTCTAGGGTTGACCAGAGTTGACCAAGAGTTGACTTTGGCCTAGATTGACTTAGAATCATGTAGAATACATAGTAGGACTTTATTATACCATTTTGGACTTGTTGTGACTTGTGTTGTTCTATAGGAGACAGACACCACTCCTCGGACAGTATATTCTCTTCAGACACTCAGGATATCAGACGAGTACATTCTCTGACCGTTTCATACTTGTCTGGATTTATATTCTTGCTCTAGATTACTGTACTTGATGCTGACACGATCATTATCACGGATTGGTACTATATGAATCTTCTTCTGAGATGTTATCTCCTTGTATTCACTAAATACATATTGTGATGTGCGTTTCATTTACATATTATATTTATTGAATACCCTTATCATTGTACACTCATTGTGCATATTGTACTCTCATTATCACATTGAGCCATTGTACAAGACATTGTACAAGCCATTGTACAAGCCATTATATAAGGTAACATAACTGAATTGGATCCTTGTGTATTGATTGGGGGAGGGAGAGTAGAAGTGGTTATGTGATCAATCCTATTGTATAAGAAATTGTATATGTCCGTTGTACACCCACGTACAAAGGAGTCCCATTTTATTGTATAACCTAACCCATTTACATAACCATATTATGCTCTAAATCACATGTTGCTACAGTTCTTACTTATCATATATAGATATTTCCCATTATCAAATCTCTGTTGTTTTTATATACATTCTTCTTTCAGCGTTTCATGTACCTTACTCTATTGCATGCTTTATATTTCCTAACTTGTTATGAACTGCGTGAGATATTTTGTGCTCGTTCCTGTCCTGACTGGACCTGTTAAAAATATTACAGAGGATGAGGATGAGGCCTGTATAGACACCTTCTATGGGACAGCTGTCGATGGCTCGTGTGACCCAGATTTCCAGCCTGATCCACTAGCTTAGAGACTGAGGCTCCCTAGTCTAGGTTTACTATTTCTGTCATTTGAGATCTAGATTGTATATATTCTTTCATATTTAGTAGTTGGGACTTGTATTCTGGATGTTGTTGAGATGTTATCTTAGACACTTAGACTCTCTGGTTGTCATGTATATTCTTTCATTCCAGTATTTTATCTATCTATCTTTTCATTTTACCATTTTGTCTTAGATGTGATTGAGACTGTATATTGCTATGTCACCTCTATTCGGAGTGTATATACTGTACAGGTACCTTTATATTGTTAGATGATTGACCTAGGATAGCGTTCTACCACCGACACTGCGGCGTAGGCTGGACGTTGTTACGTTCTCGTACCCTCACAGTGGGTGCGGATCGTGACACATATATAGGATAAACCCATTACATATATAGGTTAATACCCATTACATATATAGGTTAATACCTTAAATAAACTCAAGCCCCCAAATCTCATCACTAAACCTAATCGTGTGTGTGTGTGTGTGTGTGTGTCCGTGTGTGTGTGTGTGTCCGTGTGTCCGTGTGTGTGTGTGTGTCTCTGTGTGTGTGTGTGTGTGTGTGTGTGTGTGTGTGTGTGTGTGTGTGTGGGAGAGAGAAGGAGGAGGAGGAGTTAGGTTAGGGTTTATCGGAAAGGAGGAGTAGCTCGGATTGGGGGAGGAGGAGCTCGAGGAGGAAAAGCTCGACGGGGGGGGGGGGGGTAGGGGTTGCCGGGGGGGAGGGAGTCGCCGGGGGGGAGGGATGCCCCGAGAGCTCGATTACGAAATTTTCGAGTTTTCGAGTGAGGGGGAAAAAGGAAACAGGACTGTGCCCTAAGTAAAAAAGTTAGCGACGTCAACAGTCGACGTCGCTAACCGTCGCAACCATTTTAATATAGGTGACATATTTTAATAATATGTCGCTGAACGTCGCTATTCAGCGACGTTTTGCGATGTCAATAGAAGGGAGTCGCTATATTATATATTTAGCGACGGTATTTTTTTCCGTCGCTAAACAACGTCGCTAATATAGCATATTTTAGTAGTGAACCCTTGTGGTCCTTTAGTCATTGTTCCGTATGTCAGCCTTGTTGATCCTAGATCGATGGCCTATCTAGGGGTAAATCTGATAAAACTTCAAACTTGGACATTTTCTTCTGTTTAAGGCAACCCTCCAACATGATCCCACAAGAGGCCGAGTCCTCAGATAACCCTCCCAGGATCGACCCACAATAAAAATTAGCTCCGAGTAGAATAATCAAATCCTCCGGACCGGCCCTGCCTAGATCTTACCATCACCATGCCTCCTCATACTTCTTGTTGGTCTGAATTCCTTTCTTATCTTTATGTTGCCAACCCAAATCTTTGGAAGATGATAAAAAAACAATGGACCATAACCACTGATATGAAACATACAATACTTGAGCACCGAGATATTCACCATGGTAATTAAACAACACATAAAACACATCGGGGCCAGAGCAATGAAAAAGCATGAATTCTGGAACAATATATGCAGGGTTAACTAGTGCCTAAAATTCAAGTAGGACACGACGAATTCGACACCGAGTTGTGGATCCAGCTACAGTTACTGTAATTAACTCAGGCTGACTGCTGCCCAACTTGGATGGGATGGAAACCTAATCAAAATTCTCTACAACACATTTGATACACATGATATGCTCCACAATCTGTCATGTCGAAGACACGACCCAGCCCCAAAATGGAACTATTGATGACATGATTCTTCACATTCAACTGTCGGCTTTACGACTATTTTAACTTCATAACAGTAAGTAAACATATGGAAGAAAAAAAAATCGAATGGAACGGAGAATGCGCCAAGAATAAAATATTTTTTATTTAATTTTAGGATTTCACATAATATTAGAAATTTGTGTTTAGTTCTATATGTTACATAGAAGAGAGTATGGATCTCGTAATAACGGTTGATTTCGGTTAAACGTCCAAAATTGAAACCTAAACATAAATTTTGAATATTATACTATGTCCTAAAACTAAACGAAAATATGTAGTAGTTGTGTCACTTGAATTATTTAGTTTTGCATGGTGGAGTTGTGTGATTTAGATTATTTAGTTTTGTCACAACCAATCGAGAATGAGACTAGTGACACTGTTGTTTGATTGGTCATGACAAAACTAAATAATGCAAGTCACACAATATCCACCATACAAAACTAAATAATACAAGTCACACTACCCTTACATATTTTCGTATAATATTTAAATTTGAGTTTATCTGTATTTTGGATGATCAACCCAAGTCAACTGTTACGACGAGACACAACCCCTTTTCTAGACAATGTAAAGAAATAAACACAAAATTTTAATATTATACAAGACCCTATAATTTCAAAAAAAAAATATTATACGAGATCCTAAAACTAAATAACCCGAATAAAAACCATGAGCAAGTTGTGGAACCCAATTTAGAATGTAAATTTGAATAGTAATGTAACATGTGGAACGAGGAGAACTATTCAGTAAAGATAGAAAGCTTGACCCGGACGACAAAAAAGGTATATACAAATGACAAAAGTAGAAAGATTTCATGGACATAAATGGACCGGAGCACCATCCACTAGTTCTAGTTAAGTAGCAGAAGATTTGAATATTAATTCATCAATGAAAGTCCTGACAACCACAAAGAGGGAGGACCTTTACACTTTCCCAAGGTACACTTGCGCAAAACGTTAAGAGGGCTAAATTATTCTAACGGCATTCCACAACTACAGCGTTTGAGCATCTATAAGAGCATCTCCAACACTACTGTGAGTTTGAAAAAAATGGTTGCCACGTAGGAATGACAACCATAAGTACTTCTCCAATGCAAATATAAAATAAAGTATGGAGTTGACATAGCAATAACATGACAAAGACAATGTAAAGTTGGTTGTCTAGATCTAAACAATACACTTCATAATGTCTTTATGTCAACATCATCATTTGTGAATAAAAATGTTTATAAAAAGAACTAGAAGAGTAAAAGTTATCTTGGAAGGTGTAAAAAATTACTTTGTATTGTCTTCTCAATACTTTTTCATTGGAGATGACTTTTTTTTTTTTTTTTTTAGGATGTCCACTTCTTAATGGTGCTTGGAGGCATGCCTCCAAGGGAACTCGAACCCGCGCCACTGCGCTGGGGTGCTCCACCGTTCCCAATGGACTACGGCCACGAGGACATTTGTGAATATAATCTTGCCACATATACAAGACATTGTCTTATGTCCCATGTCACCTAAGATCCACAACACAAAATAAGACAATAGGGTTGGAGATGCTCTAATATCTTAATTTTTTACGATTTTGGCAACTCAATTTCATTTTAAAAAAATTAAGTTATTTGTATTTACCCTCCTCCAATTTCTAATCATATCTTCACTTTTCCTTCCATTTTTATTTTAATTAGTATTACTGTCCCAATCCTTCGGATAAAGTGCAAATATACCCTCATTAGATTTGAATTTTTGCATTTAAAAACCTCTTGTTTAAAAAAATCTCCACATTTTTTTTCCAGCTTGCACCCATGCCGTTAGAAACGAACGTTAATGACTTTTTAAAAAAATATATAAAAATACCCAAAATGTCTTCCCTTCCCTACCAGTGGTGGCCAGCCCCCTTCTCCCTCCACCGGTCGGCCCCCTCCTCCCTCCACTGACCGGCCCCACTCGACCCCCACCCCCCCCCCCCCCCCCCCCCCCCCCCGCCCCCCACCCCCACCTCCTCCTCCCTCCGCTGGTTGGCCCCCTCGACCCGGCCCCCCTCCTCCCTCCGTTGGCCAGCTCCCCGACCCCCCTCGTCCCTCCGTTGGCCGGCCATGCTCGACACGCACCCTCCTCCCTTTGTTGGCCGGTCATGCTCGACCTAGGGGTGAGCATTATTCAGTTTTGGACCGAAAACCTAGCCGAACCGAACCGAATAAGAGATTCGGTTCGGTTTAAAAAAATTCGGTTAGGTTTCGGTTTTGAAAATACTAAATTTTTTTTATTCGATTTTGTGTTTTGGTTTCGGTCCAAAACTGATTAAGAAAATTTAGTTACTATATATTCATTTGTATATAGTATGTATATAGCTAGATACTAAATATATATATATATATATATATATATATATATATATATATATATATATATATATATATATATATAAATTTAGGTATATTTAATTGCTATATATATTAACAAAAAAGTGCAAATAAACTGAAAAATTGAATAAACCGAATAAACCGAAAATCGAACATATTTAATTCGGTTCGGTTTGATTCGGCTATGGGTCAATTCGGTTCGGTTTCGATTTTGCTTATTCGATTTTCGGTTCAATTTGGTTTTCGATTATTTGGTTTTAACCGAATTAACTGAATGCTCACCCCTAGCTCGACCCGCCCCCTCCTCCCTCCGTTGGCCGGCCACCCTCCCCTCCTCTGGTCGTCCCCGCTTGACCCGTCCCCACCACAGGAAAGAGAGAGAGGGAAGGGGTAAAATCATTTTTTTAGACATTTTAACGACCGTTAACGACATGGGTGCAAACTGAACAAAAATAAAAATGTGAAAAAAAAAATTTTAAACAAAAAATTTTTAAATGTAAAAACGCAAATCTAATGAGAATTTGTTTGCAATTTAAACGAAGATTGGGAGGGTAACACTAATTAAAATAAAAATGGGAGAAAGTGGAGATATGATTAGCAATTGGGAGGGTAAATACAAATAGCTCAAAAAAATTGAAACATTTTTGTCAATTTTAAAACACATCGAGACCACTTCAAAAACATATCTTACCACATAAAAATGCAATTTATATGTTTGTATAGTCAGATATTCTTTTAAAGTGGTCCCAATGTGTTTCAAAATTCATGAATGGTGAAATAGAACAGTAAAAAAATAATGTGCCAAAAACGTGCCAACTTTATAATCTGAGCGCTATAATTATGATGCCATTAGGATCATGAAGCTAAATACTTCAAGAATGTTCAAGGCTTGGATGGCAAAACAAGTTATAAAACGATACTACCAAAATTTTCAAACCATAAAGAATATCACAAAGCTAAGAGCGCAATGCTCCTTACGACGACGACGGTGATACAAGTGAAACAACATTGTCCCACCTCGATTTTTTGCTATTTTCGTCTTCGATATGGCACTCAGCTGCACTGACAATTCGGTGCACAACTGCATAAGACTGATATATGTGTGCTTCGATGGTCTACTAGCTTGTTCACATGTAGTCTGGGGAAGCCCTCGGTTTGCTCTTGCTTGCAGAATTCAGGTGCTGGGAAACCAATATGACCCCTATAATGATCATCAGACAACCAGCCAGAGTGCTGAAGAATAGAGCCCCTGGCTGCCTGGTCTGTACAAATCCATAAACCCCGCCGGATGTCAACAAGATCACATCGGTCAGACCGTCGCCCGAGAAATCTTCCAGGACCAGCGCATGAGTCGGAGGCCCAGGCAACTCGATCGAAGCTGATACGTTCCCTTTCTCCAGCTCTAGTGTTGTGTGAGGTCGTGGTAAGTGATGCATTAACAATTGAATGAACTGATGGAAAAATGAAAGAACAGTGAAGAACAAGGCTTTATTGAATTGGAATTAAGAAACTACAAGAAGAAAATGACAAAGAAGCTATAATTGGTAAGCTTATCATTACTTTCTCCAGGAGGAGAGACTGCTGCTCTCTCTCTCCTTCTATTTATAGTCCTAATACAATTACCTTGACCTAATTGATTAATGAGCTGTCTGATTGCTACAAGAACACTGAGCTGGCTAATTGCAACAGAAAGGAAAGGCTGACCTGGCTAATTCTAACTGCAATAAGGAAATGGCTGACCTGGCAGATTGCTATCAACTGCTAACTGAAAGAAAGAAATTATCTACTCCTACTGCAGTAACTGCAGTAACTGGAAGAATTTGGTCGAACAAGGAGGGCTGCAGACATTCCACCACCTGTAACCACCCTACCACCGCCACCCACACTAACATTATCACCACAGATCCATCTTCCCAGGCCACATTCCACACATAATCAATTTCCAACAGGAAATGTTCCATTTAACCCTCCATCACCCTTCTCAAATCAATTTCCAACAGGAAATGTTCCATTCACACCTCAAGTGCCCTTCTACCAGTTTGAACATCCTCCATTCATCTACCCATCACCAGTACAGACCCCTAGAATGGCACAGGGAATGCAAAATTCGACTGTTGCACATATGGGCTCACCAGCCCCTACAGGTTTTAATACTGGCACTAGTATGGGAGGTCAAGGTTGGAGCCAGCCTACTCCCAGGCTCAAATTACCTGAATTCGATGGAGAAGGGGATGTAGAAGAATGGTTGCTTCGAGCAAACCTCTTTTTTAACTTCTATGGTATACAGGAGTGTGATAAGGTGAAGTTTTGTTCTGTACAACTCAAGGGAACAGGAGCATATTGGTATGATTAGCTTGTCACCATTAGGGGCAGACCTGTTACTTGGGAAGAGTTCCATCATTGTATCAGAATGGAATTTGGGCCCTCTCAATTTACAGATCACACAATTGATCTTAAGTTGTTGAAACAAGAGGGATCAGTTCAGGAGTACACATCATTATTTCAAAAACTCTCAAAGAAGGTAGCTGGAACACCTGAAAGAAGCTTGATCAGTCATTATATAGGTGGGCTAAAGGAGGAGGTTAGATATGAAGTATTGGTTGCTAACCCAGTTAGTCTTCCAGCAGCCATGCAAGTGACCAAACTGCATGAATCAAAATTTGCAGCCATCAAAAAAAAATTAGATTTCCTAATCAACATAGCAAGTGGGCAGGAGGAAATTTCACCTCATTTCCAAACACCAATGAAGCTCAGAACAAGGGGGCCACTCAGGGAACAGAGGGAAGGAATGCTTCCAGGAGTCAAACTACTACTATATCTCCAAGTGAACTACTAAGGAGAAAGAACTTGGGGTTATGTTTTTTGTGTGATAAGAAATGGTCCAGGGGACATAAATGCAAAGACCAGAGGTTGTTCATGTTGATAGCAGATGAAGATGAAGATCATGTTGAAACAACTGAACCAGTATCATTTCAAGAGGACAGAGGGACCCTTGATGGCAATTCTCAGAGTTTGTTTGAAATATCTTTACAGGCCCTTTCTGGATCACTGCATCAATCCACCATGAAGATGAGGGGAACAGTTAGAGGTAAACCTGTAATCATTTTGATTGACTCAGGTTCCACACATAGTTTTATTGACACTGCTTTCAGTGAGAGGTTCCAAATTCCCTTGTCTCATGGGAATGCTTTTGAAGTCTTGGTTGCAAATGGAGATAAGCTCACTAGCAAGGGCTTGTGCAAGGAAGTCATCATTGAATGCCAAGGTACAAGGATCACTACTGACTCACTACCCCTACCAATTACAGGTTGTCAAATTGTGTTGGGAGCCAACTGGCTTAGCACCCTTGGAAATATCATGTGGAATTTCCAGGACCTAACCATGATATTCACATATCAAGGAACTGAGCAGAAGTTTCAAGGAATGAAGCCCACCAGTAAACAAATCAGTGAGCTAGAGTTCAGAGACCTCAGACAAAAGCCACAGTTCTTTGTCATCCAAATGTGTACTTGGCAGGAGTGTTCACAAGAGGCAGAGCAGGAAGACACCAGTGGTGAATTAAAGGAACTATTGGGGCAATATCAACACTTATTTTCAGAGCCTACAGGCCTCCCTCCAAGGAGATCCTATGACCATAAAATTCCATTAATCCCTGGGGCTACTCCAGTATGCAGCAGGCCTTATAGGCACCCTTTTATCCATAAAAACGAGATTGAAAGACATGAACATGAAATGCTAGAAACTGGAGTGATTAGGCCCAGCACAAGCTCATATTCTTCTCCAGTTATATTAGTAAAAAAATCTGATGGCACATGGAGAATGTGTATCGATTATAGGGGGTTGAATCAGTACACAATCAAGGATAGGTTCCCAATTCCCCTAGTTGAAGAATTATATGATGAACTACATGGTGCTAAGTGTTTCTCTAAACTAGATTTGAGAGCAGGTTATCATCAAATAAGGATGCATGAAGATGTTCACAAGACAGCTTTTAGGACCCATGAGGGTCACTATGAATTTTTAGTAATGCCCTTTGGGCTTACTAATGCACCATCAACATTCCAGGCAATGATGAATGACATTTTTAAAGGGTTCCTTAGGAAGTTTGTACTAGTGTTTTTTGATGACATTTTAGTATATAGCACCAACTACACAGAGCACCTCTTACACCTAGAGAGGGTATTCATGAAGCTGGAAGAACACAAGCTGAAGCTCAAAAGGAGTAAATATTCCTTCAACCAATCTCAGATTGGTTACTTAGGCCACAAAATTTCAGAAGGACGGATAGAAGTGGACCTGGACAAGGTCAAGGCAGTGGTGGACTGGCCAAAACCCAAGACCCTTAAAGAATTAAGAGGCTTCCTAGGCCTCACTGGTTATTATAGGAGGTTTATACAAGGCTATGGCTCCATAGCAGGACCTCTTACCCAACTCCTTAAGAAGAATTTATTTCTGTGGAATGACAAAGCACAAGCTGCATTTGAGAAATTAAAGGTAACACTAACCTAACCCCCTGTCTTAGCCATGCCAAATTTTGATGAAGAATTTACTTTGGAGTGTGATGCTTCTGGGAGTGGCATAGGGGCTGTCTTAATGCAAAAGGGGAGACCTCTATCCTATCTCAACTGAAGGGCAGGTCTTTGTTACTCTCCACATATGAAAGGGAAATGCTGGCTATTCTGCTAGCTATAAAGAAATGGGAGCAGTACCTATGGGGCAGGCAGTTTGTTATCAAAACTGATCATAAACCCCTCAAATACATGTTAGAGCAGAGGGTATACACTGAAGCACAGTATAAATGGGTGATGAAACTACATGGGTACCACTACAGAGTGGAATACAAGAAGGGAGGGGAAAACCAAGCAGCTGATAGCTTATCAAGGAGGGAAGAAATCACCTTGGCTGCTATCTCTGTTGTTCAAGCTGATGGATACAACAGTTCAAAAATCAACAAGCCAATTCACCTTTTTACTCTAAAATGCAGGAGAAATGGAAAAAAGGACTGTTAAATTCAGAGAAGTATACTATGCACAATGGCCTCCTCTACTACAAAAACAGGTTACTTATTGACCCCAGTTCAGATTTTGTTTCTTTAATGATCAGGGAACACCATGATCTACTACAAGCTGGTCACTCTGGGTATTTGAAGACACTACAGAGGCTCAAGAAGGTCTGCTATTGGTCAGGAATGAAGAAATCTGTGAAGACATGTGCAAGAGTGTGAAGTTTGTCAGAGAAACAAAGGGGAAAATATCTCTCCAGCAGGTCTGTTACAACCATTGCCAATTCCAGAGCAAATCTGGAAAGACATCTCTATGGACTTTATAGAGGGTTTGCCCCTCAGTCACCACAGGACTATCATCATGGTAGTAGTAGACAGACTAACAAAGTATGTTCACTTGTTTGCTCTGAAACACCCCTATACAGCAGCTACTGTGGCACAAACCTTTGTAGAAGGAGCCTTCAAACTTCATGGTATGCCTAAGTCAATTGTGACAGATAAGGATCCCATTTTTACAAGTCAATTTTGGAGAGAATTCTTCAAATTACAGGGTACTACACTCAAATACAGTACAGCCTACCATCCTCAAACAGATGAACAAACTGAAGTTACAAACAGGTGCATAGAGGGCTATCTCAGATGCTTTTGCAGTCACAAACAAAAGGAATGGAGTGTACATCTTCCTTGGGCAGAATATTGGTTCAACACCAATTGGCACACCTCAACTAAGGTAACCCCTTACGAAGCTATGGCAGGTCTCCTCCTCACCTACTCATGTACCAGATCACCTCCAAGATAAGGAGGTTGCCACAGCTCTGTTATCCAGGGACAATGCTCTACATCTACTGAAGGACAATTTACTGATATCCCAAGACAGGATGAAGAAGTTGGCCAACTCACACAGGACAGACAGGGAATTCGAGATAGGAGACTGGGTTTACCTCAAGTTACAACCCTACAGGTAGATATCTGTAGCCCAGAGGAAGACTCCGCAGTTTGTTCAGCTCCATTCCCCCCCCCCCCCCCCCCCCCCCCCCCCCGCCCCAAACCTGAAATAGAAAATGAGTTACTTGCTGATGATCAGTATATGAATGTATGAACTACAATTTCCTATAGAGTAAATTGAGTTTATTTGGCAGCTGAGGCAATTTTATACTAAAACAATCTGAGAAATACATCATAAAAATAAATTGATCAACAAGTTAGGAAAAGGAAAAACAGGAATTAAGTTATTAAAAGATGATCTGGAAGAACTCCAGTTTGCGCCATGCCTAACATCTGTATTCATATTGCTGACATAGCATATGTGATACCGTAGCTACCAATGTTAATGACAATGCAAATAAATGTGAAGTAGTAAAAAAGAAGGATGCATTTAGTTTCTTAAATGAGCTGCTGCATTACAGTGACATCCATTGTCGATGATGATAAGAAAGAGTCTGACGACATGCTCTTAGGACACAGATACTTTAACCCTCTTGGACCAATTGAAGCGACTGTGACATCCATTTACGAGTCAATTCCAGTTCCATGTATCATGTCACCAATGCATCTTCAGCTGTTAACAAGTGCTTCTATCAAATGAAGTATGCTCCTCTCATCTGTGTTGGAGAAATAACTTCACCTCCAAATATTATGAGCGGAATATATGCACAACTTAACCAAACACATGCAAAGAATTGGAATTTGGTTTTGTTGAAACTTAAAGTTGAATGCTGATGTACAATATGAAAGTGTAGATGTATTTTATCATTCTCAGTTTACGATATTGTTTCATGGAAATCTCACTTGGGGTAATAAAACAAACCCCTGGCCCCTATTTTGACTATAGGACCTTGAACTTTCCTTATTTCTTCCCCTCGAATGCTTGAGAATCTATATGTTCATACACACAAGTTGGCATGGTTAGATGGCATTCATTAATGATTCTGGCATTAAGCTACAACCTGTATTCACATTATTAAAGCCGTCTTGCTTATGAGATCACATGGATGGTCCTGTATATGTTTGATAAATTTCATATTCTCAGGTGTAATTTGAAAGTTACTTAGCCAAGGTTGTTTCCTACCCTTTGCATTGTGTGTGCAAGCGAAGTGGACTAAGGCCTGGTTTGAAATTGCTTCTGTTTTTCAAAAAGTGGCAACAAAAAAAAGCATATTTTGACAGCAGCCTCCCAACTTCTTTCGAAGCTGCCCCCAAAATTAGAACTGGCTTTCCAAACGGTGTTTGGTAAGCAGTTGTTAGCAAAGTTATTTGAACTGCTTTGAAAAAACAGAAGCAACCACGATAAGCAACCCCAAAGCCACCTAAACATCCTAAACTGCCATCATCTCCTGATCTTTGGAGCTCTCATCTTTTGGCAACACTGACGACAGTAGCAGCCAAATTTCGGGTGCTGGGAAACAAATATGACCCCCCCATATTAATAATGATTATATCTGAATGAGTTTCGATCTAAATTTCCACTGTTGATGAAGCAATGAAACAGTTATAACAAACTTAAATATTGTGCACCTGAACATGATCTAAAACTCTGTCTCCATTGATATCAGCATGAAGGCCTCCCTCTAGAAGATGAAGCTGAAATTATGCATACAACTCGAGTCAAATGTCAAGATATAATAATGTTAGGGAGAAACAAATAATGGGAAATTTTGGCTATTATGAAGAGTTGAAACTTTTTACTCTGTGGAGGTACTCAAATCTGTGGTGGTGGTGGGGTGTTTTTTTTTTTTTTTTTTTTTTTTTGGTTGTGTGTGGGAGAGAGGGGGGGGGGGGGGGGGGGGGGGAGTTGGAAAAAATAATCTGTAAATCACTAGTCATATGGCAAAAAGCTCCCTAGCTTTTTATGAACAAAATCATGTTCATTCTTAATATCGAGACAATAATTGATGTAAAACGATCAAAGAAATGTCCACGCACATATCATGCAAAATGGAATAAGGTTACTTGTCGCTATTTTTAAATGTTCCACAATGGCTACTACTTGAAACATAGGCCTTGAAGATGGCAGAAGTTAACTATCATGTCTGTATGCTTGCCCTTGCCCATATAGAACTAGGCTCCTTTTATAACATAGGAAGTGATTACATAGTGATCCACTTAGAAGAGCACAAGGTTATTTGTCAAAACTACCACCTTAGTGACTTGTATCCTAATTATGATCACCGGCCAAGGGATATATCGTGATGTCCCACACAAAAGCTTAAAAAAGAAGACTTATCATGCTCATGAATTGGGCATCTAGTGTAGTACTAGATTTGTCTATCCACAAGTTGAAAATTTCGTGATGATTCCTTCATTTCTCTTCAATTACAATTGCATTCCCCTCCTTGAGATTACCCAAGCCATTACCAAGCTTCAACAGGCAGCCATACTTTCATTACTACCGTATAATAGAATTTAGAATTACCCAGACTTGTTAACTATTTTGTATCTTATCATCAAGGTTCAAAAACAATGTATAGGTAGGTTCCGGACCCATCCTATGAGTCTCAGTTTTGGCAGAGTTTCAGGAGTTTGACGCTTTTGAATAAGTCGGTTTGGTAATTTCAGCATTTCAGACCCTTTAATAACGATCTGAACTATCCAAAACATGATGGTAATACTTAAAAACAAGTTTCCAAGTATGGTAATCAATATCAGATGCTTCTTATGAGTGTGTTTTTTTGACAGTCATCTTATGAGTGTTAATGTTGGTGGTTTCAGTAGCTTCGACAGTTTTGAATAGGAGTTCAGAGTTATTGGTTTTGAAAAGCCAAAAAAAGAAATACGAAAATGTAATAAAAATCAGAAAATATACATTTCTGCCCCGTTAATTTTGATGAAATAATATTCAACAGTGATAAATCTTTCATCATAAAAAGATATTGTTGCGTTTTTTTTTTTCTTTTTTAGATGAACTACCGCCGTAATAGATCACTTTGAATGTAATAAAATTGCATGGATGTTATGAATTTATAATAAACTTCGACAAATGGTAATGATTAGAGAGTGAGTGATGATGAGAATCTTGTCAACACTACCATTTTGATCTTCAGTACGACCTACCACTGTGATGACATAGTTTTGTTCCATACTTAATTCTCTTTTCATTTAATATTTTCTTGCTGAATTAATTGGGAAGGAGAGCCAAATTTATCTATCGGCCAGTACTGTCTGGGATCAAGTATCATATCGGTACATCATCACAAAACGATACAGTACAACCAATATGTAAAAGTATCAGCCAATACTATGAACCTTGGTCGAAAGCTTACATATACAAGTATCAGTACTATGAACCTTGGTCGAAAGCTATATCAAGAGAAATAAAATAATAAGTAGAGTCAGAAAAGAAAGAACAAGGATATAACAACCACAACAGATGTTCAGAAAGAAATTTGTGGATCTTGATCTAATACGATTATAAGATGTTTACGAGTGATGTTGTGGTTAGCAGAATCTGTGAATACCGTAGTATGGTCTACATTTGCATCCTAAAAATTTGAAAATTTTATTTTTTTCATTATGGATTTAGAGTGCTATTCCTTGTTCCATAGGTGTAGCTACTCTCATTCCAACCCAGGTATCTACCTACAATACAATATTTTAGTTTCTTTTATTTCTTTTTTCTGTTGAATAACATTACGGATAACCAAATCCTGCCAAGCCAGTCAAGATAAAGGCCAAACAAGCTAGCAATAGATAATTCAATTTCTTTTCCTTTCAATAAGGTACCCTTAAACTTCTTTAATCAGCACAAACAACTACCTATAACATCAAAAATATTACTTTTTAGATAAATGATATGAAAATAACTAAAAGATATCCATCAATGAAACCATTCTAATGTAACTTCTTAGAATATATAAATATAGAAGACTACTTGAAAATCAAAAACTTCACTGTACTTTGCATATGGTCCGTCCAGAAGCCAGATGAATAGCTTCTATCCCTTCCTTTTGATGTGCTACCACTACGTTAGGGACCCACCATAGTTGAGTATGGTTCTTTATGGTAGGAACATACTGTGATCTCTGCACCCATACAGTAAGTCACTTAAAAACTGCAACCTTATAATTAACATGTCATTGTTAAGGATCAGTTGGTAGTAAATGCAACAGGGACAAAAAGTATGAATTCATTAAAAAGAACCATGAATCACTACATTGGACAAGTTATTTAGCGATCATAGCAGTTAAGAGTATAAAATATCACAGAGAACAAGAAGGAAATACAGATTGTCCATTCAGTAGTTTAGATCTTGCATTTGATAAATTCTCTTGAACTTGGGAGTATATCCCAGGAGAATAAATATGACAATACAAACATACTAGTGATTTTGAGATCATGTGCCTTGATATAAAGATGCGTTCCCCAACCAACAAAAACTTATCGAAGCAAAACTCAAGTCTGTTAAGATCAAGATCCAACATTTATACGAGATGGAAACTGATAGGAAGTATTTACAAGTTTTGGCTAAACTAGCATAAATTCACCAGTAAAACATCATATATTCAAAGTTGTCTACAAGCTCATTGTTGGAACATACATCTTTAAGGTTTGTGATAGCCCTACAATTAATCATTATCTTTCCATGCTTGTCCATTTAGAAGTTGGCTTCCATCTTTAAAATAAATCAAGTAGGTTCATTCATAGCTGTAATTAGTCATGAAAAGAAAATGATTATATTTGTTCTAGAACTATGACAGCTTCCAGACCAAATGTAATAAAGAAAACTCAAAAAACCAATTTCCACAAAACTGTCATAGCACTCGACAGACCCTTTGATGTAGAAACAAAAGAAAGGATTTGTCTTTTAGGATAGCTGGATAGGTTTTAGAACCTTAGATTTAAATTTGAATTAAGATTCAAATTTTAATTTTAATTTGGATTTTAATTTGAATTTGAATTTAAGAATTAAAATCTGGATTTGAATTTAGATTTGGATTAAATTTAAATTTAAATTTGAGTTTTTATAGGAATTATTTCATCCTTAAGCTGTTTTAAATTGGAATTATTTAGATTTCATAATATTTATTTTACTTTTACTTGTTTAGATTTGAATTTGAATTCTTCAATGTAAGTATATAAAAGGGGATGAACATGTAAGCTTTTGAACGAAAAAATTTATGAAGAAAAATGAGAATTACTCTAATTTGGATGCCTTCTCCTTGTTATGATTCCAAGATATCTATCCAGCCTCGGTGTGATTCTATTGCTACCTACGGTATGAGTAGCTATTTTTATCGAGTGATTCGGTTAAATGTAATCTAGGGTGGCCCTCTTGAAGAACAATTAGAGATGTGAGAATTTTGATACTGTTATCCACTGTTTCATCACCTACAGTTCATGATGTCTCGTCCGAAGAGACGGAGATCTATTGCGTCAAAACCCATTTCATACCCAAAGTTCATGATATCTCGTCCAAAGAGGATATTTATTGTGTCCGTATGATACATGAGAAGCCTCGGTACATTTTTAGGAGCAAATCATAACATCCTTATCTAGCCTAGGTGATGTCGGACTAACGTGAGGTATACAATAATAGTTAATTGCAACTCCTCCGCAAATTGGATCATAGATATCAATTATTTATAGCTTGGATAACAGTAAAGAAAAAAAGGTCGAGGCAGTGGTTTGGTAAGAATATCTACCTGTTGAGCTGAAGAAATGTTGTAGGACAACTTACTCTTTTGTCACTTTCTCTCCAGTAAAGTAATAGTCTATCTCAGTAGTCCTTTCATACAAGACTATATTCTCAGCAATCTGGATCGCAATCTTGTTGTCACGGTAGAGAGCATCTCGAGAAGAAGCGGTGACTGCAAGATCTGTAATGAGTGAGTTGAGCCAAATCAACTCAGCGACAGCACGTACCATGGATCTATATTCACCCTCAGCAGAAGAACGAGCAGCTACATTTTGCTTCTTAGTCAATTTAATCAAATTGTCTCACGGGAAGACAAAAGTAATCGTTTACAGAGCAGCGATCATCAAATAATCCTGCAAAGTCAGTATTTGCAAAGGTTGTGAGCGACAATGCAAAACTGTAGAGAAGGCCATGTCCAAGAGTTTTCTTTATGTATAGTAGAATCATTTTAAAAAGCTAAAAATGAGACGTCAAAGGATTCTGCATATAGTGGCTCCATGTACTCATAGCGTAGACAATGTCTGGATGAGTGACAATAAGATAAATTAGCTTACCAACTAGTCGTCTATAACGTCATGGGTCAAATAGATGAGGATACGATGAATAGCTCAATCTGAATAGTTTGACCATGGAATTCATGTGTGTGCTAGTCTGCAACCTAGAAATCCCATCTCAGAAAGAAGGTCCAACGTATATTGCGTTGAGAAAGTTGCAATCATTTGAAACCCCCTAATACCTCAATATACCTTAATATCAAGGAAGTGCCTTAATGACCCAAGGTCCTTTGTATGAAAATGAGAGATTAAGTGTTCTTTTACCTTGGAAATGCCAGCAAAATCATTTCTGATGATGATTACGCTATCCACATAAACAAGTAGGATGACTATGCCCTGAGACCTTTGATGTGTAAATAATGACGCATTTGCTCTACTATAAACAAACCCAATCTGTTGCAAGACCCTGCTAAATTTGTTCAACCACGCACGTAGTGGCAGCTTCAAACAATATAGGGACTTCTCTAGGAGACGGACCGTAGACTCCTATCGCTCAAAGCCTGGAGGATGTTGCATAAAAATAGTCTCCCGAAGATGACTATTGAGGAAAGCATTCTTCAAGCCTAACGGATAAAGAGTTCAATTCGCGAAAACGGCTAAAGATACAAGAACTCAAATGAAAATCAACTTAGCAACATATGAAAAAAGTCTCAACATAATCCCATACATATAATTGGGTAAAGCCCTTAGCCACTAGACGAGCTTTGAGCTGATCAACCGATTGGATTTTGTTTAACAGTAAATATCCATTCACATTCGACCATCTTTTAACATGAGGACAAGGGTACAAAGTCCAAATCTTATTAGAGTGGAGTCAATCAGGTTCATCAACCATAACGGTATGCCAACTTGGATGCTGAAGTGCTTTCTAAAAAGAAAATTGAAGAGTTATAACAGTCAAAGAAACAAATATACGACCAGAACGAGTCCAAAGGTGATAAGAAAATAAGTTAGAAATAGGATGGACAGTAGTACAGGAATGCTTACCATTGAGAAGAGCAATAGAAGAGATGGGCCTCCATCTGAAGTCATCTAAAGTCAATGGAGGTAAAGTGGTAGTAACAGAAGGTTGCATTGTAGTACTTGCAGAAGAATCATCAGTGATACCCAGAGAAATATTAGCTAGTGGAGGAATAACCTTGTCCCAACGCCTATCCACAAGAAAAAAAGGAACCAAAGACCCAGACCTAGGAGAGATACGAAAAATAGGGTGTATCAAGTTCAGATGAAGGAATAAGAGAAACAGAAACCGTGGACAATAGAGATGTAGATGGTGTATCAAAAACGAAATAAACCTGATTCTTGAGAAAAGTAATATCACAAGAGAGAACTACATTCGAAGTAGTAGGATCAAACAAGCATACCTTCGTGTTCAAGAATAACCAACGAATATTATATAGGTAGGTTACAAATCAAGTTTATCCACCTGAGGTCCAAGATTATAAGTATAACAAAAACAACTAAAAACATTTGAAACGATAGGAAAGGGTTTACCCTGCAAAAAGGTAAAAGGAAAAGGTAATTTGTTCTCAAGGACATGAGAGGGCATGTGGTTTATATAAAAATAAGCAATAAGACTGCAAAATTCAATAATTTCTTGGAAACATTCACATGAATAAGGAAAGAGCGGGCTACCTCAAGAAGATGTCGATTCTTACGTTCCGTAATATCATTCTACTGAGTTTACGAACAGTAAGTCTGACGAAGTATGCCATGTGTCTGACATAATGCTTGAAAGTCCATGCTCGCAAACTCCTTAGCATTATTAGAGCAAAGAACCTTGATGCATAGTTTGCAGTATCGGCTGATACCGATCCAATACGGCCGATACCGATACGGTTTGGCATGTCCCGATCCGATACCGTCCGATACCCGATACTGACCAATACCGACATTGGGGGTCACTTTTTCGGACAAATTGGCAAAGAAAATTGAATGAAAAAGACAAATCAGCATAGGTTTAAAGCATATTAAGGTTGTAGAAGGAGAAAAATTATCTATTGCATGTAAATCAATACGTCAAGGTGACTATTATTTTATTTAATTTCAAAACTACTAAGAAATAACACTGAAAATACTTAAAATTATGCCTAAATATATAAAATATATTTTTTAAATGTTAATAATTATTTCTTTTTTGATACCAAAAATCTGATACTCCGATTCGAAACTACTGATACTACCGATATCATCGATATCGATACTCAAAGGAATGGTCCGATACCGATGCTTCGAACCTTGGCTTGATGTAAACATCAAAATAATTAGAATTTTCAGCCACAAAAATTTAAATAAAAGATAGAAAATTGGACCTAAAACAAAGAAGATATAATCATGTCATGTGAGAACGATCGTCAATAAAAGTGACAAAATTATTTATAGCCACGCACACTCGAAAACATGTAGGTACCCCAACCATGTCATGTGTTAGTGATCATCAATAAAAGTGACAAAATTATTTATAGCTATGCATACTCGAAAACTTAAAGGAACCCCAAATATTATTATAAACCAAAGCAAAAGGTGATCCATGTCATTTATGAACTGGATAAACAAGAGCGATGATGTTTTCCAAGAATATATAACTCACAACTAAATTCAAATAATGATAAATTAGGTAACATAATACATAAGGAAGATAATGGAGGATGTCCTAGTCTACTGTGCCACTGAATGGAATGAGAAACCACTGACGTACTAGGCAAATGATCTACGTAGTAAAGGTCGTTATGTTCATGCCCTCCACAAATTCGTTGCTTCTTTATAAGGTCATGTATACAAAATGAGATAGATAAAATGTAACTGAACAATTTGAATGATATGTAAGCTGATAAATAGATAATAAGCTATAAGCTATGATGCAGTGATGGAACAATGAGACTATTTTCAAATGTAAAGATAGAATAATTGATAAATCACAGCACTAGAAACATGAGTAGTAGTACTGTCAACTATAGAAATGAATGTGTGAGGGCTGGAAGCAAGATTTGAGGGCCCGTCATATTTCCTAAGACATGGTTCGAGGCGTCGGAATCAACAACCCATGAATTAGAATGAAAACAGAGATATCCGATGTAGCAGAAAGATCGGCAGGAGCTATAGAGGAGAGGAGTTGACACAACTAGTCTCATTCATTATTGGAAAATGGCATCTGGCCACTAGGTGGAGACAAAGGAGGAGTAGGAGGGACAGATGCTTGTATGGCAGTAGGTGTATCATCAGGGTAACAATGTTTATCCCAACACGAGTCCTCGCGATGATTGGTTCCCCTACAATAGGAACAATATAGATCATCACGGCCATTGCTTCCTTGCCCCCGTGTAGCACGACCTCGAGAAGATAGAGGAAGCCTATGAGTAACACCCCGACCTTCGGGGAAAGCATAAGTGTCTTGTATAGAATGGAAGTGACAACCACATTCCTAGCCACGAGTAGCAAGGGCAGTTGACATAGACTCGAAATAGGTGAAACATGGCGTAGGCACACGATAAATCGTTGACGGGACGGTCGTCTGAGAAGGATATCTACTGAGAAAGAACCAGGTAACAGACGTCCTCAAAAATAGATGACAACTGAGCCAAGAGAAGGACGCCAACAAGGTCCTCTCATTATCGGCGAGTAACAGCAGGTTCGAAGAAAATCGGCTGAAAGATATTTCATTGTTTAAAAAGACCGTTGAATAGGGCACCAAGTCCTGCAAATATTTTCTAGGTGTAGCCATATTGAAGGTGCAAAAGATGTGATAAGTTTTTGAAGATTGTCTTCAGAGGAGTATAAGGAACGAAGATGTGTCCAAATTTTATTGGCAATTTTCATACATAATAGAGTTATAGCAACAAGCATCCATAGAGTTAGACAACCAAACAATTACTTTGTTGTCATTCTAAAACCAAGAGGAATATTGGAGATCCTTAGAGCTAAATGGTGACTTCATCAACATTGGACCATTGCAAATAGTTCTTTGCGCTAGAGGAATATCATGGTGAGTTGTAAATTTATGTTGAAGTCAAGTGAAGAGGAAGAAGCATCAACATTAACACCTTTGTCATCGGCAAAGGCAATAATCAAGGGCGCACAACATCAGCATGGTAAATATTGTTGTCAAACTCACTAAGAGGCAAGAGATTAAAAACGTCACAGCAGCGTTTTGAAGTAGAGCAGCTTTATAGACAAGAGAACCAAGAAAGAGACCTCAAGCAAGAACAAAACCAAACTAGAGAGGGAGGTGTTTGAGAGAAGCCATTAAGGACAGCTAGGCTAGGGAGGTGCTTGAAAGAAGTATTGTAGGTTTGTCGTACGCGTTCATTGTAGCTTTATCATACGCGTCTTTTGTAGCCTCCCCGTAGGCTTTGGTAGTAGTCTCGTTGTACAACAAGCGTCTTAAGCTTGTAGAAGGTTGCACCTTTAGCGCGAGAGTTAGGGTTGGCTTTAGCTCCGTCGAAGGAGTAACCTCCGCGATATAGTATTTTAAATCTAGCATCGCGCAAGTTGATCCAGAAAGCTTAGCTCCTTCAGAACATATGTTAGCTTCACCAGAAACAATAGTAGCTTTGTCGTAAATTGTAGTAGCCTAGTCACAAAGTAAAACATGCGTCTGGTTCCCAAGTTCAGCCACATAAGTAGCTATAGACGGAGCGGAGGGGAGGGGGACACGGCGGGTAAGGGTAGGCGGCGGGATTGGAGAACGGGTTGGCGGGGCTAGAGGGAGTGGCTAGGAAAAAATTGAGTTAAGGTTCTCTCTAAATTTTTGTAGCTCGGATACCATAAAATTCAGAGATAACTTTTAGCTTATTGATGTGAATAAAACATGAAAAATCTTTGTAAATTTATAGGAGCAAGTCATGACATCCTCCTTTAGTCCAGGCGATATAGGACTAAAGTGAGGTATACAATAATAGTTTACTTGACAATTTTAGTAAGGTTTATCTTTATATTTTAGTTGTTTTGGATTTGAATTTAAATTCCTAAATGCAAGTCTGAAAGGAAATAAATATGTAGTTTTATTTGATGGAAATTTATGAACAAAATCGAGAGAGTTTCGGGTTTGGATGGGATATCCTCATTGGTGTGATTCAAAGTTCTTGGTTGATTGTATCTAGCCTCAGTGTGATTCCATTGCTATTAGGATAGACTATGCAAGTTATATGGAGTCATCCTTGTGATCGTGCCTCAATGTGACTTCACCTATTTCATCGAATGATTAGGTGAATGTTATATGGAGTCATCCTTGTGATCGTGCCCTTCCTATGAGTAATATCTGGATAGATGCAAGTTAGGTAGGAGTGGTAGGACATTTTGTATGTGAATATCAAGTGAAAGCACGCATGTTCCTTTTACCAATTTTAATAAGCTTATGGATGATTAGCAAGTAGTTGAACAAACATTAATAATGTTAGATATTGTTTTAAAAGGCGTCAATTTCGTCGCATTAGGCTTCCGCCTAGGCGTTTCGTATGCCCGGACACCTAGGCAACTAGCATTTAGGTTGTGAGATCCTAAGGCGTCCACCTTGGAACGCCTCGGAGCTCCTCAACCCGCCTTGGGCCACCTCAAAGTGCCTTGACCTACATTGACTAAAATGTCACACGATCATTTTTGAATTTGGAATCTAACCAAAGCCAAATAAAAGTTATATATATATTATTTAATATAGATATTAGATAATTTGGGAGGAATAATACTCTTTCCTCTTCGGTTTTCTTTCCCTTATGTGTTTATCCAAACAAACTGTATTTTTTCTCTTTTTCCAACTCCAACAGATACCGCCACCAATCCATATGTTAATATCTCTCTCGTTCACCCATTTTCTTATCGACTCTATTTTTTTCCCTCCTCATATTTAAAGGTCCAAGGATCTCGATACCGACGATGACTTGTGTGATTATTAATCTTTTCGATAACTCTCACTCCCTGTTTTTTGTTTTGACAATTTTTGTTCACTCTAGTAGGATATTTCCTCCTCGGCTCCTCACATGAAGTTTAACAAATACTCCAAAAATTCATGTTGTGTCAGTGTCGTATTGGACACGTATTAGATATGCCGCAAAACTCCGAAATACACTAGGACACCAGATTAATTATTGAATTTGAGTTGTTGTGTCCGAAACTTGCCATGTCATATTTGTTACTTAATATGGTGGATTTAGTTAACATGGTTCTATCTTCCCCCTAATTTAACTTTAGGGTAATATAAGTTTGTAGTAACTACATGTTTTCCTTAACCTACGTACTGTACATCCCAGAGTTTTAGTCTTCACTCTTGAGCGCCCCCCCCCCCCCCCCCTTCTCTCTCTCTCTGCCTTGAGGCCCCGCCTAGGCCTTTCAACAGTTTGTCGCCTCGCCGCCTCCTTAAAAAGCTTGATGTTGGGGTGGAATCAGTCCTTTCTCCTACTTCAAGTTAATCCTACTGCCCAATTTTAATAGCTTGTGTATATGATCTGCAGAACTAGTTCAACAAACGTTAATAATGTAAAGGACCCAATTAGCCCTTTCTCTTACAATGAGTTAATGCTAATGTCCAATAAAGCTGAAAAGGCACTGGCATATCATGGTGCAATTCTATTTGTTATTTAAACTTTCAAGAACGTTGATTCTTTCTAGGTACATAAGGCTGCTGCACAATCTCAGCAAACCTCAAGCACTTAACTTCCCGCCAAAAAGAAAAAGAACTATCATAAGCATCTTCGCAAAGAAATCTGCTATTCAAGACATCATACCGAACATTAACTCAGACACAGCAAAACTTGAGCACAATGAGTGTAGCTGCCTTGGAAGCATGTTGAAGATTACCAAGTGCAAAATAATACTGGGACAATAAAGAGAGGTAACATAAATTATTAGAAGAACTCAGAAGTTAACTATATAAAGAGAGAGAAACATGCAAGCATATGGCACTTGTGCATCATTATTACAAGACAATTTTCATACCTACTCTTCAATACAAATACTTTGGATTATGGAACTGGTAATGCTAGTTCAATAAACTTCCTCATTGTTTGTAAATAGGAGAAGGTATTTTATAGGAAAGAACAATATTAAACTGCATCATTATAAGCTTCATTAATTACCAAATCAATTTAGTTTGATCTATGTTTTAACCAATTCATGCCAAAATAAAAACATTATACATCTTTTAACTCTTCCAGAAGCAAAACTAACTAACCTAAAGGTATTTGTTCAGTGAATTAACTTATCTACATGAATCTTCACGTCCTAGACCAACCTAAAAACAACACCTAGAAAGACCAGAGTACCATGAAAATAAGTAAGGTTATAAAGATATGGGCAGCATAGTCAAACTCTCAACAGATCAAAACATTAGAATACCTTCTTGGTTTTCGCTGAGCCAGCAATTTTTGTAGCTTTGTCAATAGCTCTCGCAATTTTATTAGATCGGTCCATCCCTGGAGGGTTGTTTTCCACAGGTTGATGAAACTGATTTACTTTCCCTTGCATTTTCTTTGTTAATTTTCTTTTATGCCTTCTAAAGTGTGCTAGTTGTAAAGATGTATCTTCTCGCCTATCCTAATGGAAAGATGAACAAAAGTATGAGATAACCTAATAATTCATTGTTCTTCAAGTAGAAAAGAGAAGGATCATATTACCCAGTGATGAGGCATTACTCCAAGAATGGATTCTCTGAATTCTCTGCATGCATACTGCAACATATTGATTTGGAACTCTATTTAGTAAGCCGGCTTTTAACAGTGAACTTTATATTAGAAGACAAAAATAGCTCTAAAAAACAATGGTTACTCAAACTGTGGACATAAACTATTATTTCAATGTCAAAAGCTGCATTTTAGTAACCAAATGACACATGTGGGAGAGTAGTAATCTGATGGGTCCAGCTAAGTCGAAAAGTGGGAAGTATGAGTAACAAAAACTGTAACAACTTTGTGATAGTTCATTTTCTTTGCATTCAACTACAGTCATGTAACACTTTGGTAAAACTTAGTGGCTAGAGGATCAGTAAACAGCTTTATGTCTTGAATCATACACAACGCCTGGACATGAATATTTCCAGACCTGTGCACTACACAAAACAAAGTATAGACATAACTGTACCACATAAAGGCAACTAACAGAATACATAATTTAAGCCTATATGCTGAATCCATTTAAGTTTTGACTATTTCCCTTTCTTGTGATCGCTCCAAGGCTTCCAATATGTGATAAGCATACCTCTCCAGGATGACGACTGTTCAAAGCATTAGCATCAAGCTTATAGTTATGTTGTGGAATCAACTGTGATGCATCTGAGGGTTGCACCTGAATTTTCTGCAACAAAAATGTGTTTATAAGTATGTAGTATCGAGACATATTCTCTGACTACAAGGTCACACCAAAGAGTAAATTCTCTTAAGACATGCTCGCACATAATTTTCTTATATAAAAAATAAAGAATGCATAAAGATTACTTCTATGTAGAAACTATCTCTCTTCGTTTTGGAGATTGAGATAGGACCATAATTAACTAATAGCACTAAAGAAATCTACAAAATACAGTATTCTAGAGAACCCACAGCGGAAAAAAAGAATCACTTCAATTTATGACTTTATAGTTGGGATATCTACTTCCACATGTTTAAATTGAGGCCAATCAAATCTGGAGATTTAGCATAGAGGTAGTGTTCGATAAAAGAAACATACTTCATTCTTCCTGCTCCATCGAATTGCACCAGTTCGACCAGCAAAAGCATACAATGCAAAGTGACGGAGATCAGCAGTTGCACTATTCGTGGAGTCCTGCGTAACATGTAATCTCGTATTTAGTACAATGGCAGTTTGTTGATAAATAGTGAAAGTTTTAACTGCCACTGATTGCGCATCCCCCATAAGACTTCTCACAGAATTTAAATCCAACCCCAATTTTATAGCATATCAAACTATAGTTATAAAGAAAGGATTGGAAAATACCTGACCAAATCAAGCATCAAGAATTAGCTTAGATAGTGAGGAAAAGGGTAAATGGAAAAAGAGGAAAGTAGAGGGAATGAGTGTTTCCATACCGTAGAAAGAAAGATGAAAGTAACTGTCATTATCTAGTGAGTGATGAAGATGTAACATCAAGTGTCCTAACACATTGAAAAATAAGGTATGATGGACAGAAGCAAGTCCCAGGTACAGCTGAGAGTTAAGATAACACAACCTTAAACTACCTCAAGGTATATGAAAGGTCCATGCCCTCATCAACACCAGAAGGATGTGTTGCACGTAATACAAAATTAAAGTGTTTATCCTATTACAATGGAAATCTAATCTTTTCAAAATCTATTATACAATTCAAGCAAAGAAGAAAGAATAAGTTAACCACACACACAAAATCCCAGTATAGAACATATCGGTTACGAGCATATAGAGATGCACATTTATTCTCCCAAACTTCTTGTTTGGGTTCTCTTATTAGTAACAAGTACCTAGCAAATGTGCAGTTATTATCCTTTGAAGGCACAAAGTCATAAGCACCATTCTTGCTCTTCTATTACACCTTCAATTTACATATGCTCTCTATATCCGTACGTTACAGGTTGCCACACATTCGATGATCCTCAAATCTAACGGAACTAAGCTTTAATTATAAACACATGTTTGGAGGGCATTAGTCTACTCAAGCATGTTACAAAATAGGGGTGTGATAATACAACATAAAGCTATTTTGCAGCAGTGAAGGAGTTGAAGATGATGGTAGATATGCGCATAGATGCATGTATCAGTGTACCCGTTTGTGTATATATAAAGCATTAAACATATGTTTACATGTACATACATAAGCACACATATAAAAACATACATATGTATGGGGGATGATCCAGTGGGAAGATAAGAAGACCCCGCAGATGAAGAGGTGAGTATAACACATGGATGGATCTGAACTGTCCATCGTGATATACTGGGTCAGTTTCAGCTACAGAATATTTCCGGTTTTCTTTAAGAAACCCCAACTATGTTTTAATCCATCACCCGTTTAAAAGAAGACCCATATGAAACCAAATGCATGGAATATTCCATTTCTGTCTAAATTGAAATGTCTAAAATTAACACAGGACAAAAAGGATATAGGCTTTTTTTACCCAGAAATGTATGTAGAATATATATATATCCTCATTACGCACACCTCCTCCCTAAAAATGCAGAAAAGTGATGTAAATTGTGTACCTCTTTCTCATTGGCACTTCTGCGATGAAGCTCACTTTTCTCGGACATCATAAGTTCTTCAAATAGATCCACGGTACTCTGCAATTGGGCAATTGAACAAGTAAAAGAAGAGCTAACACAAGTGCATATGAGATTATAACCACTCTAACTTCTATATACTGAATAGGAGAATGCACAGGGAAAGTAAGATCTTTCCTCAGTTTACAAGAAAACAACTACATATTGACAAGACACTTATATATTGCACATTAGCATCATCTGACATAGAAGATCACATATATAGTTATATTTGGATCCTTTGGAGAGGATTTGTGTCAAGATCCTTCCGAAGCACAATGAAAGCAAAATCAATCTAATTGAGGATTAATTCTATTCATATGGATCCAAAATCGTTTGGAATAATCAATGAACAAGAAAAAAAACAAATCACTTGGAGGTTGTTACTTACTTATCTAATGAACCCAAAATGAGTAGTTCTCTATAGCTTAGATCTGTAGTTTTGAAGACATGACTTGTTAATCCAATAAATTGATATAAATGTTAATACAAGCATGCATAATAAATATTTGTTCATTTGGAAAAAGTGGACATTGTAGATATATTCAGCTAAGTAGACAGCTTGGGCTAGGCAAGAAACCTCCAAATAGTATTTTCTTTACAGATAAGCCAAATGGTTTAGATCATTATGAACGGTGTGGATTTTCAAATTAAATGGGGTGGCAATAGATTTTGAATGGAAACTGCCAGTTCAAACACAAATCCATATCACCTACAGCCTTGCTTCTCCATCCTATGCAGCCTGATCTGTATCCCGATTTGGTGCCATATACGTCCCTGCCTGCCCAGGCAGTGTTCTAAATGGCGGCTCTCTCCGCACAGCTTTTCGGTAGGAGGTGGAGTAGGCGGCCAACGGAGGTTGGCGGCGTAGGCGGACGCCTAGGCGGAGCAATACCTAACAAGATATTTTGGTCAAAAAGGTTTTGTAAGCATTATGGGCCTATGGTTCACTTTTACAAAACTAAAACTATATAAATCTTCGTTCTACAACTGAGTTATGCATAGAACACCCATAAAATATGCATATTATGCAGAAAAACAGTGGTAAAATAGTAAAAAAATGTTCAAAATGTATCGACCGCCTAGACGGTGCCTAGGCTGTAGGCGGACTCTCTCCACCGCGCACCCGCCTACCGCCGTTTAGAACCTTGTGCCCAGGCCCTTCACAGTTTTACTATAACAGAGAATTGTTTGTTTTTGCTACATAACCAGCTCAACCTGAATTAATGGGTAGGATAGCTTATGTGCCATAGCAAAAGACCAAAAACATAAAGATATGTGCATATATCTAATACATGCATCTAGAGAAGTATATTTGCCTTGTTGTATCCTGTATCCTACATTTCAATAATCATCTATTGTAACTATAGTGCAGTGTATCCACATTCCCACATAAGTGCAATGCGACCAACTAGCTTTTATACTAATCATGACATAACTAATAAATGTAGTCTCCTCATCATGTCTCATACTAATGGCCAAGTACAAACAGAACAAAATCGATCAAATATATATCATGCTAAAGTTTCTACTTTCTAGAATGCAAAATCATGTGATCTATGATATTACGATATGATATAAAATTCTTCAACATCATCTGATGCATCATCTACCCCACCATCCTCTATGATATCATCGTATCCATCTCTAAATTTTTAGCCATCTCATTTCCTTTTATATGCTTGAGATTCTTCCACTATAACATGTTTTAGTGAAGGATAAATAGATAAAATTGCATGTAGATGGCAAATTTAAGTAAGGTGAGTGCTTCAAGCACCTTACGCCTAAGCTAAGGGGCATGTTTAGGCATCGCCTTGATAACAACACGGTCAGTGGCGGACACAGGAATTTAAGAGAGAGGGGTAAACTCCAAATGTAAAAAAGGCTAAAAATAAAATCACATATGTTAAGTGTTATATTACAACTATTAGTTATTGGACTTTAGTCCCACATTGCTTAGAACAATAGGAGATGATCTAGCATCTCCTATATATATGTAGTCTCTCATTATTAATAAAATCATCCTATAATTTCCAAATCTACATGGTATCAGAGCCATAACCCATCCACCCCTCTCCCTCTCCACAAAGAAAAAAAAAACCTAACCCTAACCTACCCCCCCCCCCTTCTAGCCGCCACCCCCTTCCTCCCCCCCCCCTTCTCCTTGCTGCTGCTGCCCCTACTGCTGCTGCAGCCCCTACCCCTACTGCTACAGTGATGTGGGCCCACCCATCATCACATACGCCCGTCGTCGGAGACGTGGAGTTTAGGCCCAGGCCCACTGTTTAGGCCTTTTTCTGTATTTAGTCATAAAGGGGCCTTTTCTGTTATTTAGTTATAAAGGGGTATTGTGGTCTTTCACCACAATAATCCCTTTAGGGTTTTGTTTCCCTTTTCTATTTATAGCTAGGGCTAGCCGTCTTTAGTTTTTATGCTTGTATTGAGAAAACTCTCGCAAGTGTCAATGAAGAAGGATTTATTACTTTGATCCGTTCATCAAAGTTGGGAGTTTTGTTCTTTTTCTATATAAAAGATCATTCTATTTCTTTTCCTCTTGGTTATTTGTTGGGTTTGGTGAACCGATTAAGTCGATTCACATCATTTGGTATCAGAGCTTTCTACGAGCCATGGCCGATGGAACAAGAAACACGATCGATGAGAAGATCCGAGGTCTTCGGGAGGACTTCACCGCCGAGATCGAGGGTTTGAAGAAATCGATGGAGGTCGCCGCGAAGGATCAAGCGTCCACAAATCTAGAGATCCGCACGGAGATGCGGGATATGCGGAAGGAGTCGACGACAATCATGATGCTTTTACAAAATATTTCAAAAAAGATCAATGGCGGCGAAGCGGAGGCGGCGCCGACCCAAACCCTAGGCGACCAACTAGGGTTTGTGCAAACGGAGGGGGAGACGACCGAGGATCGCGGCGGGCCGGCCGACGGGCGGTGGCCCGCACCCGCCGCCACCACAGCGCCGCCGGACGGGGCGCGGGCGGCCGAGGAGCAGCGCCGGCTGGCGGCAGACGGGCGCGGGAGCCACGCCGCCGACCGCACCAGCCCGGGCGGGGCCGCTGGCGTGGGAGGCGGGCGCTGGCCGGCCGCCGACCGCCACCCCTGGCCGGTCGGGGCCGCGGGAGCCCCCGGCGAGCGACCGTGGCCGGGCGCCGGCGACCCGTACGGTCCCGGCGGATCGGCTCCGCGCGCGGGAGAAACCCTAGGGTTTGGGGCCTCCTTCGGGGGTCGGACGATGATGACGAACCACGGAGATAGGTTCGCGGGCCCGGGGAGGGGCTTGGCGGGAGTCCCGGCGTGGACGGGAGGAGCGGAGCCCCCAGGAGGAGCGAGGTACGCCGGAGGCAGCAATTTTTTTGGGGGAATGGCGGATTCCGCCAACTTCCAGAGAGGGGACTTTCCCCCACGACGACCACCACGGGCGAGGGCAGTCGGTGACTACAGGGGCCCGGTGGAGGAGTGGGGTGAGCAGATCTGGGCTGACGAGCGGTATGAGGAGGGTGACAGGGGCCCATACGAGACCCAGCGGAGAGATACACACCGCTGGGAAGGAGGACGAGGCCGAGAGGATATGCAGCACGGTGACCTTGGCGCGGATCGCCGGCTGAAGAAACTGAAGCTGCCCACGTTCGAGGGCGAGAACCCGGACGAGTGGATCTTTCGAGCGGAGCGCTATTTCGAGATCATGGAGCTGACCGAAGCAGAGGTCCTCAGGTGCATTGGGATTTATTTTGAGGGCCAGGCCCTGGCATGGTATCGGTGGAGAATGGCGAGGACCCCGTTCACCAGCTGGGCGGAGCTGACGGGCTACATTTTAGACCGCTTCCAGGAGACAGCTTCGGGTGATTTCTACGAGCAGTGGTCGTCGCTACGCCAGGAGGGGACAGTTCGAGACTTCGTCGCGAAGTTCGAGCTATTATCTGGACGCGTTCGGGGGGTGTCGGACGAGTTGCAGATCGGGATGTTTATGAAGGGTTTGAAACCCTCCATACGAGCGGAGCTCAGGCTGCAGAGTCCGCGATGCTTGGAAGATCTCCTCCGCCTAGCCCACAAGGCCGAGGAGAAGTTGGCAGAGGAGAAGCGCTTCAAGGGCGCTTGGGGGACGACGGGGCAGCGCAGCCAGGCAGGGACAGTTCTTCCTCGACCAGCGGCGGGGGCACCAGCACCAGCCCCGCCACCGGTACCGCCTAGACCCACGGGCGGAACAGGAGGAGCCGCAGTACCAGGGAGACGCCTCTCCGAGGCCGACATGAGGGCGAGAAGGGCGGCTGGCCTATGTTTCCGATGCGACGAGAGATTCACCCCCGGTCATCGATGTGCGAGCAAGTTGCTGCAAATCGTGATTCTACCGGACGAGGAGGAGGATGCCGAGGAGGTAGAGGCCGCTGTCGCGCCAGAGGCGGGAGAGGAGCAGGAGCATGTGCATATGGATGTGGCTGAGGTGACCCTCAACTCCGTGGTAGGGTTTACTCCGAACCATACCATGAAGTTAGCAGGGAAGTTGGGAGAGCAGACGGTGACAGTGCTGATCGACAGTGGGGCCACCCACAACTTCATCTCGCGACGACTGGTCGATCGGCTCGGTTTAGAGTTGAGTACGGTGGAGAAGTTCACGGTGTTGCTGGGCACCGGGAAGGTGGAGGAGAGCAAGGGCCTCTGCAAGGGGGTGTCGCTCTCACTGCAGGGCTTTCAGCTGACGGAGGACTTCCTACCATTGGAGTTGGGCAATGTAGACATCATATTGGGAGTCCAGTGGCTGAAGACCCTCGGGGAGATGAAGGTGGACTGGAAGCGTCTGCGGATGGAGTTTCGGGAGGGCGACGCGGCGGTGGTGCTGAACGGGGATCCGACTCTCTGTTTTTCTATGGTGGCTTTCAGCGCCATTACTCGGGCGTTGCGGACAGGAGGAGAGGGGTACTTGGTCGAGCTCCAGGGGTTCTCGGGCGAGGAGGCGACTCACGGGGAGACACCAAGGGAGGTAGAAGCGGTACTGGAACAGTACCCCGAGGTCTTCCAGAGCCCGCAAGGGCTACCTCCGATCAGAGGACACGAGCACTCGATCGTACTCCGAGGGGAGGGGGCACCGGTGAGCGTGCGTCCCTACAGGTATCCGCATCTGCAGAAGGACGAGATAGAGCGGATGGTTCGGGAGATGCTGCAGGCGGGGGTGATCCAGCCTAGTGTGAGTCCTTTTTCATCACCAGTACTGTTGGTGAAGAAGAAGGACGGGAGCTGGAGATTTTGCGTCGACTACCGGGCGTTGAATAAGGAGACAGTCGCGGACAAGTTCCCTATCCCGGTGATCGACGAGCTGCTAGACGAACTGCATGGGGCAGTTGTCTTTTCGAAGATCGACCTTCGTGCAGGGTACCACCAGATCCGGATGCGGCCGGAAGATGTGTCGAAGACGGCGTTTCGGACTCACGAGGGACATTATGAGTTTCTGGTTATGCCTTTTGGACTGACCAACGCTCCTTCGACCTTCCAGGCATTGATGAATAAGGTATTCCAACCCTATCTTCGCAGGTTCATCTTAGTATTCTTCGACGACATCCTCATCTACAGCCGAAGCATGGGGGAGCACACTGACCACTTGGGGATCGTGTTCCGGGAGTTGCTTACGCATCAGCTATACGCCAACCGAAAGAAGTGCAGCTTCGGTTTGGCGCAGGTGGAGTATCTGGGGCACGTGGTGTCGGCGGAGGGGGTAGCAGCGGACAGGACGAAGATTGCGGCCATGTTAGATTGGCCCGTGCCCACTACACTACGGGCCTTACGCGGCTTCCTGGGGTTGACGGGCTACTACAGGAAGTTCGTCAAAGGGTACGGCACTATCGCTCGGGCCCTTACGGAGCAGCTGAAGAAGGAGGGCTTCCAGTGGGGAGAAGAGGCCACTAAGGCCTTTGAGGCGTTGAAGGTCGCCATGACGACAGCACCCGTGCTAGCATTACCCGACTTCAGCAGAGCGTTTGTGGTGGAGACGGACGCCTCGGGATATGGCCTCGGGGCGGTACTCATGCAGGAGGGGAGACCCATAGCCTATTTTAGTCAGGTACTATCTGCTAGAGCCCGACTGAAATCGGTCTATGAGAGGGAGCTGATGGCGATCGTTTTGGCGGTGCTGAAGTGGAGGCCTTACCTGTTGGGACGGGAGTTTGTGATACGGACCGATCAGAGGAGCCTCAAGTACCTCCTCGAGCAGCGGCTGGTGACTGAGGAGCATCAGCATTGGTTGTCCAAGCTGGTCGGGTATCGATTCACGATCGAGTACCGTCCAGGGCTGGAGAACAAGGCGGCGGATGCTCTATCTCGACGGGAGGAGGTGATCGACCTGGGCGCCCTATCACGTCCTATATGGCGAGATTGGGAGCCGATGTTGCAGGAGGCAGAGCAGGACAGAGAGCTGCAGCAGATACGGCAGCAGATAGAGGGCGGCGATGGCGCTCCAGCAGGCTACACGTTAGCGGGTCGTCGTTTGCTCTACCAGGGGAGGATGGTGCTGCCGAAGACTTCGGCCTTTATTCCCGTTTTATTCCAGGAGTTCCATAGTTCTGCGACAGGAGGCCATTCGGGGGTTCAGCAGACTTATCAGCGGATGGCCAGAGAGGTGTTTTGGCCCGGGATGCGACGGGCCGTCGCACGATTGGTAGCCGCTTGTGACGTCTGCCAACGTCACAAGTATATGGCTATGGCCCCAGCAGGATTATTGCAGCCACTGGCCTTGCCGGAGCGGGTTTGGGAGGATGTTACCATGGACTTCATCGACGGGCTACCACGTTCCGAGGGGTACACGGTGATCATGGTGGTGGTGGACAGGCTGAGTAAGTATGCTCACTTCATTCCCCTGAAGCATCCTTACACGGCCGTTACTGTAGCGACGGCGTTTCTTCGGGAGGTGATCAGGCTCCATGGGGTACCCGCATCCATTATCTCGGACCGGGACAAGGTATTCATGAGTATTTTCTGGCGGGAGTTATTTCGGGTTCACGGTACGGTCCTGAAGAGGAGTACCGCATATCATCCCCAGACTGACGGCCAGACGGAGGTCGTTAACCGCAGCGTCGAGACCTATTTGCGGTGCTTCGCCTCTGATTCTCCCCGACAGTGGCACAGTTGGCTGGCTTGGGCGGAATACTGGTATAATACTTCGTACCACTCACGGGCGGGGACGACGCCGTTCCGGGTGTTGTATGGTCGCGACCCGCCCCCCTTGGTACGATTCGGAGACGCCCAGACACCAGTAGGGCAGGTGGAGGAGTATATGTTGACCCGGGACGGGGTCTTGGAGGAGCTGCGGAAGCATCTGTTGCGGGCACAGCAGGTGATGCGGGCACAGGCAGACAGGCATCGGCGGGACGTCAGCTTTCAGGTAGGGGACCTGGTTTATCTCAAACTACGTCCCTATCGACAGCGCTCGATGGCGAGGAGGCCGAATGAGAAGTTGGCGGCTCGATACTTTGGTCCTTATCCAGTGGTGGCTCGGGTGGGGCAGGTGGCTTATCGTTTGGGGCTACCAGACACATCATCGATTCATCCTGTCTTCCACGTATCTCAGTTGAGGAAGGCGATTGGGGATCAGGCAGCATCCCCCACCCTTCCTCCGACGCTCACGGAGGACATGGAGGTACAGTTAGAGCCCTTGGCAGTACGAGCTATCCGACGAGGACCCGGCCAGACGAAGGAGGTCCTGATTCATTGGGTCGGCCTGCCAGACTGTGACGCGACCTGGGAGGATTCTGCGAGCTTCCAGACGCAGTTTCCAGATTTCCACCTTGAGGACAAGGTGGCTCTGTTAGGGGGGGGTATTGATGTGGGCCCACCCATCATCACATACGCCCGTCGTCGGAGACGTGGAGTTTAGGCCCAGGCCCACTGTTTAGGCCTTTTTCTGTATTTAGTCATAAAGGGGCCTTTTCTGTTATTTAGTTATAAAGGGGTATTGTGGTCTTTCACCACAATAATCCCTTTAGGGTTTTGTTTCCCTTTTCTATTTATAGCTAGGGCTAGCCGTCTTTAGTTTTTATGCTTGTATTGAGAAAACTCTCGCAAGTGTCAATGAAGAAGGATTTATTACTTTGATCCGTTCATCAAAGTTGGGAGTTTTGTTCTTTTTCTATATAAAAGATCATTCTATTTCTTTTCCTCTTGGTTATTTGTTGGGTTTGGTGAACCGATTAAGTCGATTCACATCATACAGCCGCCCCTACTACTGCTGCTCCTGCCCCATCTCCCCCCCTCTCCTTGCTGCTGTCGCTACCCTACTGCTGCTGTCATCTCCTGTCAGCCCACCCCCTCTCGCCCCTGTCAGCCCCCCCTCCTCCATGGCTCAAGTACAAAACCCTAAGCCTTTTCACCTGTCGTCGCCCAACCACTCAAACCCTAACCTAGTTTTAAAAAAAGAAATTGTTGAGATTCTCAGAGGGTAAACATATGTTTGCTGGAACCTCTGACTCTCAATGATCAATTCGAAAATTTAACAAAGAGCAAACATATGATTTGTTTTGCATGAATCTTTGTTTCTTCCATTGACCTTCACACGATCTAACAGAGGTTAACTTGGGTTATCTCTCTGTTCTGGCTTGTGATCCACACTCTCTGCTTTCTACGTGCGCATACCGGTTCTGGCTACGTTTCTAGTGCATTGGCAAAGTTGATGTGATTATCCAATTGGAAAGATCAAATCGACAGTCGAATCAGAAATCCTGAAAAGATGATATACACTACGACGAATAACAGTGCCACAGACACTAGTGTCAGCAACAAACTAACGGGACCAACAGGCACTAACACGACGATTTCCTCAATTCGACTTGTCCATCGACGGTTGGAAGGACCAGAGGGATACTCGACATGGAGAAAGAAGGTCGAGAAGACACTTCGAGGGATGCGGTTGTCCAAACATCTGACTGACAACCCTCCAGCAGAAGATGATCCCATATTCGAGCAATGGGAGACAGATGATAATCGACTGTTCACACAGTTGATGAATTCAATGGAACCATCGGTGGAAGACATGGTTCAAAATACGGACTCCGTGGAGTTATGGAAGGTACTGGCAGTGGTGTTTGATGAAAAACGCAATTTGTCTCGTATCTATGACTCGGTCGTTGGTGTATACCGAGCGAATCAGGAAGACAAATCTCATAAGGACAATTTCCGAGCATTTAAGGCTATGTCTGATGAGTTCGACCGCGTATTACCACTTATGTCGAATATTAATGAAGCAAGGGCTCAACGTGAGCAGCTTCATGTCATGGCTTATCTTGCCTCTCTCCGCCCTGATGCGGGCTCCGCTCGCTCTCAGATTATTGCTGGATCTGAAGTTCTGTCCCTGTTGGACGCACACTATCGTGTCCTTCGGGCAGCCAAAGTCGTTGAGACCACTCCGGGTGATACTCTTGCTGATCGCTTTACTCTCGGTGCCGCTCGTACGGGATTCCGTGGTGGTCGTGGTGGCCGAAATGCTGGTCGCGATGGAGGACGTGGCAGTAGCGGTCGTGATGGAGGAAGACCGCACACATGCTTTAATTGTGGACAGCTTGGCCATTTCTACTGACAATGTACTAAATCATCTGCTGCTAATATCACAACTGATGCTCCTGATGATGGTGTTCGATCGGTTCAGATGACTTCGGACTCATATACAGAGTTTCTTGATTTCCAGGCTCAACGTCGTGGTGAAGCTTCCACGTCTTGCTCCACAGCCGAATACTCAGCAACATGCATAGTAAAGTCCAAGCAATGGGTTATTGACTCTAGTGCGTCTGCTCATATGACTGGTGACGCAGGTATCATACATAATTATGTCCATGTCCGTCGTATTTCTGGCATTACTGTTGCCAATGGAGGTTCATTGACAGTCCGAGGACGTGGAAGTGTCAGTCTTTCCTCCGGGCTGTCGCTCAATTCTATGTTTCTTACACCTGGAAACATGTTCAGTTTAATTTTAATTAGTCAAATTACCCGTGAACTGCATTGCTCGGTAATATTTTTTTCCTGATGGTTGTGTTTTTCAGGACCTAAAAACTGGAAAGACTGTCGCTAAGGGACATGTGGCTGGAGGCTTGTACCTGTTTGACACACGTTCTTCTATTGTCTGTACCAGCGTGAAACTCGATCCTTTCGAGTTACATTGTCGGTTAGGCCATCCATTAACCCAAGCTCTCCAGAAAATGTACCGTTCTTTAGATATCCCTGTTTTCTTTCATTGTGAGTCGTGTAGTTTGGCTAAGCATTACCGGGTTCCCTATCCTGTGAGTCAAAATAAAATTGCTTTCGCTCCTTTCGAGTTGGTGCATTCTGATGTATGGGAACCTTGTCCGGTTGAATCAATAATGGATTTCAAGTATTTTGTTACATTTGTTGATGATTACTCATGTGCCACTTTTGTTTATCTGATGAAAAATCGTTCTGAATTGTTTAACATTTGGTGCAATTTTTATGTCGAAATAAAAACACAATTTGGTGTTCCAATCAAAAAAATTCGGAGTGACAATAGTCGTGAGTATTTATCTCGTGATCTCGATAGTCATTTGAGCCGCAATGGAATCATCCACCAAACTTCTTGTGCGTACACACCACAACAGAATGGTGTGGCCGATCGCAAGAATCGTCATCTCTTGGAAACAACACGTGCTCTTATGTTTTAAGCACGTACTCCCAAGAAATTTTGGTCGAATGCAGTTCTTACTGCTTGTTACCTTATTAACCGCATGCCATCGTCAGTTTTCAATGGTAGCACTCCCTTCTCTTGGCTCTTTTCCGGACGAGAGTCATTTTCTCTGCCTCTCAGAATCTTTGGCTGCTTATGCTATGTTCGAGATACCCGACCAACTCTTTCTAAATTAGATCCTAAGGCAATACAATATATTTTCCTCGGGTATCCTAAAGATCAGAAATGATATCGGTGTTATTCCCCTGTCCTTAAGAGATATTTTTTCACTCGGAATATTACTTTTGTAGAAACCGAATTTCCTCCACTCCCACAATCAACGGGTCCGGCTCCCCTAGTCTATCCAGAAGAGAATTTTTTGTTATTTCCTGATCAAACACAATAGCCCCCGTACGGATACCCTCCCTTACCGAGCCAGTTCCCCAGGCCGATGGTCCGCATACACCGATTCAGTCAGTGCCGACATCACCCACACAAACATCGTCGTTGATGCCCACAGAATCATCCTCCTCCGGTTTCGCCAGCAACTCAGGCTCCAATGAGTTGTCTCCACATGTTCCACCAGCAGCTCTACCGGTTCCGCCAGCAGCTCCGGCTATTCCGCCTCCAGATCGTCCTCGTCATGCCTGTCGTGATCATCCCTTGTATGTCAACAGCTACAAAGGACTTACTAGTCACACTCAGTCTCTGGTGGCTAGTATTGATGGAATTCAGATTCCCAAGACCACTGAGGAGGGTCTCAAACATCCCAGTTAGCGTGTTGCTATGAACGAGAAGATGAAAGCTCTCAGGAAAAATCACACTTGGAACTTGGTCGATTTACCCACTAGTAAACAGGCAGTAGGTTGCAAATAGGTATTCACGATCAAGATAAAACCATATGGCTCTCTTGATTGCCTAAAGGCTCGTCTGGTGGCCAAAGAATACTCTCAAACCTATGGTAAGGATTACTTCGAGACCTTCTCTCATGTTGCTAAACGACGTATGTTCGTGTCCTCATGGCCTTGGCTGTTCGCTATGACTGGCCGTTGCTTCAACTGGATATCAAGAATGCTTTCCTCCACGGGGATCTTGATGAAGAGGTATATGTGATGCAACCTCTCGGGTTCGTTGCAAGGGAGGGTAAAGTGTGTCATCTTAGAAATGCCCTCTATGGTCTGAAACAATCACCCTGTGCGTGGTTTGGTCGCTTTACACATGTGGTTACTCAATTTGGTCTGTGTCAATCAAAGAATGATCATTCTGTATTCTACCGACAGACATCAGCTGGAAGGATATTACTTGGTGTCTATGTTGATGACATTGTAATCACAGGAGATGACAGTCAGGGTATTGCAGGCCTCAAGAAGTTTCTGGAAGAACAATTTCAAACCAAGGATATGGAATCCTTGAACTATTTCTTGGGTATTGAGGTCACACGGAGTAAGCGGGACATTGTAATGTCCCAGAGAAAGTATGTGCTAGACATACTAAATGATGCAAACATGATGCAAGCCAAGGGAGCAACCTCACCTATGGATCCAGGGACAAAGTTACTTCCAGACGAAGGGGTTCTGATGACCAACCTAGATCAATATCGTCGAGTAGTTGGAAGACTCAACTACTTGGCGGTCATGACTCGTCCGGACATTTCTTTCGCAGTAAGTGTTGCAAGTAGATTTATGGCTTCTCCAAGAATTCTACACTGGCAGGCAGTTCTCAGAATCCTGTGTTATCTAGTCAAGAATCCAGGAAAAAAAATTTGAATGGAGAATAATGGACACACTCGTTTTGAGTGTTTTACTGATGCTGACTGGGGAGCAAGTCTGACAGATAGACGATCTACATTTGGCTACTCAGTATTTATTGGCGGAAACCTAGTGTCATGGAAGAGCAAGAAATAAAGTGTGATAGCACGCTCATGCTTAGAAGCAGAATATCTAACTATATTGCTCATGGCATATCAGAGATATTATATATGAAGCATCTCTTACAAGAACTGGAAGAAGATGCAGGATCTCAAGCGACAGATCTACGGTGAGATAACCAATCTGCTATTTATATTGTCACCAACCCAGTATTTCATGTACGGACGAAGCATATTGAAATTGATATCCACTTTTTTCGTGATGAGTATACAAAGAGTGATAAAATTTCAACATATGAGGACCGGCGACCAAATAGCTAATATCTTCACAAAGCCTCTTTTGGGTCCTCGGGTTCAATTTTTATGTAACAAGCTGGACATGAATGACATCTGTTAAGTGTTATATTAGAGTTATGAGTTAATGGACTTTAGTCCCACATTGCTTAGAATAATATGAGAGGAGGCTAGCCTCTCTTATATATATGTAGTCTCTTATCAATAATAATCATCTCATTATTTCCATTTTACATGGTATCAGATACTACGGCGAATAGCAGAGGAGGCTAAACTCTACGACGAATAGCAGTGCCACAGATACTAGTGTCAGCAATACACTAGCGGGCACTAGCACGACGATTTCTTCCATTCGACTTGTCGATCGACGGTTGAAAGGGCCAGAGGGCTACTCGACATGGAGAAAGAAGGTCGAGAAGACACTTCAAGGAATGTGGTTGTCCAAATATCTGACTAACAACCCTCCAGCAGACGATGATCCCATCTTTGAGCAATGGGAGACAGATGACAGTCGACTATTTATACAGTTGATGAATTCCATGGAACCATCGGTGGAAGACATGGTTCAAAATACGGACTCCGTGAAGGAGTTATGGGAAATGTTGGCAGCGGCGTTTGATGGTAAACACGATTTGTCTCGTATCTATGACTCGGTCGTTGGTATGTACCGAGCAAATCAAGGAGATAAATCTCATAAAGACCATTTCCGGGCCTTAAAGGCTATGACGGATGAGATCGACCGCGTATTACCTCTTACGTCGGATATTAATGAAGTACGGGCTCAACGTGAGCAGCTTCATGTCATGGCTTATCTCGCATCTCTCTGTCCTGATGCGAACTCTGCTCGTTCTCAGATTATTGCTGGATCTGATGTACCGTCCCTGTTGGAAGCACACTATCGTTTCCTTCGGGCTGCCAAAGTCGTTGAGACCACTCCGGGTGATACTCCTGCTGATCGTTCTGCTCTCGGGACCGCTCGTACAGGATTTCGTGGTGGTCGTGGCGGCCGACGGGGTGGCCGTAATGCTGGTCGTGATGGAGGACGGGACAATGGCGGTCGTAATGGAGGAAGACCGCGCACATACTTTAACTGTGGTCAGCTCTATGTTGTATTGGGCGCTAGGCGAGGCGAGGCGAGACTATGCCCGCCTCGCCTAGGCGCCCGCCCAGATTTCTGGGTCTCTAAACCTGTGTAAACATTGTAGACAGCAGCAGTAGCAAAAGTCAGCAACAACAGTAGCATAAGGCCGCAACAGTAGTAGCAGAAGGCTGCAACAGCAGTAGCAGATTGCAATAAGAGGGAGAATACAACAGTAGCAGTAGCAAAAGACAACAATAGCAGTAGCAGAAGACAGCAAACAGCAGCAATTTTTACAATAGCACATGTTTTAGCAACAATAATAACCCTAAAGCCCGAAAAAAATATTAGTAAAAAGCCCATAGCCCATCCTGAGATCCACCGCCTAGGTGCCCGCAGTTGTCTCCCCTGGGCAAACCTGGGCGCTCGCCTAGGCGCGCCTAGGCGGCCCTCGCCTTACACTACAGTAAAATATACAGGTCGAGGCGACCTGTTCAAATCGGGCGCGCCTAGGCTGCCTAGGCGTTGCCCGTAACAACATAGAGTCAGCTTGGCCATTTCTATTGGCAATGCACTAAATCACATGCTGCTAATATCACCACTGATGTCCCTGATGATGGTGTCTGATTTATTCAGATGACTTCGGACTCATATACAGAGTTCCTTGATTTCCAGGCTCAACGTCGTGGTGAAGCATCCACGTCTGGTTCCACAGCCGGATACTCAGCCGCGTGCATAGTGAAACCCAAGCAATAGGTAATTGACTCTGGTGCATCCTCTCACATGACTGGTGACGCAGATATGATACATGATTATGTACCTGTACGTCGTGCTTCTGGCATTACTGTTGCCAATGGCGGTTCCCTGACAGCCCGAGGCCGTGGAAGTGCCAATCTTTCTTCCGGACTGTCACTCAATTCTATATTGCTTACTCCTGGGAACCCGTTCAGTTTAATTTCTATTAATCAAATTACTCGTGAACTACATTGCTCGGTAACATTTTTTCCTGATGGTTGTATTTTTCAGAACCTGAAAACTGGAAAGACTATCGATAAGGGGCATGTGGCTGGAGGCTTGTACCTGTTTGACGCAACTCCTTCTGTTGTCTGTGCCGACATGAAACTCAATCTTGTCGAGTTACATTGTCGGTTAGGCCATCCATCGTCCCAAGCTCTCCAAAAAATGTACACATCTTTAGATATTTCCTCTTCTTTTCATTGTGAGCCATGTGGTTTAGCTAAGCATCATCGGGTTCCTTATCCGGTGAGTCCAAATAAAATTGCTTCCGCTCCTTTTGAGTTGGTGCATTATGATATATGGGGACCATGTCCGACTGACTTTGTAATGGGTTTTAAGTACTTTGTTACTTTTGTCGATGATTACTTACGTGTCACTTTTGTTTATTTGATAAAAAATTGCTTTGAATTATTTAACATCTGGTGCAACTTTCATGCTGAAATAAAAACACAATTTGGTCTTCCAATCAAAAAAATTCGGAGTGACAATGACCGTGAGTATTTATCTCGTGATCTCGATAAACATCTGACCCTCAATGGCATCATCCACCAAACCTCTTGTGCGTACACACCACAACAAAATGGTGTAGCCGAATGCAAGAATCGTCATTTATTGGAAACAACACTACTCTTATGTTTCAAGCACGTACTCCCAAGCGATTTTGGTCGAATGCGGTTCTTACTGTTTGTTATCTTATTAACCGCATGCCATCGTCTATTTTCAATGGTAGCTCTCCATTTTCTAGGCTTTTTCCTGGACGAGAACCATTTTCTCTGCATCTTCGCATCTTTGGCTGCTTATGCTATATTCGGTATATCCGACCAACCCTTTCTAAATTAGATCCTAAGGCAATACAATGTATTTTTCTTGGGTATCCTAAAAATCAGAAAGAATATCGGTATTTTTTTGCTGTCTTAAAGCGATATTTTTTACCTCGGGATGTTACCTTTGTAGAAACAGAATTTCCACCATTCCCACAATCAACAGGTCTGGCTCTAGTCTATCCAGAAGAGGATTTTTTATTATTTCCTCCTCAAACACAACAGCTTCCCGTACGGGTGCCCTTCCTTACCGAGCCAGTCTCCCAGGCAGATGGTCCACATACACCGATTCAGCTATTGCCGACATCGTCCACAGAATCATCCTCCTCTGGTTCTACCAGCAGCTCCGGCTCCAATGAATTGCCTCCATCTGTTCCACCAGCAGCTCCACCAGTTCCGCCAGCAGCTCCGGCGGTTCCGCCTCCAGAACGTCCTCGTCGTGCCTGTCGTGATCATCCCTTGTATGTTGACAGCTACAAAGGACTTACCAGTCACACTCAGTCTCTGGTGGCTACTATTGATGGGATTCAGATCCCCAATACCGCTGAGGAGAGTCTCTGACATCCTGGTTGGCTTGCTGCTATGAACGAGGAGATGAAAGCTCTCCAGGAGAATCATACTTGGGACTTAGTCGACTTACCTACTGGTAAACAGGCAGTCGGATGCAAATGGGTGTTCACGATTAAGGTAAAACCGAATGGCACTCTTGATCGACTGAAGGCTCGTCTGGTGGCCAAAGGATACTCTCAAACCTATGATGAAGATTACTTCGAGACATTCTCTCCTGTGGCCAAAATGGCATCCGTTCGTGTCCTCATGGCCTTGGCCATTCGATATGACTGGCCGTTACTTCAACTAGATATAAAGAATGCTTTTCTCCACGGAGATCTTGATGAAGAGGTATATGTGATGCAACCTCCCGGATTCGTTGCAAAGGAGGGTAAAGTGTGTCATCTGAGGAAGGCCCTCTATGGTCTGAAACAATCATCTCGTGCATGGTTTAGTCGATTTACACATGTTACTCAATTTGGCATATGTCAATCAAAGAAGGACCATTCAATCTTCTATCGACACACATCTGCTGGAAGAATACTCCTTGGTGTCTACGTTGATGATATTGTAATCACGGGAGATGACAGCCAGGGTATTGCAAGTCTCAAGAAGTTTCTTGGAGAACAATTTCAAACAAAGGATATGGGATCCTTGAACTATTTCTTGGGCATTGAGGTCACACGGGGTAAGCAGGACATTGTAATGTCCCAAAGAAAGTATGTGCTAGACATACTAAATGATGCAGGCATGATGCAAGCAAAGGGAGCAACCTCACCTATAGATCTAGGGGCGAAGTTACTTCCAAACGAAGGGGTCCTGATGACCAATCCAGATCAGTATCGTCGAGTAGTTGAAAAACTCAACTACTTGGCGGTTATGACGCGTTCGGACATTCTTTTGCAGTGAGTGTTGCAAGTAGATTTATGGCTTCTCCAAGAATTCCATACTGGCAGGCAGTTCTCAGAATTCTGTGTTATCTAGCAAAGAATCCAGGAAAAGAAATTCGAATGAAGAATAATGGACACACTCGCATTGAGTGTTTTACTGATGCTGACTGGAGAGCAAGCCTGACAGATAGACGGTCTACATCTGGCTACTCAGTATTTATTGGCGGAAATCTAGTGTCATGGAAGAGCAAAAAACAAAGTGTGATAGCACGCTCAAGCTCAGAAGCATAATATCGAGCTATTGCTCATGGCACGCCAGAGATATTATATATGAAGCATCTCCTACAAGAACTGGGAGAAGACGCAGGATCTCAAGTGGCAGATCTATGGTGTGATAACCAGTCTGTTATTCACATTGCCACCAACCCAGTATTTCATGAACGAACGAAGCATATTGAAATTGACATTCATTTTGTTCGTGATGAATATACAAAGGGAGTGATAAAGTTTCAACATGTGAGGACCGGCGACCAGATAGCTGATATCTTCACAAAGCCTCTTCTGGGTACTCGGGTTCAATTTTTATGTAACAAGTTGGGCATGATTGACATCTATGTTCCAGCTTGAGGGAGGGTGTTAAGTGTTATATTAGAGTTATGAGTTAATGGGCTTTAGTCCCACATTGCTTAGAATAATATGAGAGGAGGCTAGCCTCTCCTATATATATGTAGTTTCTCATCAATAATAATCATCTCATTATTTTCATTCTACAACATCTATGCTCCAACTTGAGGGGGGTGTTAAGTGTTATATTAGAACTATTAGTTATTGGACTTTAGTCCCACATTGCTTAGAACAATAGGAGAGGGGCTAACCTCTCATATATATATATATATATATATATATATATGTAGTCTCTCATTATTAATAAAATCATCCTATAATTTCCAACTCTACAATATATATATATATATATATATATATATATATATATATATATATATATTTAGTGGGGTCAGTTGACCCCACGTGACCCTTACCCTCAGAAACAACAAAGGGTTGCCTCATCTCACCTTGGCACCTCTAATAACACTTTGAAACCAGGGTCCGAGAGCTCAGTTGTGGTACCGGTATAGGTCTCTTTATGACATTGAAACCAAGGTCGAAGAGGTCACTTTTGACATCAATAAAGGTTTCTTTATGACTGAGTATTTCTATGCAGCTTTTGTTTCTTTGCCGCTTCTGAATTGGAGTGTAGGTATCAACACTAAAAAAATAAACATTTGAAAAATTTAGAAATCAAAGCAATGGGACTGACCCACATGTAGTAGGAGTGGGGTTGCGCTCAAGTCCCCCTGCTAGATTTTCGAGAAAAAGAAAATATATAGGGTGCTTTTCCATAATTTTGCCAAAGCATAAAAAGATATATGAACCTTCATTATTCTAATACAATGCCAAATGACAGCCTAGCTCAGTGTTCTAAATTTCGCTAGGCGGAGTCGGTGCGCCAGAGGGCCGACTAGCGCCTAGGCCGCCTAGGTTGAATATATATTTTTTTAAATATATGTAAAGTACAGATATATAATTTATATGTAACATAAAAACACAAAAGCTCATCTGCTCTTATGGCTAGTAGCAAGTGTGTAAGTCATTTTCACCTAGTTGGTCTTAGGTGCTGAGTTCGAATCCCCTCTCACTTTTCTTTTTGTGTCATTTTTTGTGTTTATGCCCTAAATAAAAGGGGGAGAGGAGAGAGAGTCTACCTCCCTCCATCTCTTCCCTCTCCATCAAAACTGCAGCAGCAGCAGACGACGCCGACAGTGGCGGCGGCGGCAGACGACGCCGGAGGAGGTGGCGGCGGCAGACGACGTCGAAGGAGGCGGCAGTTGCAGACGACGTCGGAGGCGGCAGCAGCGACAGACGACGCCGGAGGTGAGGACGGTGGCGGCCGAGGTAAGTATTCAAAAAAATCAAAAAACTTCAATTTTTTTAAATAATTTTGAAAATAAAGACAAACTTTCGGCCTAGGCGGCCGCCTGGGCCCGAAAACCGCCTAGGACTGCCGCCTAGAGGATTTTCGGTGCGGCCGGCGGCCGCCTAGGCCGAAATTTAGAACACTGGCCTAGCTAGTAAGTTGTTTGGTTTTATTTGTTAGGGCTTGAGTTAAAATTATCTTCCACATATGGAAGTTATTTGTGTTTACTGTTTTACTGCACAAGCACCTGCACAAGCACCCAAGCTTGTAAAGGCGGCAAAGCCCCAAAAGGACCTCAAGGCGGGAGCCTCAAGACTAAACTTTTAGGGTAAACAGTAGATAAGACACATATAGTTTATGATTGAGGCTTTGTGTTGTGGTGGTTCTTTAGGGTTTCTAAATTTTACTTGACGTAAGCTTTTGGGCTTTGATCATTGGCGTGATTTTTCATGTTGTTTAAGTAGTGATACTGACAATATAACTACCTAGATAGAAGTTGAATTATTGTTGGAGTCATCGGTAGCTCTATCTCCTGTCAGCAGAATTAGGATAGAAGAAGTGAATAAAGGAGTCTCTTTAAACAGTAAGAGAGGATGGATCTGACTTTCCCTCTCTTTTTCTATTTTATTTTATATTATATCGGTCTTGGGCCTGAGAACATTTTCCGTTAAAATGTGGACTCAGTTCAAATTTGAGGTGGAATATGGTGGGCGAGATGGAATGAGGCGCATGAGGCACCTAGGCAGGTGCCTCATGTAGGTAGGCGGCTGTCTTATGACCAATCCACCTAAATCCTTATTGCCTAGGCGGCGGCATGCCCAAACCACATAGGCGGCTGACTAAGGCGGCGAGGTAGCCGCTTTTTAGAAGCTTGCAAGTATCCACTGAATTTTTTCTTTTTTTTACTGCCCAAGCCCTTCTGTAAAGCCCCATTGACTAAAGTTCCTGGATCCACCCTAGTCAAAGCTTATATTTTGTTTCAAGACAAAGGTTTGAACTTTGAAACCAAAAAATACCAAAAATATGTATATCCGCCTATTATTTTGGATTCAGATGTGGCCAATTTGAAGAGGAGAGTATAAAGTAGACAACATCAAACAAAATGCCACCCATTTATGTTGGGTTCTGTAGATTTGGTTGGGGTCCGACCTAAATTTAACTTGTTTTACATGTCAATCAAATGGGCTATGTAGGTAAAGTTAGGGACGCAATCCTTTTGTGACCAATAACACCTACGAGGGCTCATCTTAAGCGCATTTAAGAGAGAAGGGACGTAATCTAAAGAAAAAAGAGAGAAGAGCCTCGATTAAAAATGCACTATGAAGTTTGGTTGCTAGGATCCTGAGGTTCACGTATGCTGCTTGTCGGATATGCAGGTAATCCCTCTTGCTTTGCTTTTGTTTCTTTTTTCTTTCCTTGATGGAAATTCTATGAAAAATACATCTTTGCTTCCCCATAAAATTTAGAATAGGAGGGCTCGTCTTAAGGGCATTTAAGAGAGAAGGGAAGTCTAAAGAAGAAGATAACAGGTCCTCGATTAAAATGGACTGTGGAGTTCGGGTGCTAGGATCCCAAGGTTCATGCATGTTGCTTGTCAATTATGCAGGTAATCCCTCCCTCTCGCTTTGCTTTTGTTTCTTCTTTCTTTCCTTGATGGAAATTCTATGAACAATACATCATTGCTTCCCCATAAGATTTAGAATAGGGAGTACAGCCCAATATGGAGCATTTCCACCTTTCTCCATTTCCTCCTCATATCAGCTAAATTGGTAACTATTTTTACTAAAACATCACCCAAACTTCCGAATTAATATAAGACACATGCAAGTCTTTTATTTTCAGATCATCCTGATATTTTCATGGAGTTTCAAATTGGCTACAGTAAAATCAGATCCAAAATGACTGATGTGTGATGATATCTGTTCCAACTTCCAATTTTTTAACCTTGCTGAAACAGCCAAGATGAACACCTCCCTAACAGGTTATTCTGTTATTCTAATTATTAGAATAGTGCCCTCTTGTAAGTGTGCCACTTTATTTAAAGAAGTCTCTTCAAGGCTACAATAACAACTAAGCATTTATCCCAAATTTTTGGGGAGAGCACGGAAGTCCCTAACATCTAAAATTATGAAAAGAGTAAAATAGGAAGTTCCCTTAAGGCAAAGTTAACTAACATGCAAACAGGCACTAATGGTATCTGTCATTATAAAATCTTAAAAAGCAAGCATCTCTCCCGTAAAATTCAAATAGTTCCGCAATTATCTCCCATTACTGACTGATTTTACTAAATTGTCTAGGTAGCACGCTATTGATATACTGATATAACATACTCTAAGTTCTGTTGTGAAGAAAGTGAAGTGGAAAATAATACATCAAAGCTTCATGAATCAAGAAGCAAATAGCACGAGTATAACAGTATAAGCTGACAATTTTGACACATATATGATATGCTGTTATAACTAAATGGAATAAAGAACATACATGATGTTGCATCTCCATTCTCCCTCCTATAATTATCAATCCTGAATCTCCATGCTTAAGTGTATAATTGCTTATTGAAATTGCAATCTCCTTATGATGAGCACCATATGGAAAATCCTCCTGCCAAAAATTAAGAAAGATAAGTGAAACATACAAAAGTTACAATAGACTCTACAAATTTTCCATTATAAAATAAATCAAACATAAATATCAAGCACTTATGGAAGCAATAGAATACCACATAGAGACACACCTGTAAGTTATTTTCCCAGAGTTTTTTGAGATTGTGATCGAAACACATAACTGACCAGCCAGATGTAACCACAACCAACACCTGCTTCTTTATCTCTCCATGTTTATAACTGCGATCAACAACACCTGTAGCCATAGCAACTGGACGTCTCCCAGATGATATGCGGATCTTGTCTGGCAGCAATGAGACCTCAGCCAATACACGTGCTTCACTGAACCCCTCATCCACACGTCTATTATGGGGCTCCAAAACCTGCAGTGTTTAAGTTGTCTTAACCAAAACATTTTATTTTTTAGAATTTTATTTTTTGAGGTGGTTGTTGTAGCGCCCCGCTCCTCGTGGTCCACTATGTAATACCTACGGCTTGTTGACTCAGTCATGAACTGAGTATTTGGTGAAACCTTTGCCGGTATCGATTGATCACGGATGAAATGCAATGAACCTTTCCAATTGATGGATTGGCTTCTATTGAAATGAATCCAAGAGTTTTGCTGAATGTTTTCTCTCGCTGCTTGGTTTTGATGAATGCGTTTTCGTGTTGGTTTTCGATGATTGGTTTTCATTGTTCGCTTTCATCGCATTTCGCATTCATTCCGAATCTTGAGAGAAAGAGACGAAGTATGCTAATCAACTGTTGGTGCCAATGTAGGACGCGTGAATTGTTCGTGAACGGCGCGTGAAGTCCCTCCTTCTCTCAACTAAGATTTATCTTGGTGAGTTGCTTCAACTGAACAAACATTGATCTGTATGCCTAATAAAAATGATCTCTAGTCCACTCTGTTGCCTTGTCACAATGATCAACGATACCACATCAACAAAAGATAAGAGAAGATAATTGAATTGAATCAAATGCAAGAATATGTAGTGCTACTCTATCTGCTCGATAAGAATGATCATCTGTTCGGTTACCAAGTATGCTTGAAAATGTAGACATGTACAGACGAACTTGTACGTGTTGAGAGAAGCTTGAAGGCACGAAATTAACGTGTCGTATATCTGTGCATAAGTCCAAGTGTGTCTCATCTGATAGAACGGCTAGAGCATGCATTTGGTCTCGGACAACTTATATACAAGGCAATATTTGTCTCTCGGGTGGTATCTGGGGGCACCTGGAACCGCTCGGCCTAGGAGAGATTATGAGCAGCCTGGGTAAAAGAAACCCATGTTAAAAGGGTAGCTGACATCTGAGTCCTTAGCGACGAGCTGAACCAAAGAGTCACAGCGGCTAATCATGGGGATAATCCATGGTCCACCTGCATGACCCGAATTACAACTTCAATATCTGCAAGAATGAACATGAATTACTCGTTATGCAAATTGTGCTAACATGTTTTTGTGCAGGGATGACTGTCGGCGTTGGTAAGTTGCTTATGATATATTTCTACTATCATGTTCTTATGAATTGTTAAAAAGAACCTAGACAAGTAGAAAGATCACTAGTAAATGTTAGCTTCACATGTTGATTTAGTGCAGAGATTTGCGAGTTCGGCCAAAAGCCGCTCGCCAGTACATGATGTGTGCTGACCCACGTTGTGGGCATCCTTTTCAGAAAGTAAAAGGAGACATGAGGATTTCAAGTGAGGCACCGAAGCTCGTCTAGCCCAGTAGAGCTGTGGATTGCCTCGAAGCTTCATTTTCATTCCAGTCAAGTTTCAAATTTTCATTTCCTTTGAAGGTGTCTTTCAATTCCAGCTTGTAATAAGGGATATGATGTATGGGCATTGCGGCTATTTTCAAAAGAGAGTTTCAAAGAGAATCATGTAGCCAATATAAGGTACTTTGAGTTTGCAAAGCTTTGTACTTGTATTCCTATCAAGTTTATTAATAAAAGAAGTATTTTCATTTCAAATCTCTGTGTCCAATATTTGGTTTTCTGCAATGAATGGGTGCGTGCGTGTGTTTTGCTTAACTAGTGGGTGCGTGCGTGTGTTTTGCTTGACTAGTTGTTTTGTGCAGGTACATGGCCTTGTGCAAGCGTAACTTAGGCTTGCACGACATCACACCTTAGCGAGGACGATCGATCCCGCAGGGATCCAGGCAAGACGGACGATCCTAGCGGGATCGGGACGTGACAAAGTAGTATCAGAGCACGATTTTACGTCCTTGGCCTCTTGCAAATATTGTTTTCGAAAAAGTATATAAAGTACTTTGATGGCTTTCAAAAGAGTCTCGATTTTGAGTTATGAAAACCAATGTCCCATACAATAAGTCCATAATATTTTATGAGACTGACAGAAGTTATACTCTTTTGTAGAGAAATGGTCCCTCCTCGACCAGCTGCCTCGACCGATCCGATGGAACGGATCATGACATTGTTGGAACTACAAAGGCAAGACAATGAGGAACGTGGCCAGATGAAACAGGCCCAAATTGAGGCACAACAGAAACAGTTGGAATCCTTGACCCAACTTGTAACGGCGCTAGCGACAAATCGAAATACCACCGCAGCGACTAAACCAACGGGAACACCTGAGATCGAGCCCGTGGATGGCGACGAACCCCAGCCGGCGCAAAGGCACACTTCCTTTAGGCCAAAGGACTTCTTAGACGCGAAACCTCCGGAATTTGAAGGCAGAACATCACCCGATAAGGTGATGGACTAGATTGATAAAATGGAGAGTCTGTTCGCGTTCGTAGGAGTTCCGAGTAGCAAGAAGGTAGTTTGTGCCGTTCTGCTTCTACAGCTGCGGGCAAAGGATTGGTGGAAGGCGAAGAAGCCGGCGCTGCTCGCAACGGCTAGGAATGGAAAGATTTCATGGGCCTTGTTCAAGAAGGCGTTTCTGGATCAATATATGCCTCCAGCCATGAGCAAGAAGATGGAGGATGACTTCATCACACTGAAACAGGAAGATATGTCCGTGGAGGACTATGAGTCTGAATTTGCTAAGCTGGCAAATTTTGCTGCTGTGATGCTACCCACCGAGCAAACTCGCATAAATCGATTCGTTGGAGGTCTGAATGACGACATCCAGTTAAGTGTGCTGAATCGAGAATGTGGGTCGTATTCTCAGGCCTTTGAAGCGACGCTACAGGTGGAACAATTTTGCCTGAAGAAAGCGTCAACTAAGGTGCAGTACGGTCGGAATCAGCCCGCCAAGAGATCATGACGAAGAGAAAAAGACCGATGGGGAACCATGAAATGAAATAATTTGTACCCACTGCGGTCGACGAGGGCATGCGAATGAAGACTGTCGCTATGCGAAAGATTTGGTATGCAGTCACTGTGGAAAGCATGGACACACCAAGGAAGTTTGTCGTGTCGCAAATCATGCTTGTTTTAGTTGTGGCCAACAAGGTCACGCCATTAGAAATTGTCCGAAGAGAAATCGAAATAGAGATGATAATGAAGAGCATGGGCAGCTGCCAGGCCCACCGCCGCTTCGAGATAATCCGCACAATCAGCAATTGCGGAATGCCAACACCGCGACAGCACGCGTCTGCAATCTCTCCACCAGTCCACCTTACTTGATCCAGAAAGTGGAGGTGAGTTTGTATCTTAAGTTTTGAGGACAACTTTTTTTCAGTGGATTATTATGTAGTGCCCCGCTCCTCGCGGTCCACTATGTAATACCTACGGCTTGTTGACTCAGTCATGAACTGAGTATTTGGTGAAACCTTTGCCGGTATCGATTGATCACGGATGAAATGCAATAAACCTTTCCAATTGATGGATTGGCTTCTATTGAAATGAATCCAAGAGTTTTGCTGAATGTTTTCTCTCGCTGCTTGGTTTTGATGAATGCGTTTTCGTGTTGGTTTTCGATGATTGGTTTTCATTGTTCGCTTTCATCGCATTTCGCGTTCATTTCGAATCTTGAGAGAAAGAGACGAAGTATGCTAATCAACTGTTGGTGCCAATATAGGACGCGTGAATTGTTCGTGAACGGCGCGTGAAGTCCCTCCTTCTCTCAACTAAGATTTATCTTGGTGAGTTGCTTCAACCGAACAAACAATGATCTGTACGCCTAATAAAAATGATCTCTAGTCCACTCTGTTGCCTTGTCCCAATGATCAACGATACCACATCCACAAAAGATAAGAGAAGATAATTGAATTGAATCAAATGCAAGAATATGTAGTGCTACTCTATCTGCTCGATAAGAATGATCATCTGTTCGGTTACCAAGTATGCTTGAAAATGTAGACATGTACTGACGAACTTGTACGTGTTGAGATAAGCTTGAAGGTACGAAATTACGTGTCGTATATCTGTGCATAAGTCCAAGTGTGTCTCATCTGATAGAACGGCTAGAGCATGCATTTGGTCTCGGACAACTTGTATACAGGACAATATTTGTCTCTCGGGTGGTATCTGGGGGCACCTGGAACCGCTCGGCCTAGGAGAGATTATGAGCACCCTGGGTAAAAGAAACCCATGTTAAAAGGGTAGCCGACATCTGAGTCCTTAGCGACGAGCTGAACCAAAGAGTCACAGCGGCTAATCATGGGGATAACCCATGGTCCACCTGCATGACCCGAATTACAACTTCAATATCTGCAAGAATGAACATGAATTGCTCGTTATGCAAATTGTGCTAACATGTTTTTGTGCAGGGATGACTGCCGACGTTGGTAAGTTGCTTATGATATATTTCTACTATCATGTTCTTATGAATTGCTAAAAAGAACCTAGACAAGTAGAAAGATCACTAGTAAATGTTAGCTTCACATGTTGATTTAGTGCAGAGATTTGCGAGTTCGGCCAAAAGCCGCTCGCGAGTACATGATGTGTGCTGACCCACGTTGTGGGCATCATTTTCAGAAAGTAAAAGGAGACGGGAGGATTTCAAGTGAGGCACCGAAGCTCGTCTAGCCCAGTAGAGCTGTGGATTGCCTCGAAGCTTCATTTTCATTCCAGTCAAGTTTCAAGTTTTCATTTCCTTTGAAGGTGTCTTTCAATTCCAGCTTGTAATAAGGGATATGATGTATGGGCATTGCGGCTATTTTCAAAAGAGAGTTTCAAAGAGAATCATGTAGCCAATATAAGGCACTTTGAGTTTGCAAAGCTTTGTACTTGTATTCCTATCAAGTTTATTAATAAAAGAAGTATTTCCATTTCAAATCTCTGTGTTCAATATTTGGTTTTCTGCAATGAATGGGTGCGTGCGTGTGTTTTGCTTAACTAGTGGGTGCGTGCGTGTGTTTTGCTTGACTAGTTGTTTTGTGCAGGTACATGGCCTTGTGCAAGCGCAACTTAGGCTTGCACGGCATCACGTCTTAGCGAGGACGATCGATCCCGCAGGGATCCAGGCAAGACGGACGACCCTAGCGGGATCGGGACATGACAGTTGTGCTGGAAAGATCTAGGACTTTGTTTTTCCTGATTATGAAATGATGGTTATTGGAGGGGACGAATTTACAATATTGGTTGGTAAATGTAATTTGTCCCCGCTTTCTGAGAAGTCGGTTTTAATAAAATAGCAAGGGGAAGATAATGGGGGATAGTTTGAGGAACCAGAACATTTAAATATGGGAGGTTTTCAGGGTGGTTACATGTGCACAGAGGGTGTAAGGGTGGTGGAGGTCATTACAGAGGAGGAAGGTATTATTATGGTGAGGGTCATTATGGTGGCAGAAGCAATCAATGAAGAAGGGGTGGATAAGAATAGGCACCATAGCAAGAATTTACAGTCAGAGAAGAGGTTAAGGGGGTCATTATCCTCACCTTCAGTGGAGGAGAAGATAATGTGCAAGCTGTTAAACTCCAAAATGATAAGGATAAGAGGTGGGAGGGATAGCCAGAACGGAACAAGGAGAAGGGCAGGAAGAAAGGTGGTACTAGCGATCAAGTTTTAGTAGAGAAAGGTAAAGGAGTGGATAAAGGGAAAGGTATGGAGATATATGATAAATTTGATGAGCTGGAGGGACAAAAGGACAAAGAGTGCAAAATCAAGCTATTGAGATTCCATAGGGAAGAGGTAGTCCCAGTTGTTGCTCAAGTTGAGGGGTGGGTCAGATATGGATCAAGTAGTAGAGCCTATTGAAAATTTGGGAGCTACTCAAATAAAAGCTCTAGCTACAATAGATAGTCTGGTTCAACGGGTAAGGAGCTATAATTGGCAACTAATTATTCATAAGGAGAGTAATATTAGTAAGCAAAAAGTTCTTTAGACAGAAAGTACAAATGATTCCTGAAACTGGGGAAGTTAGTGAAAAGCAAATTGGAATACAGAATTTCGGAAATAAAGAGGATGAGCTAGTCAAAGGGATAGGAGAAAGTATAATACAGATATCATAAATGGTTCAGTTGTAACCTACTATTAAAGATTTTGTGAGCAAGGGAGGATCCTTCACATTAATACAACAACATATTCAGGAGCTTGTGGCCAAGTAAAGTGGAACTCGGAGCAAAGATTTTGTACTGAAACAGCAGGGCCTGACAATGTTGAAGGCTCCATAGCCATGTTAATGAGTGCAAGAACTGCAAATAAGAGAAAGAGCTGTGAACAGTCATCACCTAAGGAGTTGCCAGCTCGTGTTGTGCAAGGGATCCAGAGTTGACTAGGCTTCAAGTTCAGAAGAGGAAGTTCGGACAAGGGCAATTGAAGGAAAAAGAGCTATGGCGGTAGTACTAGAACTAAATATAGGTCTTAGCTAATCTTCGTCATACAGTAGTTTTCTTTTCTTTTCTTTTTCGGTGGTAGTCTATGATATTAGTTTGTAATATTTTAGTTGGCAAAGACTTTTAAGGTACTATGTCGTTGTACGAGAAAGAGCTATGTCGTTGTTAAAGGCACCGTCCAGGCACACACTCAAAAGGCACCGTTCAGGTACACACTCAAAAGAGCTATGTCGTTGTACGAGAAAGAGCTATGTCGTTGTTAAAGGCACCGTCCAGGCACACACTCAAAAGGCGAGAGGCGATGTTATACCAACTAATCCAAAGGGGCGGTAATCCAAAGGAATGCGAGATATCTTGTTTAGGCGACTTAGACACTCAAAAGGCGAGAGGCGATGTTTTACCTCCTAATCCAAAGGCAGGCGAGGTATCTTCTCTAAGAAGGTTGAGGCGAAAAAGGCACCAAAGACAATATTAGGCGAATGGGTAACTAGGCAAGACTAGGTGTGTTGGGTGTTTTATGCAGCTTTTTGGACTTTGTTTGGAGTTTTTTATGTTTTATGGACTTGCTTGATTTTATTGATTTTTTTTTAAGTTTTGGCTTAAGTTTAGAGGTCCAAATAGAATCTTTTTTAAGTTTTAAGTTTAACACTATAAGTTACTAACTTAAGTAGACATAAACCCAAAAAAAAGACCATGTGGCACTTTTGACTATTTTTTATCTTGTTAAGTTATTGTGCTGTTTTTATTGGTAATTTTGTATTGTTTTTACTCTTTTCTTTAGTTTACAAGTTTGATGAGTTTTTAGGGATACACGGCAGATTTGATAACTTAAGATCTACCAAAGTGACAAAAGATGTTACGAAAAGAGAATTTGAGAAGTTGTCTATGTGGTGCTTTTCTTTTCCGGACGAGGTTAGGCGCACCTAGGCGCTCCCCAGCGATGAGGCGAGGCATCTCGCCTAGGAGAACCCAGAGCTTTTTAAAACACTGCTTTATATCATCTTTTGAAGAGGCACCGGATGTAGTTCTTCTTGCTTAATAATATAACATTTTGGTTCTGCTCAAGCTTAGTTGATTCTGAGTTAGGGATCTAACCGTATGGCCCTTGTGCTAGGATGACACACACAAATGGTCCAAATTTTTCATTTCGAAAAATTATTTTATATATATATATATATATATATATATATATATATATATGACCCTATTCATTTTTGTTTTGGATTTTTTTTTGTGAGAATGCTTTTCTATCTGGGATGACTACGGTTTCCACAAATTAAACAGAAACAAGAATATAGAAGGAAAAAAAACGTTATTTGAATGTCAACATGTTGATTATTAGAGTCAAGTTTTAACTGATGTGAACCTTCCTATCGTGTGTACTGCTAATATTATAAGGTTAATGCGCAACTAAATACCCTAAATTTTCCAAATTTTCAAGAAGTTACTCTAAACTATTAAAATCAACAACTTCCTACCCTAAGCAACAAAATACCTTGAACTTTTCCAAGTTCAAGTTGCTACCTTTGTGTCGTTAACGAAGGTATCCATTTTATATTTCTTAATGGTAGTCATTTGCAAATCAGTAAAAAATCATAATACTTAGTAGCTAATTGTAATACTTTTAGGATACAAAGTTACCAATTTTAGACACAGTTTGCAGTACTGATCCTATATGGCCGATACCGATAAGGTTTGACACGTCCCGATCCAATACCGATACTGACGGATACCAATACCGACATGGGGGTCTCTTTTTCAGTCATTTCGGCAAACAAAATTGGACGAAAAAAGGCCAATGAGCAATGTGTAAAAGCATAGTAAGGTTGTAAAAGCATGTAATACAAGAAAACTTATCTATTGCAGGTAAACCAATTGGCAAGAATGACTGCTATTTCATTTAATTCCAAAATTGTTAAAAACAACACAATAAATACTTAAAATTATACCTAAATATATAAAATATTTTCCTAAAATTATAATAATTTTTATTAATAATTATTTGTTTTCCGACACACAAAACTCGATACTCCGATCCGAAACCGCCAATACTCCCGATCCCGAAGCAAACCTTGATTTTAGGTAGCAACTTGCAAATCCGCAAACCTTGATTTTAGGTAGCAACTTGCAAATCCGAGTAAGTTCGGGATATTTACTGCAACTTCTCCTAATTTAAGTACTTCATGGTGAACTTGGGACCTAATTCTTTACGACGATCATACAACTATCACATGGGGTGTTCTAAATTTAGGAAAGCGTACGCATTGTGGAGCTTGTGATTTGGGGAACGGTGAGCAGTGCGAGCGATAATGAGACCTGGATCTTCGCGTCGTGGGTGGCGACGAGGACCTCGGGTCTGCCGTCGCCGTTGAGGTCGGCGACGAGCGGGGGAGGGAGGCGCTCGGCCTCGTACTTGACCGGGGCCTCGTCGGTCACGTGGAGCCACGCCTCGTCGAACGAGAAATCGCCACCGTGCTGGTCATCAAATAGAAAGGAAAAAAAAAAACCCACAAAAGTCACCAGTCAATCAATCAAAATCAAAGAGAGAGAGAGAGAATCGATGGGTGGAATTTGTACGTGGAGGGAGAAGAAGATGGCGAAGGCAGAGAGGAGGAGAATCCCCAGTTCCCGCTTCCTCATCACTACTCGATTCAAATCGAAGAAGAAGAAGAAAGCTTCGTTCGACTCTCGTTCAAGTGAGAAGAATAAGAAGAAGGTTTAAATGTCGCCGGCCCCGGCCCGGTTCCGTCTTTCAGCCCAATTGGCTTACGCGGGGTGTTTGGTTACATAAAACTGGGTTGAAACTCAGCAACTTTTGGTAACTGGTTGAACTCTCACGAGTCCAGCTGTTTGGTAACACTTGCTGAAAATTTGGTTTTCTAGTGATCTGACAGCAGCAGAGTTCTTGTCCCCTAAAAAAACCCCATTTTTTTCACTTCCAATTTTGTTTGTGAAACTCCTTTGAAATGTAACTCTGTGAAATGGAACGTCTGCAGAAGTGACTGCTCCTCCGCGATGAGTGTCCGGTCACCCCACCCCCACCCCGCGGTGTTTCGGTCTGTGAAAGGTGGTCGTCCTCCTCCGATGCTGTGTCTGTCCGGCCGCCGAGCAATTTTCCGTCCAGAATTACGGCAATCTCCCGACGAGCGATCGACATCTCGACCGGAGCCGTTCCTCCTGCTCGACGTCGACCGGCACAGATTCCATGAGCCGATACGTCCTCCGTGCGTCTCCTTCCGCCGGACAGGAAAAGGAGGACGAAGGGGGCGCCTTATTTGGAAATGTGGGAAAAGGAGATGTTGGAATGAGCTGTTTAATAATGGTAGGCTTGGGATGTGCATTCTATACAAAGTTTTGGCCAAAGAAAAAAAAAAGGCAAATGTTAAAGGTCACCCCCAAATTACTAAGGACAACCCTCCTACTAAAGGCAATCATGAATTTTTTTTTTTTTACTAAGAGCAACCGAAGTTGCACAAGTTTACTAAGGGCCACCAAGAAAAGAAAATTTTGTGAAGCCCTGCAGTACGCCATCCTCGACGAGATCTTCCGCACCTACTCCGACTTCGTCCTCCCCGGCACCACCGGACTCTCCCTCCCGGGCCTCCTCCGCACCTACGACGACGGCGCCGGCGACGTCGACGCCCTCTCATTCTCCCCCGCGGGGGACCTGGACACCGATGCTCCCTCCTCCGCCGCGGACGCTCCCTCCGATTCCGCCTCCACTGCCGCCGCCGCCGTCGCGTTCGACTCCACGTGGGCGCTCCTCAACGACCTCGACATCCTCCTCATGCGAACGGTAGGAGGACAAGGGAGGAACCCTTCGACGGGCACATGGCGCTGGGAAAGGCGTTCTTTGACAACCATCTGTTCGCCGAGAAAAAAAAATTTGTGAAGGACTGCAGGCAAGCCCTGCAGTCCTGTCTTCACTCTGTACTGCAGGCAAGCCCTGCAGTCCTATTTACGAAGGGCCATTGGAGGACTGCAGGCAAGTCCTGCAGTCACTGTTGGTGGCCCTTAGTGTTTTCAAAATGGCAAACTTGTAAATTTTTTTAAAATTTGAAGCTGGTGGCCCTTAGTAATTTGGGGGTGCCTTTAACATTTGCCAAAAAAAATGAGATGTGACTCAACAACGGATAGACACCAAACAACTTTTTATGTTTAATTAATATCTTTAATTGTGTGGGATAATTGTATGTTTACTATAATTATATGTTTATTATAATTATTTTCTATTTAATTATGGTAATTAGAGGATACTTTAATTAATAGCGATTCTCCATAAAATGACAAAAGTAGTAATTAATAGTGGTAATTCATAATAATCATATAATTAGTTTAGTTATGATAATTAATTAATTAATTTAATAATAATAATAATAATAATAATAATAATAATAATAGTAACAATAGTAGTAATTAATAGTGGTAATTCATAATAATTTATATTGTTATATTTTGGTTTAAATGAGAAATATTTAGGTTTAAATAAATTGGGGGTAAGCATACTTAGGTTTACCATCCAACCCCAACATCCACTTTGAACAACCATCCAAACAATCAAACTCATTTTTCTCCACTTTCAACAACCATCCAAACAACTAACTCATTTTTCCTCCACTTTCACCAGACAAAAAGTACTACATCCAAACACATTTTAGAAAGTGCCACTTGCTGCAAGTACAAAGAAACTCAATATGATGTAAGTGGCACTTTTATACTTTCGGAGACCTATTACAACACAGGCAGGAAGTCATATTGAAGGTTCACTTTCATATAACCAGTTACCACAAGAGAAATTAAACTTGCTTACCCTTAGGGGCTGTTTGGATGCCCGTGAGTGAGTGGGAAGTGGGGGCTTATGAGGAGAGATGCTGCAACTCTCTCCTCACTTTCACAAATTCCGTGTTTGGTTGCAAGTAAAACTTGGGAGGGAGGTGGAGAATCTCTGGCAGCCGACAGAGCGTTGTCCCCTCACCGAGTTACTCTCCACCTACATCCCAAAAATGGAGTAACTCCGGTGGAGCTCCTGGAGACTCCTCACTTTTGCTGGTTGGAAGAGCCCTCTCGCTGCAGTCACCCCCTTCCTTCCGCGCTCGACAGTTGCTCGGAAATTTCGCAGAGGTAAAACTTCTCCCCCTTGTGTTCGAGATCGAAATTTTTTGGGAAAAATTAGGGGAAATGTTGGGAAAAATTAGGGGAAAGATTTGATCCTTGATTTGGGGAAAAATTAGGGGAAAATTTTTTCGTCAACATCAGCGGATCTGTGAAAAAAAATGGTAAAATGTTGGAAAAGTTTTGATCCTTGATTCTTCAGATCTGATGCAAAGGGAGTAGAAAAAGTAGTTGCCCGAAAATTACTCTCCATGATTCTTCAAATCTGCATGTGAAAAATCGTTGTCCGGAAATTTTCGGGAAATTTAGTGTGGAAAAAAGTTCGGAAAAATAGTTCGGAAAATATTGCCAAAATATTTCGAACACATCCGAGATGTCAGAAAAATTGTCTATGGAAAAATTACTTGTCTGCATATTTTGGGAAATATACTTTCCTTCATTCATCACATCAGGGTGTGGAAATTACTTGTCTGTATATTTTTCTTCCACAACTGTGTATTTTAGAGCTACGAACTTGAACAATATAAAATAAGGAATAAATACACGAGAATGGAGTCCATTTTTATGATTTATTGTTTCTGATTTTCATGTAGATGGATTTGTCGAATCCCAACGACCCATTACTTAATGCGGCAATCGCTAGTATAATAACAGTCATAACCATAATTATGACTCTGATTGAAATGGAGGACAATGACCGACGGGGCATTGCACGGGAACCCTCCCTAATTAGAGAACAGTGGAGGTAAGCACATATGTATCGAATTTTGACAGCCGGACCAAATAACTGTGTCCACTATCTAAGGATGAGTAAAGGTGCTTTCTACGGTCTCGCAAATATTCTTCGTTCCAATGGGTCACTGCACGATACGAGATATGTTTGTGTGGAGGAACAACTTGCCCTATTCCTGTACATGTTGGGACATAAGTCCAAAAATAGAGTATGTGGAATTGAATTTATTCGGTCTGGAGAAACAGTTTCTAGGTATTTCAATAAAGTTCTAGGTGCAATTTCTACCATCCGAGAACGATTTGTGAGGCAACCCGGTTCCGAAACTCCACTGGAGATAAGGAATTCAGCGGATTGGTTCCCGTACTTTGAGGTAAACTAAAGTTATTTTAATAAAAGTCTTATGCTAATGTAATGTAGTAGTAGTAGACATTAACAATCAATTTTATTGAAATATAGGATTGCGTAGGGATGATAGATGGCACACACGTGCAGGCTACCCTCCCAGCCTCTGTAGTCGCGAGGTTTAGGGGTAGAAAACAAGTAACACAAAATGTGTTAGCTGCTTGTACTCCTAACAAGATGTTTACATATATCCTCGCTGGTTGGGAAGGTAGTGCCAATGACATGACAGTTTTAAAGGATGCGCTTTCTAGGCCATCTCTACATGGCCTGAAGGCCATAACAGGTAAATACCCTGTACCATGCACACAATTTTGTTTCCCTTTTCCACTAGTTGCTTTCGACATATAAGAATGAATTAATCTGCAAATTTTGTAGGAAAGTATTACTTGGTTGATGCTGGCTACACCACGATGCCTGGTTTTATTGCTCCTTATCGTAGAGTTAGGTACTACATCAATCCTAAGAAGGATCGTCACCCTAGCAATGCAAAGGAACTATTCAACTACAGGCATTCAAAGTTGCGTAGTAAAATCGAATGTGCCTTTGCTACGTTGAAGAACCGGTGGTGCATACTAGGGGAGAAAAAATTTCACGACTTTCCTACCCAGGTTGATATTGTACTAGCATGTTGTGTTTTACACAACTACATTCTTGGAGTCGACCCTAAAGACGAGTTAGTTGTGGATGACCCGACTAACTTTGAAGGGGAAGACGTTGAAGAAAATTTGTTCCAATATGACCAATTCTCCCAGACTAGTACACAAGTCCAACGAACCGCCAAGAAGGCTTGGGAGGACATGCGGGATCAAATTGCGCAACACATGTGGCATGATTATTGTACTGGAAATGGTAGGGTACAAGTATAATTTACATGGTTCGTGTACTTGCACTGAAACTATTAATGTCCTGACTGTTTCTTGTTTATTAAAGGGCTGTTTTCTGTTGTTTTTGAATTAACTGTACGCTCTATTTATACCCTGTTTTAGGAACATTTTAATTATGCAAATTGTTATCATTTCCCAACAACTTTCAATCTATACATGTGAACAGGTGAAATGGGAGATAACTTTCCAACCTATCGACACTTTCAAAAACATGCGGGTAGTCCTTTCGCACCCCCACAAATGAATAGGAGGTCGTTGGGAGGAAGTACGGATAGTCAAGGGCAAAATATAGAAGAAGAACGGGGGCAAGATAGGGTCACACACCCAAGTCCAATACGTCCCGTTGCAAATCCAATGCTAGACACAAATTGGGGATTCCATGTAGATCCTTACATGGATACATATTCGTACATTCTTAGCGAATGCTCAAATCCCCAATCTAAAGAAAAGTATGACAATGATGACAACCAAGTTGAATCTCCTCGAAAGAAACAACAAAAAAAGCATGTGGCACATAAGGGTAAGAATGTGCAAAAAGAAGGAACACCCAACAAACGTTGGGAGGATGAACACACGGACGAGCTCCTTAAGATCCTTGCAAAAGAAGTGGAGGATGGTAGAAAGTGTGATAAAGCTTTTAGAGGGAGTTCCTACACACTAGACTCCAACCTAGTAAATCAAAAGTTTGGTACTTCTTATAGTGTGAGCAATGTTATCAATCATATGCGGGGTTGGAAGGTGAAATGGTTATTGATTTTGAAGGCAAAAGATTTGTCCGGTGCGGGTTGGGATGAAGAAAATAAGATGGTAATTTTGGAGGAAGAAAGCCACGAGGACCTTAAGAAGGTAAACATGTTAGCATTGTGTATGCTTAGTTGTGTATTTTTATCACTAATGATTGTGTCCTATTTGGTTGATTTGTCTAGGCAAAATCAAGACTAGCACCATGGATTAACACTCCGATAAGAAACTACGATCTACTACGTATTACTTGTGGGGATGATCATGCAAGGGGAGACAATGCGAAAGATGTTTGTAAAAATTGGGGGCCAAGAGAGGATTTTATCGATCTTGATGCTACTCACAATGTCTCACAAGAGAAGAATGTAACGTCCCAATCTTCCAAATCGTCAAGAGGAAAATGTCGTAGGGAGCCCGACGTGGCTAGTGACGCCATATCTAATTTGGTGAATCATGTTTCTAGCATGGCAAGTACCCTTTGTACGGGGTTCATGACCCCGATTGAGAAGGTGGGAGCAAAACTATTTGCCTTAGAGGGTTACGACTCCCATGTACTTAAGAAGGCCTATAATTTCCTTTGCAAGGATAACTTTGAGGCAACTAAGTTCGTAGGTTTGCCAGAGGCATTTCAACGGGAATGGTTGGATACCTTCATATTGGAAAATGAGGATGTTTGAGGGTGGGAGGGATCCTATGTAGGACCCTGTAATGGTGAACTTCTCTTTCTTATTTTGGTGGCCTGTATTCTGTAATATGTCATAACATGTACTGATGATGGATGGAAGGGATCCTATGTAGGACCCTGTAATCTGTAACCTGCTCGTTCTTATTTTGGGGGCAGTACAATATCTGCCAGTGAACTGCTACTGATGATGGATGGGAGGGATCATGAATGTTAAGTTGTTCATAACCTGTTATATATATGGGAGGGATCCTGAATGTTAAGTTGTTCATAACCTGTTATATATATGCTACTGCTTCTGATGCTCATGTTTTTCATAAACTGCTTCTGATGCACAATGCTTCTGATGCTCTGTAACATTCAGGGTTCTGATGCTCATGCTTCTGATGCTTCTGATGCTCATGTTTTTCATAAAACTGTTCATAACCCTGAATGTTCTGATGCTCCTGTTTTCTCATACCATAGTTTCTTATACTTGCTAACTTGGTGAATCATGTTTATAGCATGTCATACTACGTTGTTTTGAACGGAAGAAAGCCGGGAGTTTACACAACTTGGCCTGAATGCTTCATCCAGGTTAATGGGTTTAAAAATGCTTGCTATTTCAAGTGCCAAGATTATGATGAGGCGGTCAGTTACTTCGAGTCGAAGGTTAAGTTTAAACGAAGTGAAGTTAAGGAGGAAGTTGTAGTCAAAGGGTGTCCCATGGGCAATGTTATTTTGTTTGGTTGCCTTGTGTTCATTATATCGATCATTGCGCTTGCTTATCTTATGTAAAAGCTATTACGAAGGAGACATAGTTTGCAACTGTTATTGTACTGTACTTTTGGAGACTATGATGATTAATCCAATCATGTTTCTGCCTTTGTAATGCTTGTTTGTAGGAATGGGCTACCAATGAGGATTACAAGGGTGTGGCCGCGATGAAAAGATAAAGTTGGTGGCCTCCCCCACCAATTTGGTGATGGATGGAGGTAGCCACTTATACCTACACTGTAGACTATGATGAGGAAGGTGCAACCTTTGAGTCTACATGAAATTGGCAATGATGAGTCAAGGTGAATCCTTTGAGCCAATTTAACTTTAAATTTCTTCTTTCTTGTTTGTCATTGTGGTTCAGTTTTTTGATATTCTCACGAAATGTTGGTTTTTCCTTTCTTGGGAATGTTGGTTTCATGTTTCTTCTTTCTCAGTTTCTTGTTTGTCACTTTGACTGGGAATGTTGGTTTCTTCTTTCTTGTCTGTTACTTGCTTTCAGTTTTCTAACATGTTCTGATACATGTTCTGTTTCATTTTCACTGGGAATGTTGGTTTCCGATACATCACTATGACTTTATTCCTTTTTCAAAATGGGCTATGACGAGATTCACATGAAACATGTTCTGGTACATGTTCTTATATACATGTTGACAGCTATCCGATGATGAGATTCTCAGGAATGTTGGAAATGTGGGGAGTGTTGGTTCCAGGAAATATGAGATTCTCATTATACATGTTCTTATACATGTTCGTAATTTGCCAATGCGGGAAATGTTGGTTCCACTGATGATGGTTGGAAATGTTGGCAATGTTGTTCCAGGAAAGATGGTTGGAAATGTTGGCAATGTTGGTTCCAGGATAGATGGTTGGAAATTTTGGAAATATTGGTTGTAATACATGTTAAAGTTCATCAATTCTGAGCCCATTTCAAACTTTATACTCCACTTTCATTTGTTTTCATGTTTCAAGTTCCCAGGTTTTCGATTTGTTTCTTTCTTCATTTTCCAGGTTTTTTTTGTTTGTTACTGGCTTTCAGTTTGTTACTGGCCATTTTGAGTATCATTTTCAGTGTCATAATTTGTACTTCTTCTTATGTTTCTTACTTTCAGTTTGGTTACTGCCTTTCCCAGGTCATGTGGGAAATGTTGATATGTTTGTTACTGGCTTTCAGTTATGTTTCTTCTTCCTATGTTGGAAAAGTTGACATGTTGATATGTTGATATGGCGGTTCTTATGTTGGAAATGTTGATATGTTGCTATGGCCTATGTGGGAAATGTTGACATCGATTTTAACTTGCTTTCCCAGGTTGCCATCTTTCCCAGTATCATAATTTGTTACTTACTTCTTCTGCTTATTTCTCGGTTCTGATATGTTAGACATGGCTGGGAATGGCTTCTGATACATTCGAAATGGGCTATGATGAGATTCTCAGGATACATGTTCTGATACATGGATCCTTACATCTGAAAAGTTGGAAATTTGGGAGGTAAATTGATAAAATGTGACAATTTCGACAATTGGAAGTGCATGGCTGGGATACTACAAGCTCTGAGCCTGTTTTGATACATGGTCTTTTTCTTCTGTTACATTGTCTTTTGATACATTTTTGATATTTTTTGGATACCATGCTTTGGGGCCTATGTTCGACGATCTGATGCAAAGAAGCTTGTGTAGTAGACTAGTTTGTTTCTTGCAAAGAAGCTTGTGTTTCAAAATGGGCTATGATTATCTTCTCAGGATACATGGTCTTATACATCTGAAAATTGTAAATTTGGCACATAATTGAAAATTTGGACAATTGGGACAATTTTGTCAGTTGTGTAGTCCATTGTCTTCTCATACATGTTACACATTCTGCATTTTTCTGTTTGCTTTGGACAATTTGGACAATTGAAAAAATATACTAGGAATATGAAAATATATAACATATTTCATAATATTAATTAATTTAATTTATTTTATTCTATTTGTTAAAATGGCTATGACACTCAAAACATAACTTTTATTCTTTTAATATATACAAAAGAAGAAGTTGGGGGTAAACATACCTAGGATTACCACATCTTCATAAAATTTCCACTTTCAACAATCCAAACAACCGAACTACTTTTTTTCCACTTACAAAAATCATCCAAACACCAAACCAATTTTTAATCCACTTTCACCAGACAAAAAGTACTCCATCCAAACACATTTTGGAAAGTGCCACTTGCTGCAAGTCCACGGAAACTCAACTTGCTGCAAGTGCCACTTTCACACTTTTAAAGAGTTACATCGATCCAAACAGCCCCTTAATGACTCTCTGACAAGATAAAATGCATGTTCAACTTGGGATTATGTGGGCTATGAAACAAATACTAGAATTTGGGTGACCAATAAGATCATGTCAATATAGGCACAATTCAAGGGACCTATATCTTGAAAAGTGAAAACCCCTTTTACAAAGATTTATTTTCAAAGGAAAAACTCACAGGAACCTTGGGTTAACACCACGGCACTGTTTGCAGCCATCATTCCTAATGAATTTTGGTTAAGATTACATCAAAATCTCTACTAAAAAAAGAGCCAGGGAAGTAAAATAAAAATTAAAGGTTACAAGTAGTCAATTCAATTCTTACCAGTAGCAGCTAACAAGACATCATCACCACCAGGATGATCATCCATAAACGGGGTAACATCATAAACCTGAGGGGTAATTATTGCACAGACAAATGGAAGTCAATTTTCTGGTGGAAGTCGGGTTTCATTGTTAAACAAAACAACCAGGTTCTCATCATGATTATGGGAACAGAAATCATGTATCATGAAAATCTTATGCCTAAACTTTCATTTCAGACCTTCTAGATGAACATAATGAGCACAAACATAAAAATTAGGGAGTCGACTTCCTTTTGACACATTGTTGTCATTTATGTCTGATACAGTAAAACAAATACTGACCATAATTCATATCATAACTAGGTGCACACTTTCTAATATAGGTTATGAGATTAGTGATAGAAGATAGCAGTAAACTCCATCAGGGAGGAAGGTATGCATGATCCTTTGTTCTATGTGATGAAGTTATAGAGATGTATCAGTCGATAAATCACAAGCAGTTAGTGCATCACGGGCAGCAATCACAATTTGCAATTCAACAGGTAACTTTAAATCTGCCACTGCAAAATATCCATGAACACAGGCAAATACCCAGCTTATATAAGGATATCCATGAACATAATGCATCCCAGCTTATTTTGGATATGAACTAGACTATAAGACAAGGTAAGCTGCTGGAGTATAAAATTACTGGGTGCCACAGTAAGATACATAGTTCGCAGTATCGGCCGATACCGATACGGTTTGGCATGTCGCGATCCGATACCGACCGAAACCCAATACTGACCGATACTGACAATGGGGGTCTCTTTTCCGATCATTCGGCAAAGAAAATTGAACGAAAAAGACCAATCAACAAGGGTGTAAAAGCAAAGAAAGGTTATAAAAAGCATGAAAAAGAAGAAAACTTATGTATCGTATGTAAATTAATCGGTAAGGGTGACTATTATTTCATTCAATTTCAAAACTACTAAGAAACAACATTGAAACTATTAAAATTATGCCTAAATGTATAAAATATATTTTCTAAAATATTAATAATTATTTGTTTTTCGATACCAAAAAATCCGAAACCTCTGATATTGCTGATACCGTCGATCCCAATATTCATAGGAATGTTCCGATACCGATTCCGATACCGATACTTCGAACCTTTGTAAGATATATGCCTGAGAATTTGAAGGAATTTCCCCAATTCCCACTAATCGCCAACAAATGCATATGAGAGCATTGTGTTAAGGCTCCTGTAAAATAGGGATTATAAGAACCAACAATGTGATTTTTGATCTCTCATAAGTTTTTAACAAGCACGCAGCTCTTAATGCTAATTGCTGAGTAAAACAATAAAATAGTTCAAAATTTGATGCTTGTCTCGTTTCTCATCTACTAGACCTTTCATATTATTATACTATTGTTGGAAGAGTTAAATAGTTGCTATCAGAGGAAACAGGAATTCAAGTGAAAAAGAGGACTTGAACATCGTGTCAAAGCAACCAAGGTACAAAACTCACTTAATACACCATTTAAGCATATACAAAAAATAATACCGCTGCAAGAATCCAGCTCCAACCACAATATTGGCATTCGACCAGCAGGGCAGTACTAGAATAATATACATATACAACCCTCACCGCAACTCTAATGTTCTGGTGTAGTGGCTTAAATAAAACATGATTTTTAACACAATATGGATACAACAACAAAACAATTATGAAAGTAGGGTATTGTTTCTTTAACAAAAAATATAAATAAGAAATGAGAGCTTTAAAAGACAAATTTAATTTTGTATAATTGAAAACAAAATAACACACAGGAGAAGTGGAACTGTGGAAAAGCTATTCACCAAAGGGAAGTTAAATTTGTTTAATAGATACTAGTGAAAATTACGATAAAGATGCATTCATAATTCATATCTTTGAAGTTGCTGTTATTTTCTTCTATTTATTTTGCTTCCTTAAGTCATTGATGTACCATAGATATCTTTGAAATTCTTTGACACGTCTTTAAAATATTGCAATATCCAAGTACTCCATAAGTATATGGAATGAATGACATTGCCAGTGCAACTTAGGCAAAAGATAATATACAACAGCTAAAAAAAATGAAGAATAGTAAAGGAATCACAAGTACAAGTTCCTTGGAAATACATGACTTGAAGATTTTAAAACAAGAAAAAATTTACTTCAGTAAGATCATATGCATCTCTAATGATACCATGTGTGGAATATATATTATCAACCTCCTCTAATTCCTCCCACAAACTCGTAATGACGAGCAAAAAGGATAGAATCTACTTCTCCTGCTATCGAATGAGAGTTCATGTGCCTATGCAAGGTTATTCACATCTTTCAAGCCGCACAACTGATATGGATGCTGTTTCACTTTTTGCTGCATAAATTATAATCATCACTCCTAATTCAACAGCATACGTACTTCAGTAGACATAAAGTGCACTTCAACTACATAGCAACAGAATGACTAAAAAACTCAATGTTCACGACACTATGTCTAAACCTTTATATCCACTACACGACTATAGACATCGCATGCTATAAGATATGGTACACCCTGCACCACCCCCCCCCCCCCCCCCCCCCCCCCCCCCCCCCCACCCACCCACAAAACCCCCAACCCCCCAAATTTTGCTTAAACAGATTTAGGTAGGGCCAACATTTTTGTGAAGGAAGGAGAATTGATAGTCAGAATATACTCAGGTTGTTGGATGATATAAAATTATAAGTCAATCAATTGTGAATTAAATGATTTATTACTAGCAATGCTAGTAAAACCAATGTTCCTCCTAATGTATAGTATTCTAAGGCTAGCTTTGCTATAGCTTATCCAACCTTCTTCTGCTTTCACTGAAATTCGACACTTGAATGTGTTTGGTAAAAATTGTTTAATCTTATTTTTTTGAAAAGTTGATAGTTTCCATAAGTTCCTTTTGAAAGCATGGAGGAGGTTGCTTCAGCTTATCATTTACTTGTTGCAAAAGTAACCCCTATAGATTTTTCTGAAATTTCATCTTATACCTTCACATTTTCATAAAACGTGTCCAATTTGATCATTCTATGATTTCGTCACTGGCAAGCAATTTATAAAAGCATTTAGTTACCAAACAGGTTTGAGGGCTTGGTATTCTTAAAGCTTAATCAAAAGTTGTTGTAATAAGTTACTTTCCTAAGTCGTTATCAAAAGTTGGAGATCAAATGACTATTGAAAAGTTGACGTTAACCTCCAAGATGTTCTATAGAAACATTCCTTCGGTTGTGAAATTAATGAAAATGTGAAGGTATAAGAGAATTCAGAAAAGTTAAAAGGGTAGCATTGAGAAGCAACTTATGAAAGCTACCCCATCTTTTCTCTCAATAGCACCCCGTGAAAATTGACAAGTTCTTAAAAAATAAGCATAGAAGCTTTTACCGAACACACTTTTATGTTACTTTTCATAGAACGTTTACCGTCTTATATAAACTGTATCAAACAAACCCTCAATAAGTAGCTTATTACAACTTAGAGAAGAAACTTATGGCTACTTACAGAAGCAACTTATGCAATCAACTTACAAGAGCAACTTGTGACAAGAACGTTCAATAAGCTTCAGCAATATGAAAATATGAACCCCACCCTAAAATTCAATCATCATTTGGTAAAACTATGCTTCTTCACAGTACATCAGAAGCTGAAAATTAAGGCTATACAGGCACTAAATTTCTCTGTAGGATCTAATATTGTGTTCAAGTAAGATGTCAAAATTTGCAAATATTCTTTTTTCTTCTTGTTTAAGAGAAGCGGTGTAAGACAAATCTTCCCTGTTTCATTGAAGTATATTACCAAAACCAAAGTTTCCACTTACAAGTACACAATATGGAACTTGCAAGTTACAAATATTCTTGGTAATCAAACCCAACGTACACCAAAAATCTCATCCTTCACTATATATACTACAACGTTCTTGTTCCCCATATTAAGATGAAAATATACTTAGTCATCCTGGCACGTAAAGATACAATACAGGCACAGCGATGTTGAAACGGATTTTTCCATCCCATGTTTTCTAGGAAAGAAAAAAAGAACAAATCTGATCTAATAGACGGGATCTTTGTTCTTATAAAAGAAAGAAATCAAGAAAAGAAAAGAGAGCACCTAAATAAAAATACTACTCTGATACTAAGTTCTTAATTCCTCATACTAAGATCAAAACTATACTAGGCTGCACACATGCCACAAAACCACAAAATATAGACATGCAACTATAAGATGGTGGCACCGAGCCCCGTCCAGCCCCCGCCCCTCATTAAGTTTACACAAGTTTAAGGTAGGGGCAACATATTCGGAAAGAAGGGCTCTTAGATAACCAAAATATATACTCGTGATGGTGGATAATAATTTAAATAAAAAATTGTGAAGTGAATGATTTATCACTAGAAATGCTAGTAAAACCAGTTCCCCACAACGGATAATATTCTAAGACCAGGCTTGCTACAGCTCACTAAACAGGCTTATGCTTTTCATTGAAAATGTATTTGGTATAAAGTATATTTGCTTTCTCTCTCAAAAAGTTGATGATGCTTTCCATGAGTTACTTTTGAAAGCATTAGGAGATTGCTTTCAAAAGCTACTTCAGCTTATCCTCTCTCTTTTTTTAACAGAAAACACCCCCTTTATTTTTATCTTATACCTTTACATTTTTAAAATACAGATCCAATTTGGCACTCAATAATTACATGGGTGAAAAGAAACTAATAAAAAGCATGTAGTTATCCAACATGTTTATGTCGTTAAAAGTTCCAAGATGTTCGGTAAAATGTAAAAACATGCTTTCTCGGTTCTTAAATTCATGAAATGTAAAGGTATATGAGAAATCAGAAATGGGTATTTTTTTTCATAAAAAACCATGACAAGCTAAAGCAACTTACGAAAACAATATCCTCTTTGCTTTCAAAAGCAGCCCACGAAAATACGCAAATTCACAAAAGATAAGCATAAGCAGTTGTTCCAAACACATTTATGTGTTGCTTTGCAAAAACAAAAGCATGTTTACTTAGATATTTCAAACCGTCAATCAGAAGCAACAGTCTGACGACAAATTTCAATATGCTTCAAGAATATCAAACCCACCCTAGAACTCAACTTGTCAACCATATCTTGTTAAAACTTCCAATTTTTACATCATACAACATCAAAAGGCTCAGAATTAAGGCTAATTTGGCAAATATTTCTCTGTTGGATCAGATATTTCATACAATAAGATGTCAAAACATGCAAATATTCTTCTTCTTTTGAGAGAGAGAGAGAGAGAAGCGGTGAGACAAATCTGACCAATCTCCCAAAGAATACTAACGTAATAAAAGCTCCCAGTCGAGTTACAAGTATAAACATGGAACTTGCAAATATTCTTTGGTAAAAACTCATTCGCCATAGCATGCCTATTACCCGCAATCTTCACAAACTCATCATCATCCAAACTGAAACAAATACTAATCTGATAGTAAGCTCTAGTTCCTCCTACATCTAAATTGAAACAAATACTAATCTAATTCTCTGTTTGTGTTCCTCATATTAAGATAAAAAATTACAGTCACACGGGCACTGAACAACACGATACAGGCACGGGGACATGGAAGCGGCTTTCTTATCATGACATAATACAGACACGGCAACACTGACACTGCGATAATCTACTGGTGTGCCCGAGTGAAGCCTCCATGTCATGCCTGATACGTGTCCAACACGTATACGAAGCGATATCAGAGTGTCCCTAGTCTATGCCTGGAGCTCCCGTGTCGGACACGGCCTTGTTTTGTTTGTCGGGTCTAAAAGATGGGATCTTTTTTTTCCTAAAAGGCGGGATCTTTTTTCCTAAAAGGCGGAATCTTTTTCCTAAAATACTGACATGGCAACACTGACACCGGGATAATCTACGGATGTGCCTTAGTGAATCCTCGGTGTCGTGCCCGATACGTGCCCGACACAGACATGTAAGCAGCACGAAGTGCTGCAGAGGGCTAATGGGGTGTGACACGTCAGCGTACGGATACGCGTAGCTATGGCTATTTTTTTCTAGTTCGACGGGAATCCATTTTTTTTCTCCGACGAGGACTGGTATGAGGATTTAAAAATGGGAACGGGGACGGAAATGGGGATAAAAAAATTCTTAAGTCAGATTCGGGGCCGGATATAGGTATAGTACTCTCTGTCCCGGTAAATCTCGACCCCAATTACTTATACCTATATGTGCAACCCATTAGCATGGGTTCATGCTGTATCTAGTAGTATTTTTTTTATGAAAATCATGCTTTATTAACCTGTCTTTTCTTTTTTCCAAATGAAAATAATTTTTTAAGCTTATATTGTACATGAACATTTGTTACGGGATGGGAGATGGAGACATGGAAACCAGACCCAGAAAGTGTTAATGGGGAGGGGACGGGGACGGGGAGTGCTTTGTTTAACGGGAACGGAGATGGGGGTAAAAAATTGAACCCGACGTGAAACGTGGATGGGGATGGGGATAGGGGGTGTGGTCCCCAACCCCTACCCGTCCCGTTACTATCCCTGGACACGCTCACAATCACCTTCCGCAGACAAAAGAGTTTTCCATTTTCTAATATACTCTCAAGGGATATTTAGTAGAGTTATTTGTATTTACCCCCATTCTTAATTCTTAATTTTGTTCCCTCCCCCCCTTTTTAATATAACTATTGTTAACCCCCCCCCCCCCCCCCCCCCCCCCCCCCCACCCCATTCTAACGGTGAGGAGATGACGTTAGAGAAAGAAGGGGGTAAAATGTCACGTCATTCCATAAACATATTAAAAAGACCAAAACACCCTTGAGCCTAATGTCATGCCAGGTGATGTTTAGGTTTCAGTTGGTGCAAAAACTCAATGCACAAAACTGGCACTTAATGAGTGGAGAAAAAAAAAAGAACCCTTCAGTGAATTTCAAGTAAGCTCAAACCAATTTGTGAACCATCCAGTGTAAACTAAATGCAGACTTACAACATGGTGGATCTTTTGAACTAATACGGTGACAAACTGGTGGACACAAACACTCTCAAGATGGATAGGAGATTCCTCTGCCATATGTTGAGGAGTTAATTGGTTTTGTGAGAAATGGAAGAGCAAAAGGCTTGGGGCATAGCAGGATGAACCAATGCAATGTAACATAACATAACATAACATCATAACCGTTATCCAACCAAAATAATAACAATGAGGAACCATCGTCTGAAAACACTAAAGTAGTCCATCAAAAGAAAAAAAAAACACAAAATGATGGACAATCATCCAACCAAAATAACAACAATTTACTAACAAAAAAGAACACTAAAACCAACAGTTTATGTGAATGGTGCATGAATCACCCCCATTGATATTTTGACTGAAAGTCACTCAAGCACTGCTTCTTGACTTGCTCTGCCCCTGCTGGAGCTGCTTATTGACATGCTCCTGCCCCTGCTTCCTTGTGTTTGATTCTTCTTGGCTAGTGAACAAGTCCTATTTTTATGGCCTGAACCCTTATATTTCGAGCAATTCCTAGACTTTTTTGCTCCAGCTGGCTCCTCATCTGCAACTCTTCTCCTATTCATCTTTGGTCTACCAGGAGCTCTGTTTAGAATTGGAGGCATCACCTCTGTTGGAGTTGCCAACTACAAAAGAAACCAAATAAAGTGTTCAAACCCTACTATTAACTCATATTTATAACCTAAAGATGAAAACAAAATCAATAAAGTGTCAAAAGCAATAAAATGTCAAAACCAATAAAGTGTCAATATTTAAGTTTAGATTCACTTATTTATCACCTTCACCCAATCACATTTTTCTCCTAAAGGGGCAATAAAGTCTGCGTAACAAGCTCTGTAAGTATCCATAGAAAAGTATCAACTAGAGTACCTATACATTACTATCATATTGTGTATGAGTACCTAAAAATCAATATAATTTACTCGAAAGCATATAAATAGAAAAATGGATGTAAAAAAGCCTTGCTCTGCCCAATTTGATCTGGAACTGGTCAAGATAACTACAACATGACATGGTAGACCTCTATGTTGCTACTGTCCACACGTGTAGGTTTTGTTTTCAATATTCACTATCCATTTTCCTAGTAGACCACGATACACCTCATATAGGAAGTCAGATGAACCTTTCCATGTATATTCGTTGATCTTCAGAGTCATCCCCTTAACGCGTCTCTGCCACCTAGGCACCAACTGACCTAAAATCATCTTCTTAGTTGCAACTTGCATCCTCTTGTAAAATATACTCATCAAAAAGTCACCATACTTTTCTCCTACAGGACAAATAGGTTTGTCTCTCAGCTTTCTTATAGAGTTGTTGAAAGCCTCAGAAAAGTTGTTAGTTATATGCTTAACGTGAGTATTATGGTCAAAGAATGCCCTAGTCCAACTTTCTTTCTCCTCAGACATCAAATATGCATGAGCTCTAGCATCTACTTGATCCAAGGTTTTCCTTTCACGAGTTACTGGACATTCTAATAGATCGAAAGGGCAAGCAAGGTTTTAACATAAAGTTGTATTTCAAAATTCTAACATATGAAAAATAGAACAAAAATGTATGTTGAAACAAGACTAACCTGAAAATCTGACTCATTATGCAAATCCTCTCACTAAATCACCAAGCAAGATTTTTTAGGGTTTTTTGTTTCAGCCATTTGGTTGATTTATGTGGAATTATTCCTCTTATTTAACCCCAATTTGTTTGATTTAACCCTAAGGTTGTTTTCTTCTTTCATATATAGTTGATATTAGAGTTTGGATCTCCAAATTGTTCAATATTAATGTTTGGATCTCTAAATTAATATTCACGTAGGAGGTCAATAAACAGTGATTTGGAGACCCAAACACTAAAGTTGGACAATTTAGAGACCAAAACTCTATTATCAACTATTATGTGTGACCTTATTACTAAATAACTCTACTCTTAATTGACAAGGTATTACAGAAATACCCTCTATTTTGTTCATGAACTGGGGGGAGGGGTTGGGGGTTGGGGGGGGGGGGGGGGGGGGGGGGGAGGTTGAGACGTATGAGATAAGGATCCAAATCCTACAAGTTTTTAGGATTCTAATTAAGATTGGGTCAAAACCCCACACTCCTACGATTGCGTACTTAAGCATCGAAAGGACAATGACCAAGAACAACATCGAACATGTTTGAAATTTTCTGTAGATCAAATCAGTAGCTTTTGAGTTTGTTTAAGCAATTAAGAATATCAATATTTGATTTGTGAATTAGACAAAAATTGCACAAATGACGAGTGTGTCACACGAAACACCTAAATAGCATGAAGAGATTAACTCTGTTTGCAATTTTAACCTATCAGGAAATAGCGACTTCCATACAATTTAATGATTATAATATAATATTAAAGAAAGGGAGAGATAATGTGGGACATCATCCACATATCTACTCCTATGACCCATTTGCAATAGGAAGGGAGATAATTGGACATAAATAAATGGGACAACAGATCTGCTTCTGATAATGTGAGAGGAATCTTGTCTACTTTCCGTCCGTGTGAGAAAGGTGGACATGTTATATTACCGGAGATTATGATAGAAATTTTTTTGAATGGTATAGTTAGGATTTACATGCATCCATGTTGTGATATTACCCCTAAATTATAGGGATTAGCTTAAACAAAATTTTGTTCACAATGACTTCATATCTCCTATGTTAAATTGCTAGAAGTTATTTTTCAATGCTAATTGATGTAACTAGGATATACAGAGTTTTCATTTTTTTTCCTTTTTTTTGGGGGGGGGGGGGGGGGGGGGGGGGGGGGTTGCCAGTGCACCATCCCCTTTCCTATGTGTGTTATGTCCATGCCAACTTTAGATGTAGACTGAGTTTGAATAAGGTGGACATGTTATATTACCGGAGATTATGTGAGAAAGGTGGACATGTTATATTACCGGAGATTATGATAGAAATTTTTTTGAATGGTATAGTTAGGATTTACATGCATCCATGTTGTGATATTACCCCTAAATTATAGGGATTAGCTTAAACAAAATTTTGTTCACAATGACTTCATATCTCCTATGTTAAATTGCTAGAAGTTATTTTTCAATGCTAATTGATGTAACTAGGATATACAGAGTTTTCATTTTTTTTCCTTTTTTTTGGGGGGGGGGGGGGGGGGGGGGGGGGGAGGGGGGGGGGGTTGCCAGTGCACCATCCCCTTTCCTATGTGTGTTATGTCCATGCCAACTTTAGATGTAGACTGAGTTTGAATAAGGTTTGCAGTATCAATATCAGATATTGGACCCTTCCTACGAGTATCGAGATCAAAAGTATCGACAGTATCAACGGTTTCAGATCGGAGTATCAAATTTTTTGGTATCAGAAAGCAACTAATTATTAACAAATTATTAAAAAAACTAGTAGGCATAATTTTAAGTATTTTTCGTATTGTTTCATAATAGTTTTTAATTGAATAAAATAATAGTCACCCTTGCTGATTGTTTTACCTATAATAAATATATATTTTTCATTTACATGCTTTTACAACCTTACTATGCTTTTAAATCATTGTCGATTAGTGTTTTTTGTTCAATTTTCTTATTTAATTGAGTGGGAAAGAGATCCCAAATGTGGGTATTGGTCGGTATCGGAACATGTCAAACAATATCAGTGTCAGTTGTATCGAAACAGTATCGTTCGATACTGCAAACTATGGTTTGAATTTCTTCTAGGTGACAAGTTGCTAACCTTACTTTCTAATGAAATAAAGAAGCAAAACTTTGCAGTTCAACGCTAGGAAGTTTGTTATGTTATACAGTTCACTAAGGATGCAGGAATCAAGTGATTTGGAAAAAAAATTATACACATATTAATTTTAATATTAATATCAATATTAACGTTAATGTTATTTTTTAATGTTAATATTAATATTAATATTAATGTTAATTTTAGTATTGTCACCACCACTTTTCTAGAACAAGGATATTTTTGTCATTATCAAATTGTGCATATTTTTTTATTCTAATATGATGGTTGTATTTATTAGTAGACTAGCATACTCATTAGGTTTAGTGGACCCCATTTAATTTGACTTGAGCCATAGGCTTGATCAAATAGAATAGCCATTATTAGACAAGATTAGTTAGTTATCACCTTAAAGATGGAGGGATTAATAAAGATTCTATTCATAACAAAAAGAGCAAGGACTTTTAAGACATCTTATCCAATCCCTACAACTAAACCCTAACCTAATGAGACTCTATATATATAACCCTTCATGACAAGCCTTAGTGCATTTACTACATTCCAACCTAGAAGAAAACCTAACACGCCATTCCAAAATCCCTCCTTTTATTCCAAGAAGACAAGAAGCTTGCCATTGCTAAGGAGCTCTTAAGGAAGGGAGCTTGCTAGAAGGAGGATTCCATCTACTTCCTTGTGTCCCCTTGGTGCACTACATGGGAATCCATCTCCCAATAGGTAAACCATTGTCATTTTGTATAGTTTGAGCTCTATTTTCACGCGTGACACTTGTAGGAACACACACATGGCTAAGGAGTACCTATAGGAAGAGGAACTAGGTCCTAGTAAGTCCTATTGTGATGACTACATGGAGTTTTGTGTCCATTTGGAGACAATTACGATTGTTGCCCACAAAGTGTTTGTCGAAATAGCAAAGTGGCTATTTAAATTATGTTTTTTCAGTTTTTGCTCATGTATAGCTTGTTTTGCCCCTAGGATAGGCATGTATGATTTCTAGTGTCAATACCTAAATGTGTGTGTGTGTGTGTGTGTGTGTGTGTGTGTGTGTGTGTGTGTGTGTGTGTGTGTCTATATATATATGTATCTTGTAAATAGGCATTTTGTGTCCTGTTTTGGAGTGTCCTGAGTGTTCATGAGGACTGTCATGTGACAGTACAGTGAAGGAGGGTGTGGTTTTATGTTGTGTAGATGTATTGAGGAATGTGGATGCATGTATATATATATATATATATATATATATATATATATATATATATGTGTGTGTGTGTGTGTGTGTGTGTGTGTGTGTGTGTGTGTGTGTGTGTGTGTGTGTGTGTATATATATATATATATATATATATATATATATATATATATATATATATATATATAATATAACGATCGGATGTCCCCGAGTTCCGCTAGGGCTTCTGCCCTAACGATCAGCGTGCCCCCCTGGCCCCCGAACCCGCTCGCCGGGGGAGGGGGGAAGCCAGCGAGGAAGGGGGGCGGGCCCCCCTGGGCGGCGGCGGCGGCTCATCAGGCGGGAGGGGGCCGGGCGAATGGTCTGGGGGGTCGGGCGGACCCCCCCATGGGTCGTCGGCGACCTCCCCAGGCGGGAGGGGTCGGGGATGTCGTCGGCGGGGACGGACGACCCTCCCCATGTGGAGGCGGCGGCTGCTGTCACGACGGAGGGAGGCACTGCAGGGGGTGCGGGTGCGGAACGGGGTGGGTCGGGTAGACCCTTCCAAGGTGGTGGTTCGAAGTTCAGCCCTTCGGGTGTCAACAATGCTACGATGTTCAAATTTGGATCTGGCTCTGGATCTCGAGATGGACAGGGTGAGGATGGAGGCTGGACGACGGTGACGAGTTGTCGTCCTGGTGGGAGAAGAGGGGTCCAGACCCAAGCTGTAGGCCGGACTGGACATGGTAAGAACGGAACTAGGTCGTCTGTACCCCGACGAGCGGTGGGCGGACCGGGACGTACAGAGACTGGATGAAGACCCAAGGTGATGGCGGTTGAGAAAGGAAAAGGTATTACAGAGGTAGCCGGGAGTGAGGGTTCGGAGTCCCCTGGGGCCTATGCTCGCATGATCAAAGGCGGGCCGAGTCCTAAATCTTGGAAGGACGTTTGTATGCCGGCGGAGACCAAGAGCCCGACGTCGATGGAGTATGTGCCATCGAAGAAGGTGGATAGAGACCTCCGGACTTATTTTCCTGCAGAGGAGATTGCTGAGGTAACAAACTTCTGGAAGAACACACTGGTGATGTATGTACTGGGGAGTAAACTATTTTATGGCCAGATACGAAGATATGCAGAGCGGGTATGGCGGCCAAAGGAAAGCATGTAGATCTTCTCCAGGGAGAATGGGTTCTATTTTGTGAAGTTCGGTCTGACGGAGGATGTAACCAGGATTATCCAAGGTGGGCCCTAGTCCTTTGACGGGAGGCTCATTATTCTGAAGGAGTGGACTTCGGAGTTGAAATGTGAGAAGGAGGTTCTCAACGCGATTTCTATCCCGATTCGCCTTCCTGAGTTCCCAGTAAAATACTGGAGCATTCCCTTACTCATGAGATTAGCTAGTTTGGTTGGTAGGCCGATCAAGGCGGACGATGCTACGGCTTTCCGAAGTAGACTGATGTATGCCAGGATATTTGTAGAGATAAAGGCTGGGACGGAGCTTCCGAGCCTTCTGGAATACGAGATGGCGTCCGGGGAGGTTCTAACTCAGAGGGTTGAATATGATTGGGTTCCCCCAACATGCTCCCTATGTAAGTGTTTTGGCCACGTGTTTAGTGCCTGCTGTAATGCCCATAGGTTCGTATTACGTATTTTATATATGTGTACGAAATCCCGACCTGTAGTTAGACTTGTCATGCTTGTCTTGATCCTGATTTAGCTTATTTTGGGCTCATTCTGGTGTGGCTTGGCTTGGTTTTGTTTGGTTGGGTTAGCATGAACCCCTACCTACCACCACCATCATCATTTATAACCCAACTCTCTCTCTCCCCATTCACTCTGCATTAATTTCACTTTTTCTTCTTCCTCCATTAATTCTCTCCACCTACCAGGAGAGCTTAGGCAAGTGCAGCTTGCTTCATGGAGGAACTCAAGTTTTATTTCCATTCTCTTCTTCACAGCATTCTAAAACACTTTAGTACTTAGCATTTTTAATTTCCATGACTCATTTCTTGTAGATCTAAGTTTATTGTGTTTTCAGATTTCTTGGGTTTTGATCTATCTAACCTTGTTATTTTTAAGTTCTAATGGTTCCATGTTGTAGAAAATTTCGTTCTATCCCATTTTGACCTATGGAAGTCTAGATTCAGACCTTTGATGAAGGATTTATGAAGCTTGGAAGCCATGCCTTGCATGGTTCTTCTTCTCAGAATAATAGAGAAGAAGAACAGTTCCCTGCCGCATGATTCTTTGCTGCATGAGCTTAGCCGTATAGCCTTTTATGCGGCAAGTTATCTTCCTGGCTGCATGACTTGGCCGCATGACTTGGCCGCATAGCCTATGCCCGCATAGCCTATGCCGCAGGAACTCTATCTCCAGCTGCATGAAAACTTGATCTATTGGCCGCATGAGGGCCAGTCTTCCCTCAACCGCATATACACTCACCTCCCTTAGCCGCATGAGTTGATCACTGCCGCATGAGATTATTCCCTGGCCACATGAACTCTGAACTGTTTCCAGCCGCATAAGGCCCAGTGATCCTCCAGCCGCATGAGACTTAGCTCCCCGAGCCGCATGTGTCCTGATTAATTCAGCCGCATGAACTTGAATTCCTCCTGAGCCGCATGGACTCTTAAATCCAGCCGCATGAACCCGATTCCCCGACTGCCACATATGCTCACTCCTCTTCTAGCCGTATAAGGTCCATCCCCCTCCAGCCGCATGAGACCTATCTTCCGCTGGCCGCATGAGCTTAGCTGCATAGGCCGGTGATTCTCCTGCCGCATAAAACCCAGCCGCATATGCCCCATCCATTTCCAGCCGCATGAGGCCTCCCTTTTTCCTGAGCCGTATGCGCTCTCTTCCGCTGGCCGCATGGGACCCAGTGGTTCTCAGCCGCATGTACCCTGAACTTCCCTGAGCCGTATACACTCCATCATTTTTTGGCTGCATATGCCCGAGCCGCATGGCTCTTCCATAGCTTGTATTTTATGATTTAATTATTTTTTATTATACTCATGTTTGTGACCCTCAGTGTACTTAGGCCTTTGATGGAATGCTTGTACTATGTTACCTTGCACATGTTTCCATGAACACGACAGTGACCCGTAGTGGTGCACTCTTGACAAGTAACATGAAATGATAGTGGCCCGTCGTGGCGCACTTCTGACGAGTAAACTTGACATGATAGTGGCCCGCCGTGGCGCACTCTTGACATGATAAACCAGACATGATATATCTCGATATGCTGTTGCGACGGCTAGCTTGACATGACAAGAATGAATAACCTGGACACCGTGGACGATTGTGCTTGTACAAATGAACCCGTCTTGTCTTGTATCATGTCTAGGACAGGGACCCCTGAGTACCACGGTCAGGGGTACCTACTGAATACAACTAAGGCTAATAACTAGAATAATCCAGTAGTCATGAAGAGATTTCCCCAGCTACAGGTAATCCCGTTATCTGGGTGCCCCACTTGGGATCTGTAGCCTGCCGTCGAGTAGGACACATTTTCAGCACAATGTCATGTGTTGCACCCTCTAAGCCACTTAAGGGTACATACATTTCCTGGACGATGTACCCACATGAATTCAACCCCTAATTGCGTCCGGATAGTCTGGATGGTCTGCAGGGCTTGTGGCTGTTGGAATAATCTTATTGCATCTTCTTAGTAACTAGGCCTGTGATAACCCTAGTTAGTTAAAGTATCAAGTCGTACTCCTTGCTTGGCCGTGATTGAATGAATGAAGTTTAGCCCAATCTAGTCTTATCCTAATCCTGTACAAGATTGTAACATGGCTTGGCTACTTGTGTTTTATTTCATCCGATAAATGGAAGAAACCAAGTTCTGTTCAGATGAAGGGTTACAACCCCGATCCTTATTTGGTTGAAGGGTTGTAACTTGGTTATCTGAATGGTTCCATGGTTATCTTACCGTATATCCTCATGATGTTCTATCTTTCCAGTTCATACTATTTATTTATACTCTTGTGCTAATTGCTGGTTTTAGTTCCTAAGTGAAGCTTCCTTTATGGCACTTGCTCTTTCTGTATCTGACCCAGATTTTGGAGCAGCTCCAGAGGATCTACCAACCTTCCAGCCAGATGGTGACCACTAGACGGAATCCACAACGAGTGGGTTTCCCCTTTGTTCTCCCACTTTATTATAAAAATATTCTTTTGAGGCAATTAGCCGACGAGCACATGTTTAGCTCGATTGTACTTTACTTACTGTCTGCCTATGGGCTGTAATATGATTGACAAATCCTAGGGTTGATCATGTATTAACTAAAATTCTTGCTAGTCCTGACATTTTGTACGACTAGCTTCATGATCATCCAAATATATAATGTATGGAACGCCTTACTATTGTATATTTGGTATTCTGACATCTTGTGACTGTTATTACTTGCTTGAGATTGAGACAATAGGCTTGTTTATGACCATAGGAGACTGATGGCTTGTAGATAGACCCTCATATATCTAGACAGCTGTGACCGTATAGTGGGATGGATTCCATTCTATTATGCGTAGCTGGCTATGTATGCCCCCGCTCTCCAGTATTCTGGTTCTGGGACGTTACATGGTTTAAGTGGTGGCCTATGTAAGGTCTTGTAAATCAAGATATGTGAGGGTTTACCGAATAGATGTCTCAATCAGTACTCGCCTTTGATCTCTGTTTGTATCATCTGAATCCCTAAAATTCTTGTCCGGATCACATGCTTGTATCTTTGATCTGTCCTGGTCCTTCCTTATTGTTTCCTATGTTATTTTCTTCAGCGGTATTGTTCTTGGACCTGTCGATCAGCAAGGCGGAGCACCTCCCGCGGACCAGCAGCAACCTGGAGATCAAGTCCAGCATTCAGGAGTAGCCTCCAGAGTCATGCCTACTGGGGATCCAGAGCCGCCAGTTCAGCCCGTCCAGCCTGCAGAACCTGATGACGATACCTTGGTGGGTCTCATCAGGACATTGTTAGCTTCTCAGGATCGTCGAGGAGATGCCTTGCACTAGGCAGTGATAGATGCTCTGACTAGAGGAGGTCATCAGGGTAACAATGTGGCTAACAGCTTCAAGCGCTTGAACCCTCCCTTCTTCGACGGCAGTGAAGATGCTATTGCTGCTGATACATGGCTTCAGGACGCAAAGGTGATCCTAGAAGCAGCCAGGACCCCAGAAGACGAGAAGGTTGCCGTGGTGCACCTGCAGTTATTGGATCTTGCCCGCAGCTGGTGGGCGGCGCAGGCCGTTGGATTAGTGGCACCCATTGCTTGGACAGTATTCAGAGAGAGATTTCAGACAAAGTATTTCAATGTTGTAGCACGGTACGATCTAGAGACGAGGTTCACCAATCTGAAGTAGATGGACAAGACGGTCGACGGATATACGGCCGAGTTTTTTAGGCTTAGTCGGTTTGCTCCCACATTGGTGGCGACCGAGTTCGATAGAGCCCAGCAGTTTCAGCAGGGGCTCCACCTGGAGATTTTATTGGCAGTTGAGCAGTTTGAGCATCAGACTTTTGATGCGGTATTGAGAGCAACGAAGAGGCATGAGTATACCTCCCAGAGGATCGTAGATAGGACAGGAGGTCGAAAGCGATCCCAAAGCCGGATGATACAGTCTTCAGCACCAGCCCCGACAGCTAGGGCTTTGACTATTGGAGTTCTCCAAAGGACGAATTCGGTTACGTCGGTTCAGCATTCGACTCCGACGTTCCCTCAGCAACAGAAGCAGAAGCAGTCTTCCGCAATGGGCTGCACTCATTGTGGGAAGCCAAGGCATGTAGTATCGGAGTGTTGCAGAGCACAGGGATTGTGCTTGGCTTGTGGGGCACCGGATCACAAGATAGGATCCTGCCCGAATAGGGCCAGCTCATCGTCAGCGAACCTAACCAGTCCCTCGGTTAGGGCACAAGCACCAGCACCAGCACCAGTACAACCGCAGTACCAGCCTCCGAGGCCATTGTCGCCTCAGGCACAAGTCTTCCAGCAGCAGAGACCCCAGTAGTATGCCCAGGTCCAAGCTCAGATTCAGAACCGACAGAGAGGTTCCTAGCAAGATGTCTTCCATCTTCGTCATGCCTTCAAATTCCTTGCTTGTATGATTGATTGTTTGATTGATTGCTTAGTATAGCTTGTCCTTGTCTCTCTAGCCTCTTAATTAAATTTCGAAGACGAAATTCTTTTAAGGTGGGTAGAGTTGTAATGCCCGTAGGTTCGTATTACGTATTTTGTATACGTGTACGAAATTCTGACATGTAGTTAGACTTGTCATGCTTGTCTTGATCCTGGTTTAGCTTATTTTGGGCTCATCCTGGTGTGGCTTGGCTTGGTTTTGTTTGGTTGGATTTGGGTTAGCATGAACCCCTACCTACCACCACCATCATCATTTATAACCCAACTCCCTCTCTTCCCATTCACTCTGCATTAATTTCACTTCTTCTTCTTCCTCCATTAATTCTCTCCACCTACCAGGAGAGCTTAGGCAAGTGCAGCTTGCTTCATAGAGGAACTCAAGTTTTATTGTTCCATTCTCTTCTTCACAGCATTCTAAAATACTTTAGTACTTAGCATTTCTAATTTCCATGGCTTTTTCTTATAGATCTAAGTTTATTATGTTTTCGAATTTTTTGGGTTTTGATCTATCTAACCTCGTTATTTTCAAGTTCTAATGGTTTCATGTTGTAGAGAATTTTGTTCTACCCCATTTTGACCTATGGAAGTCTGGATTCAGACCTTGGATGAAGGATTTATGAAGCTTGGAAGCCATGGCTTGCATGGTTCTTCTTCTCGAAATAATAGAGAAGAAAAATAGTTTCCCGCCGCATGATTCTTTGCTGCATGAGCTTAGCCGCATAGCCTTTTATGTGGCAAGTTATCTTCCACGCCGCATAGCCCTTGCTTCATGACTTGGCCGCATGGCCTATGCCGCAGGAACTCTATCTCCAGCCGCATGAAAACTTGATCTATTGGCCGTATGAGGGCTAGTCTTCCCTCAGCCACATATACACTCCCCTCCCTTAGCCGCATGAGTTGAACACTGTCGCATGAGATTATTCCCTGGTCGCATGAACTCTGAACTGTTCCCAACCGCATAAGGCCCAATGATCCTCCAACCGCATGAGACTTAGCTCCCCGAGCCGTATGTGCCCTGATTAATTGAGCCGCATGAACTTGAATTCCTTCTGAGCCGCATGGACTTTTAAATCCAGCCACATGAACCCGATTCCCCCACTGCCGCATATGCTCGCTCCTCTTCTAGCCGCATAAGGTCCATCCCCCTCCAGCCGCATGAGACCTATCTTCCACTGGCTGCATGAGCTTAGCCGCATAGGCCGATGATTCTCCTACCGCATAAAACCCAGCTGCATATGCCCCATCCATTTCCAGCCGCATGAGGCCCCCCTTTTTTCTGAGCCGTATGCGCTCTCTTCCGCTGGCCGCATGGGACCCAGTGGTTCTCAGTCGCATGTACCCTGAACTTCTCTGAGCCGCATACACTCCCTCATTTCCTGGCCGCATATGCCCGAGCCGCATGACTCTTCCATAACTTGTATTTTATGATTTAATTATTTTTATTATACTCATGTTTGTGACCCTCAGTGTACTTAGGCCTTTGATTGAATGCTTGTACTATGTTACCTTGCACATGTTTCCATGAACACGACAGTGACCCGTAGTGGTGCACTCTTGACAAGTAACATGACATGATAGTGGCCCATCGTGGCACACTCCTGACGAGTAAACTTGACATGATAAACCTGACATGATAGTGGCCCACCGTGGCGCACTCTTGACATGATAAACCAGACATGATATATCTCGATATGCTGTTGCGATGGCTAGCTTGACATGACAAGAATGAATGACCTGGACACCGTGGACGATTGTGCTTGTACAAATGAATCCGTCTTGTCGTGCATCATGTCTAGGACAGGGACCCCTGAGTACCACGGTCAGGGGTACCTACTGAATACAACTAAGGCTAATAACTAGAATAATTCAGTAGTCATGAAGAGATTTCCCCAGCTACAGGCAATTTCGTTATCTGGGCGCCCCACTTGGGATCTGTAGCCTGCCGTCGAGTAGGGCACATTTCCAGCACACTGTCATGTGTTGCACCCTCTAAGCCACTTAAGGGTACATGCATTTTCTGGATGATGTACCCACATGAATTCAACCCCTAATTGCGTCCGGATAGCCTGGATAGTCTGCAGGGCTTGTGGCTATTGGAATAATCTTATTGCATCTTGCTAGTAATGTCACGACCCGCACCCACCGTGAGGGTACGAGTACGTAACAACGCCCAGCCTACGCCGCAGTGTCGGCGGTAGAACGCTGTTCTAGGTCATGAACTATAACTAGCATAATATGAATAGTCTCCATAAGGAGGCCAACACAGAGGTACAACTCAATCACAATCTAAGGTAGAATAATAAAGATAGATAAACATGAAATCCAAAAGAGATACATGAGATAGAAGTCTAAGTGTCTAAGATACATAATCCCAGAAATACATCTCAAAACTCAAATACAGTAATCCACAAGTAAATACAACTCCAGACAAAATGAAATAACTATCTAAACAACCTCTATTGTGTCTCCTCTAGGCTAGCAGGCAAACTCCAAGCTATCTGTAAAATTTATCAACAGGTCCAGTCAGGACAGGAACGAGCACATCTCATCTAGAAAACCCAAGTAAATGACAGAGAACTATAAAGCAGTTATAGGCAGTTGTATTGATGAAAATGGCAGTTTATATTCAAGTGATGGTAAGAAAGACAGATAAGGTGCAAGAAAAGTAAATAACTAAACAAGAGAAGAATCATAGCAATGAAGTCTGTAAAAATAGAACTAGCTGAACCAGGGTAATATGATATAAAGTCCAGACAATAATGTAGACCAGTGTAACTCCAATGTAAGTCCAGTACAAGATGAATCTAATACAAGATGAATCCAGTAAGGGACGATTCCAGTTATAGTGATCAATGATTCCAGGGTGAGTCCAGCCTATACTCTAACAGTGTGTTTTAAAATACCTAGGCAGTTGTATTGATGAAAATAGCAGTTTATATTCAGGTGATGGTAAGAAAGACAGATAAGGTGTAAGAAAGTAAATAACTAAAAAGAGAAGAATCATAGCAATAAAGTCTGTAAAAATAGAACTAGCTGAACCAGGGTAATATGATATAAAGTCCAGACAACAATGTAGACTAGTGTAACTCCAATGTAAGTCCAGTACAAGATGAATCTAATACAAGATGAATCCAGTAAGGGACGATTCCAGTTATAGTGATCAATGATTCCAGGGTGAGTCCAGCCTATACTCTAACAGTGTGTTTTAAAATACCGAGATCGACATGTAAACGGCTTTGGGTAATCCGGCACACCTCTCACTGATCGGGCGAGAGATGGCTATCATTCCAGTAGATTCCAGTAGGGGTAATTCCAGTAATAGGGTATGTCTACATGTCTTACTCTAGTATTTCCCCTTCCAGCAAGTGAATCCAGAATTCTGACACAATGATTCAAGATGAGTCCAGCAAAAATATAATGATACCAGTAAAAGATTCCAGTAAATAATTTCAGTAAATGATTCCAGTAAATGATTCCAGTAATAGAAGCCGGAAATGATGATACCAGTAATAGAGGCCAGAAAATAAATGTGTGTCGTATACATGAATCCAGTAATATCTATACGTGTTGTAACAGAGAATCACATACAACTAACTAGAACTGAAATACAGTAATTGACAATAAATGAGAGAACTATCAGAGAATGTACTCGCCTGATATCTGAATGTCCAAGATAAAGATACTGTCCGAGGAGAGGTGTCTGGCTCCTAATTAGAACAGCACAAGTCACAACATGTCCAGAAGGGTAATATAAAGCACTACAATGCATTCTACATGAATCTAGGTCAAACTAGGCCAAAGTCAACCCTTGGTCAACTCTGGTCAACTGCACTAGTCAAACTAGGTCAAACTAGGTCATGTCCTAACCCAGCAAGTCTTACTAGGCCTAACCAAGACTATCCTAGCAAGCACACATCAATACAAGGCTATACAAGCTAACATACATCCGACTCTATATAGCATGCAATTATTCAATACTCAAATAGGCAAGAATTCACATTGGATATACACTAGGTAATCTATTACTTTAAGCTATATATGTCTACACATATATACACATGCATATATTAGTATTCAACATTAGGTCTATAATCATGGCATTTCAAATGGTTATATAAACTTATATATATTACAACACAATATGCTTACATATATATAATATACATACATAGCTAAGTTAACTATATTCATAAATACTTATTTAAGAGGCTATGTGTGTGTATGTGAACATGGCAAAGGGGCAAGTGAGGGTTAAATGTGCATACATAGTGTATACATATCAAAGAGTGTCCAAGTGTAAGTGAACAATGTGTCAAGTGTGATAGTGTCAACATAGTGTAAGGGGGTACATGAGGTAATATAGGATTTGTGTTAACATAGAACATTACATCTCATTAACTTGTATATTGCATACATTACATCTATTATTACATTACATTCATGCTTGCATTCATTCATCATTCATTTATTCTCTTGCACCACTATATGCACCATACATTACATACTATGGAACCTACATATTCATTACAAGCCATACTTATACGTGCTTACATTAAATAGGATACTTACACCTCATACATCATTTATTTAACCATTTACTCATGCTTGTATTCTCTATTTAGTTACATAATGTATATACATTAACATGGGTTAAAATCAAATAGAACATTATATTACACACAAGGGTACACAAAATGCATATGCCGAATAGTAACTCCTACTAATAATCAATACTATACCAACTCAGCATGAATTAAATTCTAGGACTAAAGTATGTTATAGATCTATGTGTTAGCTTTCCGAAACTTCAAACGAATCGCGTTTTCGTTTCCGGAAACTCCCGGAATCGCGAAAACACCGAGAACGCGTTTGTCTTTCGTACAGCTGACACTAAAATAATTCTCCAGAAAGTTACAGAAAGAATTAGGCCTATTAATATATGTTTTTGGAAAGCTAACTTCAATACGCTTCTTTTAAAAAAAACGGAAGATTAAACCGAGCTTTGAGCTAAAAGTTATGATATTTCTAAGTTAGGGCTGAAATTAAAAACGTGGATAAAAATCATGACGAATTTAGATAGTTTGAGCCAAAAGAATACACAATATATATCCTAATTATCCACAACAATAATAGCAATAATAATATGAGGAACCACACTCACAAACTTGATTATATAATCATCATGAACCATTTATTACATATATAAATATAGATACACTCTCATTACAATATATATATAAATCTATATATGTAACATGAACACATCCACAACACAAAGGACACTCCTATGACCTCCAAATGGACACAAAATAGACACAAATGGAGATACAACCATGGGGGTCATTCCTATGGGTTCAAAATAGACCTATATGCATGAGGAAATAAAAAGGAGAAGAGATTTATACCTCCCGGTAGATCGAATCGAAGAAAAGCCTTCCCGGAGCGACACCGACACGTAGAGATTCTAAAAGGACACGAACGAGCTCCGAATCCTCCCAAACTTGGGTAGCTTCCTCCTTGGCTAGAATGGAGAAGGAAAGAAGAAGATTTGGTGGTGAAATGGAAGGATTTGGTGGAGAAATTGCTAGGAATTGCTCTCTAGGAATTTGGGGAAGAACAAGAGAGAGAAAAATAGATGGATAATGACAAATGGGAGGCTCAACCCTATCCTTATTGTGGCTGGCCATAAAGGTAGTTTTGTCCTATTAGGAAAAGTCCAAAAGCCCCTACTAACCTATTCTATGAGTATTAGGAAAGGGCTAATTGGTTGGGGCTAAATTAGTCATTCTAAAGTCTCTAATCACACTAACCTTATCCATAATAATTAGTCTAACCTCTAACTATAATATTTCTATCATGTGGACTAAAATTAATATCATGTGGGCCATGTCTAACTAGTGTGTGGGTCCCACTAGAGTCAAACTACCCCCCCGGGTCCCCGTTTCAAGTCGAATTGAGTTAAAATTCGAACCCGACTCAAATAACCCCAAAACAATATCATAAATAATAAAATAAATTTCAACCCCAAAATAATATCATAAATAATAAAATAAATTTTAAAATATTCAAAAATGTAAAATGACAAAAATATCTCTGTTTTTGAAAACTGGGGGTGACAAATCTATCCACCTTAAAAAATTTCGTCCTCGAAATTAAAACAAAGCAATCACAGGAAACACATGCAGAAAATAATCTCATTCAAATACTTTTAAAAAAAATCAGCAATAAAAAATCTCCTTGAGGCACATCAAACATTTGTAAATAAAAACTGATACGTGTCCGATACGGACACAAAACCATCACAAAATTACACCTATCAAAGATCAAAATTAACAATCACCAACGCAATAAATATCAAAATAATTCAAAGAGGTCAAATACAAAATATCTTTAGGCCAGAAATGACATTAAAATATCCTAATCACATGGTTAGGCTCTAGGTCAACAGTCTCTAGGGTTTCACTAGCAAAACATCAAAATTACAAGTCATGATTTTAAATAGTTTTAAAATAATTTAAAAATTATCAAAAATTATATCATGATTTAAATGTCAAATCAATAAATGATAAAAATTACAAAATTTCAAAATTACTCTCATTTTAGAAAACTGGGTGTTACAAGTCCACCCACCTTAGAAAAATTTCATCCTCGAAATTAAAATGTCCATACTCCTTCTAGGTCAAACCCCCACAATCAAGTCCCAGAACTCAAACAAATCATACCATCAAAAAAAGGACAACGTACAGGGTCATGGCATACGGTGGTAGTAAACATCTAGGTATACTAGTCATGCTAAACCAAAACGGTCATAGGGTATCAAAACACACAAGAAATCTAGAGTGCTAAACTAGAAAAGTTACAGAAATAACAATTCATCAAAGCTGTAAGGCAGTCTACCATCCTATATGAAAACTGGTACTTATCAAAATAAAATAAAGGCAACTACCAATTATCTGAAAAGGGGTACAGAAAATCAAATTCAAAAATTAAGGAATTGAAAATCACTTGCATTGAAATCCAAATCACAATATATATATATATAGAGAGCGTTAGAGAGGAAAAACTAGCATTATGTAATGTTATGTGGTTTGTGTGTGTATGGGTGTATGTGAAATATACATGAAATTGTATATGAGCTATCCTGTTACACTACTCATGGCATATGGGTTAACAACCTACAATACACAACCTATTTAATCATAACATGCATGGCTAACCATAAACATCTATAAGAGGTAGAGATTTAGTTATGTATATACATATATTATAACATGTATGTCTAAGCTCTATATATATCTATACAGGTATGTGATCATAACATAGAGAGGAAGGTTAGGTTACATGACAGCGTATACTAAGTTAGGGTGTGTGTGTGTCCTTGTACAGGGTTATAGCTTAGTATTGAAAGATTAAACCTAGTTTTAGTTCAGCATTTACATACAAAATTTGAAAATAAGCTAACATTTAAACAAGTGTAATATTAACATGTTGTAGTGATGTAAACATAACTAATAACATAAAATTTATATTTAAACCACGAGTTAAGCTAGAAAAAGCAGAGAACCAGAAATATTGGGGTTTTGTGAATTTAAACATTAATGACATATTAATATGTATTCAGATAGGTGGAAATCAAGTGTAGCATGCATAAGTGTCAGGAAAGTGTCTGCTATATATATTCATATACATATTCTCATGTCCCAAAATAAAATTTTAATTCTACGTTAAGACCAACATTTAGATTCCTACCAAGATTGCAAAGCAGGTGATTGACGTAATCAAGATAGTTTTATTATTATTTAATACAAGAATAATAGCAAGAAAGAAATAACGATAAAAACCTGTTTTGCTTATCTGTTTAAAGAAGAACCATTTTGAAACCCAGAGCTAAATTATCAAATCCAAGATAAAGTCTAGCAAAATTATCGATTCATTGTATTAAGAAGAAACTCATAGCAAGAAGTTACACAAGGTTTATAAAAACAGCTAAACCTACTCCTAAGTTAAATAATTAGAAACTAAACAAAACAAACCAATTAATAATTCTTTTTTTTTGAAGGACTGCAACAAAAGTAGAGAAACATGCTCGAAAAAATTTAAGGTACAATCTGATAATCATATGCGTCTATCCAAAATTATGGTACTCTAAATCCTCGTTATACTAGTGAGCAAGGCTACGATAATCACAGAGCCTTTGACTTATGCACATACCTCTAGAATCATGGTATTTAACATTTTTGCGATGCCGCTAGCTTGGCTGCGAAAACCTTAAATTTCCACACCCGAGAAATATATCCAAAATCAGACTATATGTCCTCACCATGCTGGCTAATGTGACTATATAAGACAAGATTTCCATAACTTAGATGACCTAGACCATAAAATTTCATCTTGCCAAAAATTAAATTAAATCAACAATGAATACAAAAAAAAAAAAATCAAATTTATCAACGAACATCAAAATTCAGAAATGAACAAAATCCTTCAAATCATATAACTACAAACTCGGATGCTACAGCTAACATCAAGATTCAAAATTTTACAACCTTCATCAAATTCAATAAATACAAACTCAAATTCAATAATAATACATCAAAATCAAATTCAACAACAGAAAGTAAAGATAAATCAAATAAAGGAAAAAAGAGTTTTCAAATCGGAGTTAAACAAGATTCTCAAGGGTCATCCCAGGAATCTCTCAAGGGATCCTAATTGTGATTGAGTATCTTCAAGATATATCCTATTCCAACTGCAGGCTGTAGTGGTACTCAAGTTCGAATACCACTACATAAACTCGACCTGTATGGGCCACCACTAAAAACGTGTCACGACCCGTACCCACCGTGAGGGTACGAGTACGTAACAACGCCCAGCCTACGCCGCAGTGTCGGCGGTAGAACGCTGTTCTAGGTCATGAACTATAACTAGCATAATATGAATACTCTCCATAAGGAGGCCAACACAGAGGTACAACTCAATCACAATCTAAGGTAGAATGATAAAGATAGATAAACATGAAATCCAAAAGAGATACAGGAGATAGAAGTCTAAGTGTCTAAGATACATAATCCCAGAAATACATCTCAAAACTCAAATACAGTAATCCACAAGTAAATACAACTCCAGACAAAATGAAATAACTATCTAAACAACCTCTATTGTGTCTCCTCTAGGCTAGCAGGCAAACTCCAAGCTATCTGTAAAATTTATCAACAGGTCCAGTCAGGACAGGAACGAGCACATCTCATCTAGAAAACCCAAGTAAATGACAGAGAACTATAAAGCAGTTATAGGCAGTTGTATTGATAAAAATGGCAGTTTATATTCAGGTGATGGTAAGAAAGACAGATAAGGTGCAAGGAAAGTAAATAACTAAACAAGAGAAGAATCATAGCAATAAAGTCTGTAAAAATAGAACTAGCTGAACCAGGGTAATATGATATAAAGTCTAGACAACAATGTAGACCAGTGTAACTCCAATGTAAGTCTAGTATAAGATGAATCTAATACAAGATGAATCCAGTAAGGGACGATTCCAGTTATAGTGATCAATGATTCCAGGGTAAGTCTAGCCTATACTCTAACAGTGTGTTTTAAAATACCGAGATCGACATGTAAACGGCTTTGGGTAATCCGGCACACCTCTCACTGATCGGGCGAGAGATGGCTATCATTCCAGTAGATTCCAGTAGGGGTGATTCCAGTAATGGGGTATGTCTACATGTCTTACTCTAGTATTTCCCCTCCCAACAAGTGAATCCAGAATTTCGACACAATGATTCAAGATGAGTCCATCCAAAATATAATGATACCAGTAAAAGATTCCAGTAAATAATTCCAGTAAATAATTCCAGTAAATGATTCCAGCAGGTGATTCCAGTAATAGAAGCCGGAAATGATGATACCAGTAATAGAGGCCAGAAAATAAATGTGTGTCGTATACATGAATCCAGTAATATCCATACGTGTTGTAACAGAGAATCTCATACAACTAACTAGAACTGAAATACAGTAATTGACAAATAAATGAGAGAACTATCAGAGAATGTACTCGCCTGATATCTGAATGTCCAAGATAAAGATACTGTCCGAGGAGAGGTGTCTGGCTCCTAATTAGAACAGCACAAGTCACAACATGTCCAGAAGGGTAATATAAAATATTACAATGCATTCTACATGAATCTAGGTCAAACTAGGCCAAAGTCAACCCTTGGTCAACTCTGGTCAACTGCACTAGTCAAACTAGGTCAAACTAGGTCATGTCCTAACCCAGCAAGTCTTACTAGGCCTAACCAAGACTATCCTAGCAAGCACACATCAATACAAGGCTATACAAGCTAACATACACCCGACTCTATATAGCATGCAATTATTCAATACTCAAATAGGCAAGAATTCACATTGGATATACACTAGGTAATCTATTACTTTAAGCTATATATGTCTACACAAATATACATATGCATATATTAGTATTCAACATTAGGTCTATAATCATGGCATTTCAAATGGTTATATAAACTTATATATATTACAACACAATATGCTAACATATATATAATATACATACATAGCTAAGTTAACTATATTCATAAATACTTATTTAAGAGGCTATGTGTGTGTATGTGAACATGGCAAAGGGGCAAGTGAGGGTTAAATGGGCATACATAGTGTATACATATCAAAGAGTGTCAAAGTGTAAGTGAACAATGTGTCAAGTGTGATAGTGTCAACATAGTGTAAGGGGGTACATGAGGTAATATAGGATTTGTGTTAACATAGAACATTACATCTCATTAACTTGTATATTGCATACATTACATCTATTATTACATTACATTCATGCTTGCATTCATTCATCATTCATTTATTCTCTTGCACCACTATATGCACCATACATTACATACTATGGAACCTACATATTCATTACAAGCCATACTTATACATGCTTACATTAAATAGGATATTTATACCTCATACATCATTTATTTAACCATTTACTCATGCTTGTATTCTCTATTTAGTTACATAATGTATATACATTAACATGGCTTAAAATCAAATAGAACATTATATTACACACAAGGGTGCACAAAATGCATATGCCGAATAGTAACTCCTACTAATAATCAATACTGTACCAACTCAGCATGAATTAAATTCTAGGACTAAAGTATGTTATAGATCTATGTGTTAGCTTTCCGAAACTTCAAACGGATTGCGTTTTCGTTTTCGAAAACTCCCAGAATCGCGAAAACACCGAGAACGCGTTTGTCTTTCGTACAGCTGACACTCAAATAATTCTCCAAAAAGTTACAGAAAGAATTAGGCCTATTAATACATGTTTTTGGAAAGCTAACTTCAATACGCTTTTCTTAAAAACAATGGGAGATTAAACCGAGCTTTGAGCTAAAAGTTATGACATTTCTAAGTTAGGGCTAAAATTAAAAACGTGGATAAAAATCATGACGAATTTAGATAGTTTGAGCCAAAAGAATACACAATATATATCCTAATTATCCACAACAATAATAGCAATAATAATATGAGGAACCACACTCACAAACTTGATTATATAATCATCATGAACCATTTATTACATATATAAATATAGATACACTCTCATTACAATATATATATATATAAATCTATATATGTAACATGAACACATCCACAACACAAAGGACACTCCTATGACCTCCAAATGGACACAAAATAGACACAAATGGGGATACAACCATAGGGGTCATTCCTATGGGTTCAAAATAGACCTATATGCATGAGGAAATGAAAAGGAGAAGAGATTTATACCTTCCGGTAGATCGAATCGAAGAAAAGCCTTCCCGGAGCGACACCGACACGTAGAGATTCCAAAAGGACACGAACGAGCTCCGAATCCTCCCAAACTTAGGTAGCTTCCTCCTTGGCTAGAATGGAGAAGGAAAGAAGAAGATTTGGTGGTGAAATGGAAGGATTTGGTGGAGAAATTGCTAGGGATTGCTCTCTAGAAATTTGGGGAAGAACAAGAGAGAGAAAAATAGATGGATAATGACAAATGGGAGGCTCAACCCTATCCTTATTGTGGCTAGCCATAAAGGTGGTTTTGTCCTATTAGGAAAAGTCCAAAAGCCCCTACTAACCTATTCTATGAGTATTAGGAAAGGGCTAATTGGTTGGGACTAAATTAGTCATTCTAAAGTCTCTAATCACACTAACCTTATCCATAATAATTAGTCTAACCTCTAACTAAAATATTTCTATCATGTGGACTAAAATTAATATCATGTGGGCAATGTCTAACTAGTGTGTGGGTCCCACTAGAGTCAAACTACCCCCCCGGGTCCCCGTTTCAAGTCGAATTGAGTTAAATTCGAACCCGACTCAAATAACCCCAAAATAATATCATAAATAATAAAATAAATTTCAACCCCCAAATAATATCATAAATAATAAAATAAATTTTAAAATATTCAAAAATGTAAAATGACAAAAATACTCCTGTTTTTAAAAACTGGGGGTGACAAGTAACTAGGCCTGTGATAACCCTAGTTAGTTAAAATATCAAGTCGTACTCCTTGCTTGGCCGTGATTGATTGAATGGAGTTTAGCCCAGTCTAGTCTTGTTCTGATCCTGTACAAGATTGTAACATGGCTTGGCTACTTGTGTTTTATTTCATTCGATAAATGGGAGAAACCAAGTTTTGTTCAGATGAAGGGTTACAACCCTGGTCCTTGTTTGGTTTAAGGGTTGTAACTTGGTTATCTGAATGGTTCCATGGTTATCTTACCGTATACCTCATGATGCTCTATCTTTCCAGTTCTTACTATTTATTTATATTCTTGTGCTAATTGCTAGTTTTATTTCCTAAGTAAAGCCTCTTTTGTGGCACTTGCTCTTTCTGGGATTTGACCCAGCTGGTTTTGTATGGCCAGATTTAGGAGCAGCTCCAGAGGATCTACTGACCTTTCAGCCAGATGGTGACCACTAGATGGAATCCTGGCAACGAATGGGTTTTCCTTTTTATTCTCTCACTTTATTATAAAAATATTCTTTTGAGGTGTTTAGTCGACGAGCACATGTTTAGCTCGATTGCACTTTACTTACTGTCTGCCTACGGGCTGTAACATGATTGACAAATTCTAGGATTGATCATGTATTGACTAAAAATCTTGCTAGTCCTGACATTTTGTACAACTAGCTTCATGATCATCTAAATATGTAATGTATGGGATGCCTTACTATTGTATATTTGGTGCTCTGACATCTTGTGACTGTTATTACTTGCTTGAGATTGAGACAATAGGCTTATTTATGACCATAGGAGAGTGATGGCTTGTTGATAAACCCTCATATATCTAGACAGCCGTGACCATATAGTAGGGTGGATTCCATTCCATTATGCGTAGCTGGCTATGTATGCCCCCGCTCTCCAGTGTTCTGGTTCTGGGGCGTTACACCTGCACTTCTAGAGGGATGGAGATTGCTGGGCCCGTGGTAGCACTGATAGAGATGGTGGAGCCGGATAAGGCGTCCAGCTCCAACCCCGGAGCGCGAATGACATGCAAACATGCGGAGGAGGGCACTATGATGGAGGTTGCCAGGAGACCGGAGACAGACACCCAGACGAGTTAGGAGAGTCCGCAGGGCATGATAGTTCTGTTCAGGCACCAGAGGAATATGGTGACTAGGGGTATGACTACCCTTGGTAGCAGTCAGGATGTATGGAGGTTCCTGTGGTGGAGAAGGTATATTGCAGGAAGAGGCATGCACCTTCTCCGCGGGAAGATGATCAGACCGAGGCCAACCCGGACTGGACCTTTACACTCTCCAGGATTCAGGCTCACCTTGCCCTCACCTCAGGGAGGGGGGAGGATCTAGATTTGATGGACGAGGTACTTCCCCCAGGTGTCAGTCCAGGTGTTATCCAGTGGGACCCCACATTAATTAATTAATATCGGTCCTCGTTTGAAATATTCGTGGAGGGTGTTCCATTGGGAGATGGAAGGAGATTGGTGTAGTGCTGAAGCGTAAGAAGTGTGACATCTCTATCCTGTTTGAGACGAAGATTAGAGGGGCGACGATGCTATCTCGCAGGACTCCTGCTAATTGGGCCCATATTCATAACCTAGATCTTTATGATATGGCAAGAATCTGGGTTCGGTGGAACAGGGATAGTTGGGAGGGGGATCAGGTTCTGAAGACTGAGCAACTTATTGGCATCTTATTTATAAATAAAGAAGGATTCTGCTTCATCCTGGGTGCGGTCTATGGGCACAATGATAGGCAGCTTCGCGAGACCCTGTGAGAGAACATTGTGTGTGTAGGACGTATGGCGGAGCATCTGTATCTTCCTTTATTACTGAAAGTAAGATACAATGGGAAGGGATTCCCGCCCAAATGCTTCCAAATATTCATCTACATTATTTAAATTTATATTTAAAGAGATTATGTGGGATATTGCTTCCAACAAGAATGGATCCGCCCACAACCGTCTAAAAAATCTTTAAAGAGATTATGTGGAATATTGCTGCCAACAAGAATGGATCTGTCCATAACCTTCAAATCTTCTCCCGTAACCGTCCGTAACTGAGCGAAAAAATAGGAGTGGCAATCCAACCTTTCCATAACTGTTTCGTAGCGATTTTCATAAAGTCTTCTCCTTAATTTTCTTTTTCCCTTTCTCTATTCTATTTCAATTATTACTACCCAGGCCAAAAACCTAGAGAGAGAGAGAGAGTGAGAGAGAAAGAAGTAGCGAGGAGGAGGGTCGGACTTCATTGCCATCGCCAACGTTTCTTCGGTCGGAAAATCGATATTCTTCCTTCTCTTGCTATTTCTTTTCTTATGGTTATGGTGTTCTTTCAGAAACATTAATATGATAATGAAGCGCACTTTCTTTGATATATGATTATTTTGTTGACGGATTTATGCTGCACACATTTTTCATAAATTTTTTGAATATGCCTGACTGTTTGATTAACATTGTCGAGTTTTTTTTAGGGTTTTGATTTTGTGATGAGTACTGTCATTTTAATATTTTTGATATTTATTTTGATTTTAATGATCATAGCTTTAGATTGATGGCTTTGTTTGTTGGATAGGCTGTAATTATATGTGAATATTTTTTGGGAGAAAATTTAAGGATCCAATGTTTTGTGTGTTGTCACTTTGTTGATTTTTTGTCGTTTGAGTTTTTTTTAAAGTTTTTTTTAGTTCTTATTCTGTTCCATTGAACCACGTCCAACAATAAATGAATAAAAGATGCACAAGTCTTTATAGCGTATTGGTGGTAAGTAGTCCTCAGATAAGTACTCCGTTAGCTCGATGAATTTTTGTGTGTTTTCTTTTTGTGTTTCTGTCAAGGCACCAAAACAAAGGGACGTTTTGGTACTGGGTAATTTTTTATTTCTGAAAAAAATTAGGATGGAGAATCTATTCTCATGTCTTTATTTTCTAAGAATTTTTTTTTTCTTTTTTAACCTTTTTTTGGGGTTTTTTCTTTTTTAATTATTTTTTTTTGTTTTCATTTTTTGTTAGGTTTTTTATTTTCAGTTTTTTAAGATTCATCATTTCTTTGTTCTTTTTAAGGTTTTTCTTTCATTTTTTACTTTTTAATTTTTTTAGAATGATTTTTTGTTTTAGTTTAGTTTTTTTCCAGATTTTTTTTATTTTCATTTTTCTAAGAATGATTTATTTTTGTTTTTTCGCAATTTTTTTTTGCAGTTTTTTACCCTTTCTAAAAAAAATTATTTTCATTTATAGTGTATTGATGGTAAGTAGTCTCCGATAAGTACTCCGTTAGCTCTATGATTTTTTTTTTCTGTCAAGACACCAAATTAGAGGGACATTTTGGTACTAGATAATTTTTTTTATTCCTGAAAAAAATTTACGATAGAAAATCTATTCTCATGCCTATATTTTCTAAGAATTTTTTTTAGTTTTTAGTTTTTCATTTTTAACCTTTTTTTTGGGGGGGGGGGGGGGCGGTTCAGTTTTTTTAGATTTTTTTTTGTTTTCTGTTTTTGAAAGGTTTTTTTTTGATTTTTGATTTTTCAGTTTTAAGATATATATATATTTCTTTTGTTTTGTTTCCTTATAAACGTTTTTTGCGGGTTTTTCTATTTTTTAAATGATTTTTTGTTTTCATTTTTTGTTAGATTTTTGATTTTCAGTTTTTTAAGATCCATTATTTCTTTGTTCTTTGTTCTTTTTTAATTTTTTTTATCTTTTTAATTTTTTTAGAATGATTTTCTTTGTTTTAGTTTAGTTTATTTTTCATATTCATTTTTTCTAAGAATAATTTATTTTTGTTTTTTTCCCAATTTTTTCACATTTTTTATCCTTTCTAAAAAAATTGTTTTCATTTTATTTTCGGAATGTTTATATGTTGACAAAAAATGAGAATATACTTTTTGATAAATATTTGTTACCTGGTATTTGAAACATCGAAAATATAGAATTTAGATGGTTCTATTATAGTTATCTTACATTGAAAACATATACACTGATATTACTTGTATTTTATGTGGCAGTAAGGTTGAAACTGCATAAAGTATTTTTCTTCATTGCAGTTTTGTATTACAGCTTTGGCAGACAAAGGAACTTGCATGTTTAATAATTATCTAGTTAATTTCAGTGATCGGTGGCTGGATTGGAGAATTGATAATATTAGCTCAAAGATGAGGCATGGTTGGGATATAATGATGGGTGCATATGTATTGTTATTATGGACAGAGCGTAATATGATGATATTCGAGCAAAATAAAAGTTCTAAGAATAGTATCTAATTTAACACAGCTACTTTGTGTAATTTTCGGAGAAGTATTTTCCCTTAGAAGAAAAAAATACTAAGCTTAATTTGTCGAGGAAGGAGAGAGCATTTTGTGACAAGGAACCAAGCCAGAAAGGAGACTATAAATTGAGGTTTCCTTAGTACCAGAAAGGAGACTAGAAATGAGAGGGTGGGGGTTTTCAGTGTTTGAAAGGTTTTTTTGGTTATTTTATTTCAGTTTTAAGATTTTTTTTGTTTCCATTTAAACGTTTTTTTTTTTGTTTTTTCTGTTTTTTAATGATTTTTTTTGTTTTCATTTTTTTGTTAGATTTTTTTCCAGTTTTCTAAGATTCATCCTTTCTTTGTTCTTTTTTTTGAGATTTTTTCAGTTTTATTTTATTTTTTTATTTTTTCGAGAATGATTTTTTTGTTTTAGTTTAGTTTTTTTTTCATATTTTTTATTTTAATTTTTCTAAGGATGCTTTATTTTTGTTTTTTTGCAGTTTTTTTTTTGCATTTTTTTGCAGGTTTTTTTTTTTATCCTTTTTAAAATATTATTTTCATTTTATTTTGGGAATGTTTTATTGTTGACCAAAAATGGGAATATAATTTTTCATAAAAATTTGTTACCTGGTATTTGAAATATCGAAAATATAGAATTTAGACGTATTTCGTATACCAAACATCTCCTTAATTTTGCTAAGGGCAGTTTGGTATAACTTGCTTAAAATATATTTTCTTCAGGCCAAAGGGGACTAACGGCTCTAAAAGAATGGACGAATAGATTTTTTTTTTTTCATTATGTAGGGCATATTCATATGGAGAATAGTGGGAACTTGCTAGATTTTTGGAAAGAAATAGTTTAATGACAATTTTCAAATATATATTTCTCGAATATGTCTGACTGTTTGATTAGCATTGACGAGTTTCTTTTAGGGTTTTAATTTTGTGATGAGAACTGTCATTTTAATATATTTTTATATTTATTTCGATTTTAGTGATCATTGCTTTAGATCTGATGGCTTCGTTTGTTGGATAGGCTGTAATTATAGGTTTTTTTTGGAAATGTAATCTTTTCACTTTATTAAGTCTCCTTAAATGTTCTTTTTCAAGTTTAGAAAATTAAGAATTTTCATTTTCAAAATATTATTAATTAATGTTCTTTTTCAGATACAAAGTAACATACCTATATATATCTATATATTTATATAGATATATACATACATATATATAAATGCATGATTAACCACTAATTATTTAGATTATATGCATCCTACCAAAAAATTAATATTTATACACAAAAAATAATTAAATGATAGTTTATCTGTCTCGTGCGTCGCATGGGTACACGCACTAGTTTATAAATAAAGGAGGATTCCGCTTCATCCTGGGTGCGGTCTATGGGCACAATGATAGGCAGCTTCACGAGACCCTGTGAGAGGACATTGTGTGTGTAGGACGTATGGCGGAGCATCTGCATCTTCCTTTGCTACTTATAGGGGACTTCAATGCCATGCTGCACCGGCATGAGAAGGTGGAGGGCCGTCCGGTGCCTGACCAGATCTTATACGACTTCCAGAGGTGTCTCCTCCTGTTGGGGGTGAGGGGGCTGGAGAGGGCTGGACACATATTGACCTGGCACAATAAGGTGGTCCACAACAGAATTGCCTGTCAGCTTGATAGGGCTCTAGGGAACAGTGAATGGTTTCACTGCTGACCTAATTCTATGGCGGAGGGGCTTACGGCAGGGACCAGTGACCACTCCCTTATCCGGGTAGGCTTCTCGGTGAGGCCCACTTGGAATGCTCGATCGTTTCGGTACAACAATAGCTGGTACCTATCTGCTAGTTATGAGGAGGTGGTTATGGGGGGGGTTGCTGCACTCTCAGGAGGGCACGGCTCAGTTTTGCATGTTTTACAAACTCAAACTGGCTAAGAAACCCATTCAGAACTAGGTGAAGACGATGCCACGGTCTTCCCTAGAGGATAAGGAGCCGAGCTATGGGAGGTTCAGGGAGCTTTACAAGCAGATATGTTGAGCGAGGAGTTGGCATCCAGGAAGAAGGACCTTATTTCGGAGGTCAACATCCTGAGGCTCCAGCAGGAGATCAGTGAGGCTCAGAGGGCCAAGTGTTCATGGCTCAAGGATGGGGACCGGTGCACCAGGTTCTTCTACGATGTGATCCGGACCAGACAGCACCGGAACAGCATACCCAGGCTTCTAAATGGTGAGGGCAGGCTTGTCGGCGACCCGGTGGGGATTCAGGAGGAGGAAGTCAGGTTTTATTCTGACTTGTATCAGCAGACTGATTATTCCACCTTGTTTTTTGAGCTTGTCACGAAGATGCTGGTGACGCCTTATGGGAATAGCTTGTTGTTGGCCCCTATGAGATTGGAGGAGGTGGAGGCTATTGTGATTAATACGAATCCCATTAAGGCCCCTGGACCGGACGACTTCTCTAGTGGGTTCTTCAGGCGACACTGGGATGTGCTTAATTACCCAGTTCTGGAGGTGGTGCAGAAGGTTTTCTTGAAAGGAAAGTTATTGAAGGAGTTGAACTATACTTTCCTGACCCTGGTCCCAAAAAAAGAGGGCACGACATCCTTCGGCGACTTCCGGCCTATTGCATGTTGTAATTATCTGTATAAGATAATTATCCACCTTATGTGCCGACGCATGGAGGGAATTATGCAGGGACTGATATCTCAAAATCAGGCAGCTTTCATCAAGGGTCGCTCGATTGCTGAGCACAGTCTGCTTGCTCATGAGATGGTCAGAGATTTCAACAAGCCAGGGGGAATGAAGGCCTGTGTGAAGCTGGATCTGAGGAAAGTGTACGACACTGTCAACAGAGACTTTCTTTGCCACCTTATGCTAGCCATGGGATTTGACGAGATATGGGTAGCGAGGGTGAGGGAATGCATCTGCTTCCCCACTTTTTTGGTTCTCATCCAGGGTACTCCTTATAGTTTCTTCAGGAGCAACAGGGGACTTCGGCAGGGAGATCCCCTCTCCCCGTATCTGTTCACTCTGGTGATGGAGTACTTCACTTGCCTGATGGACTTGGCGGTGCATAGTAGGGAGATTGTCCCTGTTTTTCGGCTGGTAAACCCGGTGGTGTTATACTTGATTTATGATGACGACCTCTTGGTGCTTCTTCAGCCTTCTATGCGGGGGATGCGTGCGCTTTCAGATATTATGGAGGAGTTTGGGCGGTTGTTTGGACTTTCGCTGATTAGGGAGAAGAGCAGGGTTTACTTCAACTCGACTTGCTGACTCAAGAAGGAAAGGGCTTTTGCGCTGGAAGTGGAGAAAGGTGAGCTACCGGTTAAGTATCTGGGGGTATCTTTGACGCTGAATTATGCTAGGGACCAAGATTGCCACAGCCTGGTGGAGTTTGCCCAAAGGAGCGTGGAAGGCTGGCAGCAGCTGGACTATCTTTTGGGGGTCGTATTGAGCAAGTGAGGTCGGTCATTTCGGGCATTGCTATGTTCTGGTTGCAGTCGATAAAGATTCCGGTGGCCACCATCCAGAAGGTGGAGAGCATATGCGCCAATTTCATCTTGCGAGGAGGTATGCATGCGATAGCCTGGGAGCAACTCTGCCGACCTAGGGAGGAAGAAGGAGTGGGGTTGAGACCACTTCTTGCGGTTAGGGAGGCCTCTGGGGTGAAGATGGCTTGGCAGTTCATCAAAGGCGTCTCTCTTTGGGCAGATTGGATGGCTAGCAGATACTTGAGGCGGACTAATTTCTGGTGATGTAGGATTGATAACAATTTTTCTGTTCCTTTTAAGGCTATTCTTAGATGCCGATCGGTACTTCAGTCCACTATATGCAGGATCATGAAAGATGGTGCTAGTACCGATCTTTGGCTCGACCCGTAGATGGGTAATGGTTCCCTCTTGGAGACCTTAGGAGCACAGATGGACAGAGAGGCGGGTAGAGGGCTGAAGTACAATCTGATTATCAGGGATAGAATCTGGAGGCCTGAGGACTATCGGTACACTACTCAGTTTGGAGAAGCGATTCGTCGGATCATCATTGATGCTAGCCAGCAGACAGATTCCTGGAGCTGGACTGCTCCTGGGGTGGATGGTGGGGCAGGTCCCTTCCACTTCAAGAGTTGTTACAATCTGGTCAGGACCCCTCATGACAGGATTTCGAAGTTTAATTTTATCTAGGTAAAGGGGATTGCCCAAAAAATACAGCTATATGCATACAAGCTGCTGCTTGGCAGGTTGATTATGAGGGACAGGCTCGTCAGGTTTGTGGTACAGATTCCAGTCCCGAAGTGCGTACTAAATTCATCGGAGGCTGAATCTATTGGCCACCTATTCTTTGAGTGTCCGGTGGCTTGGCATATCTGGTCAGAGCAATGCACGAGGTCACTGGGAGGTGTTGGCAGGGCTAGAGATATTCAGGGGATCCCCACTTGTATTAAGGATCGCCGAAGTATGGAGCTTGGTTGGATTAGGATGGCCAGAATTTGATTTGCAGTATCGGTTTGGCACGTTTGGAGGGAGCGTAACAGATGTATATTTGAGGGGATGATTACCCCTCCCATTGGAATTCTAAATAATTTAGAATTCGATGTATCTGTAATGGCCCATTAACCGGGGTTGGAGAGATGTGAGATTGTGTATTGTAATACTTTTACTGAGCTCCGCTTGGAATAAAATTTACCCTTATTCCCATATATATATATATATATTTTATATATTACATTTGGGTTTAGACTTTGACCATAGGCCAGTGTCACTTGGCCATCCAAATCAGTGTATCGGTCCCATGAGTGTTCAGTCATGGGGGTCTATGTGAATATAGAGATGAGGGCAAATATTGTGTCATGCTACTTAGCAATCAGTCCATTGGTCCATGGCAGGGTATTACACTAGTGTCTTTTAGCATCCTATGTGGGAAATGACATGGATGTGTCTAAGTGAGTGAAGTATGGACTGTAGAGTGACAGTGAATGTATCCTTGAGCAACAATGTCAGTGTAGGACTGTTAGTTCAATATCAGTAATATGTGCTTGAGTTATAGTGTCTTGTATCAGTCAGTATGAGTGAATATGTAGGCAGGAGGATTGTGTGTGTCAGTGATAGGGATAAGAGGGAAAGGAGATGTGTTAGACAAGAGTGTAAGGGAAAATAATATGTATAATGTGGGTCAAATATAACCATGTTCCTATATGTACATGTATGTATTGTCCTCCATATAAGCATTTTGTATATATACTTCTATATATATATATATATATATATATATATATATATATATATATATATATATATATATTTCGTCCAGAGGGGGAAACGTTGCCATCAAACTTGATATGGAGAAAACCTATGATCGTCTGGATTGGCAATTCATGATTTGGATGTTCAGGGCCTTCGGGTTCTCGGAGAGTTGGATAGACATCATCTTCAGATCCATAAGCAACTCTTGGTTCTACACGGTCATCAACGGGCAAGCCGACGGTTTCTTCAGATCCAGCCGCAGGGTTCGGCATGGGGACCCTCTATCCGTTGCCATTTTCATTATCGTAGCTGCAGAAGCGCTCAGCAGAAACCTAAACAACATGGAGAACACCCCTAGATTCCATCACTATCATACCACCACGGGCTGCCCTCTTATCACTCATCTGGCCTATGCCGATGAAATCCTCATCTTCTCTTCCGGTGACATCGGGTTGGTAGAGGTGGTCTACATCATGCTCGAGAAATATACCAGATGCTCAGGCCAACGCAGTAACCCTGACAAAAGTGTCATCTACACCCACCACAAAGCTGACCAGAGCCACTCGATCACCCTTACCAACTTGACCTCCTTCTCTACCACCTACCCGTCGTTCTCCTACCTGGGATGCCCGCTGGTGTATGGGAAATCGAACGTGGGCATCTTCGAGGGTCTAGTGAACAAAATCAAAAGAAAAATCAAGGGATGGCACAACGCGACCCTTTTTTCGGGAGGCAAGATGATCCTTATCAAGCATGTCCTATCCTTCATCTCCATCTACACCATGACCGTGTGCTCCCTACCCAAGAAGGTCCGTTCCTCGGTCGAGACCCTCTTCACCAACTTTTTCTGGGGCCATCTCGACAGCAAGGAAAAGTACTACTGGACTAGCTGGGACACAATGTCCAAACCCACCGATGCGGGCGAACTTGGCTTTACTAGATTAACGCACATCATCGACACCTGCTCAATAAAGTTGTGGTGGAAGCTTCGAATGGACAACTCCATCTGGACTAGGTTCATGAAGGCCAGATATTTCCAACATTCTCACCCCATGACAGCCGTCACCAACAATCGATCCTCTGTATCCTGGCGCCAGATCCTCCACGGCCGTCACCTCGCTGAACCCTTTATCAACGAGACCCCCGACACCCTGAAGTGGTCCCCCTCGTCCGATGGAACCTTCAAGATGGCCTCTGCCAGGACGACGACGAGAGGCACAGACTCACCATCTCCGTTGATCGCTACTTTTTGGCACCCCTATATCCCCAACAAACGGTCGATCCTCATCTGGAGAGCCTACCGTCGAAAGCTACCTACCGACGACTCCCTCACCTCCATCGGCTACAGCCTGTCGTCCAAGTGCCTTTGCTGCACTTTGCACCAATCAGAAACAACAGAACACATCCTACTCGTCGGCGGTCTCGCCACTCAGTTGTGGTCTAGCCTTTTTCATCGCTGCGGCCAGGTTCTCCATACCGGGAGCGTCAACGATCTTCTTACCAGCTAGGGCTCCTCTCATGGGCAACAGATCGTCACAGCCGCCAAAATTTGTGTGCTCTGGAAGAACAGAAACAAATTTAGGTACGAAGGTCATCAATACACCCCCCTTTAGCTGTTCAGGGAAGCCCTCCGGCAATGTCTCCGAATCAGCAGACGCTGCTTGCACGCCCCAGAAAGTTTTTGGATGGCGCTTGTAGGTCAAAAAAAAAAAAAAAAATCAATCAAACCGCGCCTAAGTTAAGTTCAACAGATTAATCAGAATGTGCCTACAAACAAATGGCGCCTACTTCATCAACAAATACAGAACGCGCCTATTTCTGCATCATAGAGGCACATTTCACAAACTGCGCTTAGCTGACGTGGAGTCATCATTTCCCGACAAACACGAAGATTGAGGCGGCGCTATCATTCCTCTGATGGCGCGGCGCTCGAGGAAGATATGACAGCTGTCTAAACAGATTGTGCCTACATCAAAGAACTAGGCGCTATCAACGGACTGCGCCTACATTTGACTATCTCAAGCACACTCAGCAGATAGCGCATACTTCCCTCTGAACTCAGCAGATAGCGCATGCTTCCCTCTGAACTCAGCAGATAGCGCCTACTTCCATCCGAATTCAAGCGCACTTTGCAGATTGCGCCTACGTCTTAGTGAAGAAGGCGCAGTTCAATACAACATCAATTTAGAGCTTGCCACGTGTCCCTGAAACAGGCGCGCTTTGACTAAATCAACGCCTAACTACCACTCTACATGTCCAACACGTGTCTCACTAACTGTACACGACCAAGCGCATTTTAATCAAATAATGCCACGTGTCTAGAGCAGTTGGTGCACGTTCGTGATAATAGAGTGAAAACAGGCGCAGTTTGTCATACGTGCTCAAAACAGGCGCACTTCAATCAGGCGCTCTCCAGAATAACTGCCCAAAACAGTTATTTCAGAACTCTATAAATAGAGTTTCGTTTCCATTCAACACATCACGAACACAATCAAGAGAGATCAGAGTTTTCGTCCAAGTGCTGCTGCGTTCTTCAGAGATTCAAGTCTTCAAAGTTCACATCGTCCAAGGGATAAAGCGATCGTCATCGAGATTGGATTCCTATAGTTGTACTTTCCCAGAATTCTTGTAATATTCTTTACAAAGTTTGTGAAATAAAGATCATACTTTTGTTTTTGCAAACAAAATGGCGACTCTGCTGGGGACGACCTTTTCCTCTGATGAAAAGGTGACAACTCAATGTGACACGGCGTCTATCGGCTCGACGCAGAAGACTTTGGTCGTGAAAGTTGACCAAACGGCTTACGAAGCGATGATTAATGCACAAAGCACTCCTCGCCGCACTACGACTTTCGTCAAGAGCAAGACTCGCTCAGTGTGGACTCCCAAGAACTCTGCTCCTTCTCTGATGAAGAACGCTGCCACTTCCTTGGCACAACCTGCTGTTTCCAAAACACCAGTGCCTATCTCTGGTAATCAGGCGCAGTCTGTTCCCTCTTTAGGGAAACAGATTGTTCAGGCGCAGTCTGCGGCTAAACACTCCAATCAGGCACAGTCTGTTCCTTCCTTAGGGAAACAGACTAAAACTGTGAAACAGGCGCAGTCTGCTGTCAAACCATCTTTTGGCACAGTTCATGCCAAAACAGCACAATCTCTGCCTCACAATCAGGCGCAGTCTGTTTTCTCCTTAGGGAAACAGGCGCAGTCTGCCACCAAACCTTCTTCTAGCACAGTTTGTGCCAAATTGGCACAAGTCAAATCTTCTGCTGCTGCCAAGGCTCAATCCAATACATCTGCTGCCCTGACTAAACAGGCGCAGTCTACTCAGGCGCAGTCTGCTCAGGCGCAGTCTACTCCGAATCACTCCAGAATCCAGAAACCCCAAACTGCTCAGGCGCAGTTTACTGAGGACAGTCCTTTGGCTGTTCCTTCTTCCATTCCATCAAAAGGAAAAGGCCCCTTGGTCTTCTCCCAATCTTCCCAAGCTCAAAACTTGAAAGATAACAGAGGGAAATGCTCTTTAGCTATCCCTTCATCTCAAAACAATGGGAAAGGTCCTCTGGCCTTTTCCAAGTCTTCTTCGATTCTTATCGAGGAGGATCCAACTGATAGTGCCGCTGCACCTATTAGTACAAAAACTTCTTTTTACAAGGGTTCTTGTACTAATCAGAGAGGTATTTTACCTACTCCCAAGGCAAATATTCAGGAATTGCCTAATTTGCAGATTTCACGATCCGAACAAGGCAAATTACAAGTTTCACAAACTGAGTTTCCCAGGGGCGGTTTAAATGATTTACGGGCATATCTTAATAGAAAACCCCAATCAAAACCTACCTCTGTAAAACGTAAGCATGCTAAGATCAACTTGCCTCAGTATCAACCTTTTGAGGTAAGAAATCCTGACAATTATGCCAATCAGATGAGTACCTCTCTTTATACTCATGGAATCGAACGTTTACGAAATCAGAATCATGTTCCAAATGTCATCTATGAGTATATCCCTGCTACTTCTTCTCATCCCGTTGTCTCTGATCTTCGGGATCATCTCAGGCAGAAACGGAATATCACCCCCAGTTCTCCCAAACAATCACAAGTTCATCATTGCAATCATCCTCACGAAGTGGTTATCAAATGTTGTTGCCAAACAACCAAACGTTCTGTCTTCGAGCGTCTGACTTTCCCTTCTATTGATCAAAAGAGTGATGATGAAGAAGAGGTAATGTTTGCCTCTGTCAACATGACTTCCAGAGATTCTGGGGGTAGAAAATGCAAGCACGGAAAGACCCGGAGACCTAGCCAACACTATCTTGACCGACTTAGAGAATCAGATGATGGTGTTTACCAGCATACTCGATCTCGAAGCCGAGAAACAATCGGTCAAAGGAATCTTCCTTACAGTGATCGGTCTACTTCTCATGATGGGGGTAATTCGGACTTTGCTGTCGACAGTGATGGCTCTGAACAAACTGTGTCATCTGTCATGGCACGAGAAGTGACAGCATACGTCGTTGAAGAACAAGATGCTTCTGGTTCTAACAATCAGAATCAAAGGATTGTTGCACTAGAAGAACAATTGAAGACTATGGCCGAAATGATGGCTAAAATGCATGATGTTATTATGGCTCAGCACATTCCACCGGTCATAACTCCTGAACCATTGGTTTCTTCCACTCCTCAGAATCCTGGTCTGGGGGTACCACTTCCTCCAGTCACCACAGTACCAGTTTAGGTTACTCTTAGCCAAACTGGTGCTGGGGGTGATGCTTACCATGCGGTTCCTCCTCCGGCTATTACCAATCAATCTAGCAATCCTCAATCTTCAGGGAATGCTAATGATGCTGTTGAACAATTGCGGAATCAATTTGAAGCCTATACACAAAGGGAAGGCTTACAACGGTTGGGCATTAAACAACCCTATCCCGCTGAATGGAAGAAAATGCAGTTTCCGCCAAAATACAAATTCCCCACCATTATGCAGTTCGATGGTACTTCATCTCCCAATCAGTATATTAATCATTTTGAATTGATGACTGATCCTCTTCAGCCTAATGATGCCCTTCTTACTCGGGTATTCGTCAGTTGCTTAACTGGCGCTGCTTATGACTGGTACCGAAGTCTACCAGACGGATGTATCACCTCTTTTGCTGGTTTTAAACAGATGTTCCTTGAACGATTTTATGAAGGCGTCAATGACATGACTATGTCAGCCCTCATTAAAATCAAACAAAGAAATAATGAGCCTGCTGAGCAATTTATCGAGAGGTTCCGTCGCGAAGCTCTCAAAATGCCAATGGGAACTCCATCTGCTGTTACAATTGATACTTGCAAGAATAATCTCTTGCCAATTATCAGTATGTGGACAGGGGCAACTCAATTCCAAGACTGGCCTTCTTTCATTATCAATGCTAAGGCAGCAGAACTCAGCGCTGAAAAATTCAAGACATTGGGGGTTCACATGAATCCTGACCAAGGCGATCATGGCTCAAACTCTAACAACAATCGCCAGAATAATAATAGAAAAGGCAAAGATACATCTGCTCCTAAAGAAACTTTGGCCATTGACTTGAGAAGCAAAGAAGCACTGGCTGTCAATGTTGCTCAATCTGCACCTATTCCGTCACAACAACCTCAAAGAGCACCACGTCCTAAAGAAGAATACTCTTTCGATGAAGATGACATCATGGGTATCTTTGAATGTCTTACAAAAAGCAACAAACTTCAATTGCCCGACCCCAAAAGGCCGAAAGAGGTTGGTAAGACTGATCATCCTAAGTATTGTGTTTACCACAGATTTATCGGACATCCTACTCGAGCATGTTATGTGCTTAAAGGAAAAATATAAGAGATGATCAAATCCGGAGCAGTAACCCTCGAACAAGATGAAAAGACGGTGACGGCTAATGTCGTCTCTGTTCAGTTCGGCGAATTTCCACCAATGCAGATAGAAGATGGTGTAGTTCCTATTCCTCGAACCACTCTCGAGCTTGTAAACCTTCCACCTTTTCGAAATGAAGGACTAGTCCCTTTATCTACTTCTAAAGGGGAAATCATGTGGATTCATCCAGATCTGGTCTCAGATTTTGAATCCTCCGCCTCTTCTTCATCTAAACAAAAGAAAAATTCCAAAGGCAAGTTTAAAAGTTGTAATATGGTTTCTCTTGAACCATTAAATGAAGAAGAGATCTTATTGGGTACCAGGTCTGGTAAACCCTATTTACGGGAATACTCAGAGAATCAGGAAGCTCCAACCTCATCTTCCACTCCTGACACGCCTCCTGAAATTCAACCATCTTCATCTTCAACTAACCCAACTCCTCCTCCTGTTAAACCAGCAGTTACTGATAAAGGGAAACAACCAGCTCGTTTCGATAAAGCTCTCAAAAAGTCCACTTCTCTCGGACTCGAGAAGCCGTATAACTTTGACATACTGGCTCAATTGGCCAATACTCCTGCCAGATTGTCAATATTCGAGCTCTTGCGCCTCTCTAAGGAAACTCGAGAGACGTTAAGTGAAGCTTTGTTGCAGGCAGAAAATTGTCTTGAAATTCTGAAGAAACCGGAGAAAGAGCCTCTCTCTTGTCTCCATTGTCATAGCGTGTTGGAATTAATTCCAAATATTACCTTCACGCAAGATGACATGCTCCTGGAAGATAATCGACATGATCGCCCTTTGTATTTCACAGGGTATGTTGATACCATGAAGGTCGATCGTATCCTGATAGATCCAGGCTCTGCACTCAGCATTATGCCTAAAACAATGTTGGATGCTTTGAAAATTCCTGTACGCAGTCTTACTGGCACAATCACTACTATTCTGGGGTTCAATCAAGGAAGAAGTGAACCTCTGGGCAAGATTCGCCTAAAATTCCAAATAGGCAATCTTCGTACAAAGGTTACCTTTTACATCATTGATAACCATGGTTGTTCCTACAATGCTCTTCTGGGAAGACCATTCCTTCATGAGCATAATATTGTGCCATCAACTCTTCATCAATGTTTCAAATATGTTGATGACAAAGGAGAAGTCCAAAAAGAAGTTGCAGATCTCTATCCTTTCAAGGGCGTCGAAGCATACTGCAACGATGCTCGCATGTACAAAGACGAGTTCATGAAAGTTGTCTTGGCTTTAGACATTGAAGAAGAGCAGGGAATTGAATCTCAAGACACTCTTGTAATTCCTGTTAAAGGGTGTGTCTCTCAACCCTCTTCTTTTGAACCACTAACCATCTATCTTCCTCCTAGCAAAAAGGAACAAGAACCAAAGTCACAGGATACTCTTGTGATTCCTGTCAAAGGGCGCGTCTCTAAGCCCTCACATGCTGAACCACTGGTCATTCGACTTCCTGCCAAGAAGACAATTTCTATGACTGACCAAGGAAAAAGGGAGCTCACCTCTTCTGAGCCATTTGTTATCGACCTTCGTCGTAACAAGCCTTCTCTTCCTCCTCGTTCTTCTTCTCCCCCTCTTGTTATCAATTTGACTAAGCCTGCTAAGGCTAAAGGTCCTACTGTAAACACTGTTGTAAATATCAATAAAGATGCATCTCCTTTATAGTATACTGATGTGTTATATCATGCTGAGTGTTATTTAAATCTGTTAGATAGGTTAAAGCCACTCACAATTGAAGTTGTACAATCCTATCAGACAGATGTATCATTGGAATCAACGGATAGTTCATACTTTATAGTTCCTGCTCGAAAAGCTGACGAAAGTCCAATAATCTTTATTAGAGGACCAGAACAAAAGTTTTCTTATACTGAAGACTGCAAACACGATGACACAGGACATTTACAACTCCGTCGTTACAGTACTCAGTCTAAAGAGATCATCCGTAAAATGGGATATGATTTCAAGAATGGACTCAACTATGGAAGAGGGAGACGAACTCCTATTCATGTTACTAGCAAGAGGAATAAGCTCGGCCTTGGTTATGTATTTACATTTCCTACTATGGCTACAGCTCCTAAAATAATTGAATCTGATGATGATGAACGCACCGTTTCATCTGATACAGTTTCATGGGATTCTGACACTAGCATTGGTCACGTACATCGTATTGCCATATCCTCCAACATGGTCTCAGTTGAATTTCCAGATATCAACAACGATGCTACTGATGATGACTTCGAAGAAAGCCCTGAAACTGACCCTTGGGTACAAAAGATGGACAATCAGTGGAAGCTCCGGTTTAAAAAACGAGAACCACCTACCGAAGATCAGCTAATCCAAATTGATGTAGGAGAAAACGGTATATCCCGTCCTATATTCATTAGTAAGAATCTCCCCGAAGATGATAAGCAGGAGTTGATTCTTCTCATTCGCGAATATATTGATGTCTTTGCTTGGAGCTACGAAGACATGCCAGGTTTAGATCCCAAAATTGCTACGCACAAGTTGAATATATTACCTAATGCAAAACCTGTTAAACAACAACAACGGCGCTTCAAACCTGAAATGATGGATGCAATTGATGAAGAAGTTCGAAAACTCATCGCTTGTGGCTTTATTCGTGAAGAGCAACATCCAGACTGGGTTGCTAATGTTGTTCCAGTTTTGAAGAAGACTGGGAAAATCAGAGTCTGCATTAATTTTCGGGATCTGAACGACGCTTGTCCAAAGGATGAGTTTCCCCTTCCAATCACTGATGTCATGATTGACAATACCTGTGGCTTCGAGAGGTTATCTTTTATGGATGGATTCTCTGGATATAATCAAATCAAGATGAATCCTGACGATGAAAAGCATACTTCTTTTCGTACCCCTCGAGGAGTTTATTGCTATACTGTGATGCCATTTGGTCTCAAGAACGCCGGTGCAACTTATCAACGAGCCATGAGCACTATCTTTCGAGATCATTTGAGAAAGACTGTTGAATGCTATGTTGATGATATTGCTGTCAAAAGCCGTCTGAAAGAAGATCACATTCAAGACTTGAGAACTATCTTCAATCTTATGCGCCAACATCAACTCAAAATGAATCCCACTAAGTCATTCTTGGGTGTCTCTAATGGTAAATTTCTCGGCTTTGTTATTACCTCTAAAGGTATACACGTAGATCCTGAGAAGATCAAAGCCATTCAAGAGATGCGTCCTCCACGCAACCTAAAAGAGCTACGAGGATTTCAAGGTCGACTTGCGTACATCAGGAGATTCATTTCGAATTTATCTGGACGATGCAGACCGTTTACACAACTCATGAAGAAAGGTGTATCTTTTGTTTGGACCGAAGAATGTCAACAAGCATTTGAGGACATAAAACAGTATCTTATGAACCCACCAGTCTTGGTGTCACCAATCTCCGGCATACCTTTCTTAATGTATGTCAGAGCAATGGATCACTCATTGGGTGCTTTACTTGCCCAAAAGAATAAAGAAGGACATGAACAGGCTATCTACTATCTCAGTCGTACTATGATCGGAGCCGAACATCGATATAGCATGGTTGAAAAAGAATGTTTAGCCTTAATGTTCGCTGTACAAAAGACAAGACACTATATAATTGGTCAAACAATCCATGTCATCTCCCGAATTAACCCTCTACGGGTACTCATGAAGAAGCCCAGTACTCTCAATTCAAGGCTGGCTACATGGGCTATCTTACTTGCCCAATACGACATGATTTATGTACCTCAAAAGTCAGTAAAAGGACAAGCCCTTGCTGACTTCTTAGCTGCTCATCCTGTTTCTGAGACTTCTAAACTCTACGACGAGATTCCTGATGAGACGCTTGAAACAAATCTGATCTCGGAAGAATTTCCCACATGGCGTCTATTCTTTGACGGAGCTTCCAGAATTAGACCAAATGGGATTATTATAGCAGGAGTAGGGATTGTGCTCGTTTCGCCAGAAGGATTAACTATTCAACGGGCTTATTCTTTGGATGAGCCTTGTTCCAACAATGTTGCAGAGTATAATGCTTTGCTTATCGGCCTTCAATTGGCTAAACAATTAGACATACAATATCTTGAAGTATACGGTGATTCTAAACTGGTTGTTAACCAGGTTAGAGGAATATATGAAGTTCGTCATCAAGATTTGATTCCATATCATGAAGCAGCCATTGCTATGGCCATTTCCTTCAAAGCTTTCTACATTGAATACGTTCGTCGGGCTTACAACACTGAAGCAGATGCTCTAGCAAACCTTGCAGCAGTCTTGGCAATTCCTGTCCAAAGACAGCAGTTGGTTGTTATTTCCAACAGAGAGTTATTTTGTATTGAAAATAATCACAATATTGAGTTTAGTAATTCTGCTGAGGTCAATATCATCAATGAAGATTGGAGAACTCCTTTCATTGATTTTGCAGTCTATAGAATATTGCCTGAGGATCCCAAAGAGGCCACCAGCATTCGAAGACGATCTCTCCGTTTCTATTATAATCATACAACAAAAACTCTCTACCGACGAACTTATGATGGTCTACTATTACGTTGTCTTGCTGGTAATGAAGCAAAACAAATACTACGTGAAGCTCATGATGGTGTTTGTGGAGCGCATCAACCCGGTCCTAAATTGCAAGATCGTATTCGTCGTATGGGCTATTACTGGCCTTCTATGGTTTCCGATGCTATTGAATACGCAAAGAAATGCAGAGCATGTCAGATTCATGCAGATTTCATTCATCAACCATCAGAATTTCTACATCCTACGGCTGCTTCTTGGCCTTTTGAAGCTTGGGGCATGGATATCATAGGCCCAATCAACCCTCCTTCTTCTAAAGGGCATCGGTTTATCCTGGCCATCACAGACTACTTCTCTAAGTGGGCTGAGGCTATACCTCTGGCTGAAGTCAAAACCAGCAGTGTCATCAACTTCATCAAACACCATGTGATATACAGGTTTAGTGTACCGCAGCGAATCATTCATGACAATGGACCTCAGTTCATTAGTCAAAAGTTCACTCGGTTCTGTGACGATCATCGCATCGACAATGTTGCTTCGACAGCCTATAACCCTGCAGCAAACAGTTTAGCTGAAGCTTTCAATAAAACCATTATCAAACTCCTCAAGAAGTTTGTCTCTACTAACAAACGGAATTGGAGTGAGAAGCTTGGCGAATGTTTATGGGCTTATCGCACTACAGTTCACAATCCTACCGGTTGTACACCTTTCTCCTTGGTATATGGTTGTGAAGCAGTTCTGCCACTGGAAATTCAAATCCCGTCTCTGCGGATAGCCATTGCCAATGAACTTACAACGGAGAACAACGATCTACTTCGATTGCAAGAGTTGGAGGCACTTGATGAAAAGAGGCTTTTGGCTCAACAGCACATTGAGTTATACCAGGCCCGTATCTCAAAAGCCTTTAATCGCAAAGTTAAAGTACGAGCATTTCAGAAAGGTGATTTGGTCCTTACAGTCAGACGTCCTATGACTATGACTCACATGAGTAAGGGCAAGTTCGATGCCAAATGGGAAGGTCCTTTTGTTGTAAACAAAGTATTTTCCAATGGTGCTTACCAGTTAACAGAGATGGATGGCAGAATAGCTATGATGCCTATCAATGGCAAATTTCTTAAGAAATACTATGTATAAATGTGTAAAGATTTCTTGATAGACAATGTAAATAAAATTTCTTTTTTTATTTTTAAAGAAGATATTACATTACATTAAGGGAGATCACTATCATCCCTATCAAACTTAGGACGAGGGCCAAGCCCCTCCTTCTCACAAGCAAAATCAGCAAAGGAGTCGAAGACATCTTTGTCTGAACTCAGCAAGGATTTGAGGAAAGCTATCTTCTTTGCCTCTTCTTCCGCAGTCTTCCCCGGCTCTATCAGAAAGTCGAGGATATCCTGTGAAGGCTTTGGTGCAGAGGAGCCTTCGCCCATCTCCTTTTGATCCGGTAAGACTGAGTTGACGAGAGGCTTGGGTGCAGACGACCCTTCGCCCTTCTCTGTCCCAGCAGAAGGTTCTCCGGTGACGCTCTCGGCTTTCGGCACGATTTCAGTCTCCTTAGACATGTTGTTGGAAGACATCTTTCTTGTTGAAGGCAGTGATAAAATTCTTCATGAGTCATGTACTATTTATACTAGTCTACCGACTCTTCGTGAATCAAGGTGACTGTTCACCCCCCTTCGATGAATCTAAAGGTTCATTCATTAAAATCCCCAGCAGACATTTTTGATGAATCATTCATTCTGATGGTTCATTTTCAACCGTTCATCATATCATCATCGTCATCAAAAAAGAATTCACGTCCATATTACCTTTGAGTTCTACATATTTTCTATTGCAACTTGTTACGTCCCTATTACCTCTGACTAAGTTGTCTATTGAAATAACAAAAATTCGATATTTATATTTTGCCATGTCCACATTACCTCTGAGCAAGATATAAAGAATATAGTTATTTTCTACATCAAGAAAATATATCACGTCCTGTACCTCTGAATATGTTTTCTCGTTCTATTGCTTATCTCCTATAATAGGGTATGTAACAAGTAAATAGAATCATCCAAAATATCATTCCATTTCATTCAAAATAAAGTCCATTACAATTGGTCAAAACAAAGAAAGACATCACAAAAATTCAGTTATTCAGAAGGCCGGGTACTGAGCTCTGCAACACGTCTTTTCAAAGCAGCTATCTTTTCATTTTGAGAGTTCAAAATCCTTTGTCTAATTTGATTCCTTGTTGACTCGAAGTCAAAGGGTTTTAGATTAGCAAAACGAGCAGTCAGCTCTTCATGATGAGTCTTGGTATTAAGCTCCTTTTGACGCTTCAGCGCAACGAGGTGATCTGCAGTTTCTTTGTTTAAGAGAACCTTCTCTTCCCTTTTCCGCTTCGCCAGAGTCAGACGTTCTTGAAGCTTGGCAATTTCTTCGTCAACTTCTGCTATTCAGCTTCATTGGTCTCCAGCTTCGAAGATGTTTCTTCAATCTGGGTTTCCATATCAGCAGTAAACTGAGCAAAGGTTGCCAAAAATGCTTCAAGATCTTTTTCCTTCTGTTCAGCTTCCCGAGCCAAAGCTTGACATTCTTCTTCAATTAGGGAATCTATATTCCCAGATGATAGATTCTTCATTGCAGTCTTTACTTCTTCAAGCTCATTGAGGATATGTTCCAGATAAACGGCCTGAGCTTCATCTCCGTGGTCACGAATCCCGTTGATTAAATATTTTACGGATTTCCTGACTTTGGAGAAAGGAATGTTCTCACTCTCCACCATCGGCTTGAGCGTTAGATAGAATGCGTTTGTATAAGATCTTATAACGATTCTATTTGCCTCAGAAGTGATGGGAGTTTCTGCTATCCCGGCTGGAGTAACTTCAGTTGCGACAGATGGCGTCGTCAAAGCAATAATTTCAGAAGATCTTTCTTTCGGTATCTGGGTTATCTTTATTGGAGGAGCCGTGGTAGAGCTTGTAGCAGCTTTGACTGGTTCTTCTGTGAAATATTCTCATTAGCAAGTTTTATTTTACAAAGTCGACAAAGTTAAAGCTTTACCTGATTGAGGCAATTCAATCTGTACTTGTGATGGCCCAGGTATAGGTATCTCTGTAGAGCTCTCTTCTCTGACAGGAGTCTCCAATGGAGCCATTTTCGAGCTAGTTACACTCCTCATTTGTTCTCCTGAAAGTTAACGTATTGCGTTAATTTTCTAAGAAGGTTATGAAGTTCAGAATAATAAACTAGCAATTTACCAGTATCCATTGTTCGAGCAGGGGTGCCTATCGCAGGAATAGTATATGTCACCATTGCTTGACTACTACCCGCTTCTGAACCGCCTGATAGGTGTACATTACCTTCAGCTATTAAAGAAAAGGAATCAATATGCTACAAAAAAACAAATATCATCATTGATAACAATCTACAGGATTCAAGAAATTTAACCTGGATCGGGTATGTATGGTGTATCCACCAATACTGTTACTTCCTGAGGAATTTGAGCTGGCATTTCTTCTGAGACTTTCTCTGCATGATTACTTCCCGCATCGAAAGTACTAAGTGAAGGCTGATCTTCTCTGGTAGGGGTATTCATAATATTGACATGTGCTTCTTCCAATGGTTCATTAGCAATGCTCTCAACATTCTCTTCATTCAATTTATGAGCGTCAGATGGCTCATTTGTATTTTCAGCTTCTGGATCAGTAACAGTATCCTCGATATATTCAGCGCATGCCTGTAATGCATCAATCATTTCGCTATCTGAATATATTGGATCATCGGCATGAGTTTGAAGATGATCTAACGTATCGATCGGAATAGTATTAGATACTGTTTCTGGAAGCGCTTCAGGAAGAATCGCCAAAGTTGAAGGCTGGCCAATCACAGAAGATGCGTTTATTTCCATAGCCTCTTTGCCAGAATGTGTTGGTTCTTCTGTAGATAATGGTTCTGATCCAGAGATGGGAGTAGGGGAAGACATCATATGCCCAGCAACAGCACTAGCCAGGATGGATGCAGCACGAGATGGACTCAATAATCTTAATTTTCTACTAACTACTTTCTTCAAACTCGGCCTTCTTCGAAGAGGTACATCCGGACTTTCTTGGTCAGCAGAAATACCCTGTTGTTTCTGTAAAGACGTAGGAGTTATCTCTTCACTCCTTACAGATTCTTCTGCCCGTTGTCTCGATTGTGACCTAGTGGTAACTCCTTCAGGGGATTCTTCAGTGGTCTTCTTTTTCTTTGGGTCTGGAGAAGCAACAGGATTGTCACTTTTTCTTTTCTTCTTCTCCTTCATAGGAGATTTTGTTACTCGGAGAGAAATGTTTAAGGGTTCAATAAACTCCTCAAGGAAGTTCATGTCTCTGGAGATTTCAAAAGGTTCGTCAGCAGGTTCTTCGTCATTTGGATCTTTATAAAGAATGCTCGGCTTTCCTTTCTTGGCTCGTTTGTCAGAAGCGAAGCTATGTGCTAAATCGAAAGTCTCCACAAAGGTATTGGCCGAAGTGTAAAACCTTGAATAGGTGAATAACATTCGCGGTCCATGATTTGTATTCTCAGGCATTGAGAAAACGGCCCTCGTATTTTTAGCATTATAATAGTACCAAGCCCTGGCGCCATCAATCAAATATCCTTTTCCTTGTAGGCATGTTGTGGCATTCCCTACATGGAATTGATCATAGCCGAATTGGCGTGCAAAACGGCTAGGCAAATATGGTTCAAGAATACATTCATCTTCAAATCGATGTACGAGGTGTGAAGGTCGAATCGACTTCAACCAATTGAATATAGCTGGATCTGTTGGTAGAGTATTCACTGAATCTAGGATATTAGCTGGCAATAACTCGTAGCCAGCTGGTGGATCAACACAATAAAAATCCCAGTTATCGCCGCGGTTCAATACTCGCCGGCAATCTATCAAGGAGGTGTGATTCCATCTACACCCTTCATACTTTCTTAAAAAGTTTCCTCCAATAGCTCTTTCGCCAGGGCTCATCAAAACTGGACAGTGGAGTAGAAGCCACCCAAATAAATAAGTATGGGCGATTTCAGTACGTGGAAAGCCATCTTTCTTATTATTTAGCATGCCGTCCACAAAGCAACGCAGACTATGATTAAGTCGGCTTGTCATCGCCGATAAAATATCCATCCGATAACCGAACACTAGGCGGACTGCAGCAAAAAGAACACCTCTATGGAAGCGATCGACTGCACTTGCTCCAGGGACTACATACCTTCGTAGCCAAAAAACAAGAAAGCCTGCCAGATGGGCTTTCTTAGACATACGTCTGTATCCCATCCTCATGAAACTTTCTATTTTATCTCCTATCTTGAGTGGAGGATAATCTTCATCATTTTTAACTATTATATCTTCTTGGCGAAACCTTGCCATCAACTCATTTATCTCTTCCTCATTGAAATGCTGAAAGGTAAGCGGATCAACTGCTTTCTTTTCACTAATTTGTTTCTCTTCATCATCATGTTTGAGGAAGAGATAAGATATCCATTTAGTGAGATAGCAGGAGCCTGAGCTTTCAAAATAACAACAACAGATGTGATAGTGACATAACAGCTCATCAAAGACTTCTACCATTTCAGCATTTTCAGATTTCAGCCTGTTTAATTCATCTTCAGTGGGAACATACTCCTCATAAGGAAAATTTCCCATAGGCAGCTTGGAGATATGATTCATCTCGTGAAGAGCGAAACCGATTTCTCCTTTTGGGGTCATGAAGGTTCCCGTCCTATAATTGTACCTTTCGATCAGTGAAAGGAATAGGTGTGGATTTGGAGGGAAGCCATGTACTAAAGAATAAACAGCTTCATACAGACTGATATTAAGAAGCTCTTCTTCATAATGTTCTAAAACCCAGTTGGCAATGCAGCTCCATCGTTTATAATCTGGGTTGACTAAACCTTGCATCCTTAAGGTGTTATCAGTATAATACCTACCTTTTCTAGCAAACTTATTTGCAAAAATTGGTATTCTCACTGGTAATAGACGAGATGAATTCTCGGGAGGGATGCAACCTGGTTTCAAACCCCTGAGATGAGTTGCGTAAATATCAGATGAACTATAGAAGATATCTCTGTTGTTCACCTTTTTATAACATATTTTGCCCACCCGAGCCTGCTGAACGGGAGTGATATCCCACGCCATTTGGCGGGGATAACTGGCAAACTCATATCTGGAAAGAGGTAAACTCCTAAGCATATCTGGCAAATATATAGTCTTTTCACCTTTCTTAAAAATCCTCTCTTCCACCCGCTGTTTTGGCTGAGATTCCCTGCCAAAGGCATCTCCAAACAAGAAGAGTGGTTTCTTGTAGATAGCTGCATCCAGTGACTGTAAGGGCTGGCCGTTCATCAAACACAGAAAAGTCTCATTATTCTGAGTAGTCAAGATTGCTCTTCGAGATTCTGGTAGTTCATAATGAGGGAACTTAACGTGTGACAAGTCTTCTTTGAATTCAGGTTCAGACATAGTCCCCTGGAAGATCTCGTAATTGGGATCTTCTCTGATATTAACTGCAAAACAGAAAAGAGCAAAAGAGTTAACATCACAACAAAGTTATCAGATTGCGCCTAGTTGACTGCTTAAAGACAGACTGCGCCTAGTTTTCAGCCAACTAGATTAAACTGCGCCTAATTCATGAATCTGGGCAGACTGCGCCTAGTTTTCTGTCAAATAGGGCAGATTATGCCTAGCTTTCATTCAACAACAAACAGCGCCTGTTTTTCAGACAAAGCTTTATCCGATAGCGCCTAGCTTTGTTACTAGGCGCGATCGAGCAAACAGAGTCTAACTTTCTAGGCGCCATTTTGTGGAATGTTTAAACTTCATAAACATGAAGTTTAAAGAATCACCGAACCCTAGAAAGAGTTGGCGACTACAACTGAGCCCTAAGAAGAGCCAGTGTGCGTTCCTATAACCCACCATTAATGGCTGGATGTGCAGTTTCGTGTCGAGAGACACGAGTTTGTCCAGGCTCTCGTATTTGAAGAGAACCGCGTGATTCGACCACGGGAGGCAGTGCGGTCTTCTTCGATTTCTTCGAAGATTCAATTGGTGCGGGCTCCTTTCCCTTATCAGCTCGACGAGGCGCCATCGAGGTTGGATCAGAAAAAAACTCGTCAGAAGAAGAAGACAAAATCAAAGAAAAAACTCTCGGAAGAATTTGCCCTTGGGTATACTTTGAAGTGGTAAAAGATTAATGAAGCTTTTCAAAGGTTATTTATAGCTTTTGAAGAATTCAAATCGACGTAACCGATCGCGCCTAAACCGCTGCAATCAATCGTGCCTAAAATATCCACCACAACAGATTGCGCCTATTCAGCCTGAAGATCCGTTCTCGTCTTAAACTGCGCAACTTCTTCAAATATCAAGCGCGGTTTGACTTGGTCATATGCAAAATTATTCAAAGTATTTCGAACTTTTGAAAATTCAAAATTCGAAAACTTTGAAGGGGGTCTTGTAGGTCAAAAAAAAAAAAAAAAAAAAAATCAATCAAACCGCGCCTAAGTTAAGTTCAACAGATTAATCAGAATGCGCCTACAAACAAATGGCGCCTACTTCATCAACAAATACAGAACGCGCCTATTTCTGCATCATAGAGGCGCATTTCACAAACTGCGCTTAGCTGACGTGGAGTCATCATTTCCCGACAAACACGAAGATTGAGGCGGCGCTATCATTCCTCTGATGGCGCGGCGCTCGAGGAAGATATGACAGCTGTCTAAACAGATTTCGCCTACATCAAAGAACTAGGCGCTATCAACGGACTGCGCCTACATTTGACTATCTCAAGCACACTCAGCAGATAGCGCATACTTCCCTCTGAACTCAGCAGATAGCGCATGCTTCCCTCTGAACTCAGCAGATAGAGCCTACTTCCATCCGAATTCAAGCGCACTTTGCAGATTGCGCCTACGTCTTAGTGAAGAAGGCGCAGTTCAATACAACATCAATTTAGAGCTTGCCACGTGTCCCTGAAACAGGCGCGCTTTGACTAAATCAACGCCTAACTACCACTCTACATGTCCAACACGTGTCTCACTAACTGTACACGACCAAGCGCATTTTAATCAAATAATGCCACGTGTCTAGAGCAGTTGGTGCACGTTCGTGATAATGGAGTGAAAACAGGCGCAGTTTGTCATACGTGCTCAAAACAGGCGCACTTCAATCAGGCGCTCTCCAGAATAACTGCCTAAAACAGTTATTTCAGAACTCTATAAATAGAGTTTCGTTTCCATTCAACACATCACGAACACAATCAAGAGAGATCAGAGTTTTCGTCCAAGTGCTGCTGCGTTCTTCAGAGATTCAAGTCTTCAAAGTTCACATCGTCCAAGGGATAAAGCGATCGTCATCGAGATTGGATTCCTATAGTTGTACTTTTCCAGAATTCTTGTAATATTCTTTACAAAGTTTGTGAAATAAAGATCATACTTTTGTTTTTGCAAACAGCGCTGTCCAAGTCCGATCGATGACCTTTTTTGTTGCTCCCGGTCTCTTGCGGTTTCCTTTCGCGCTTGGCACGTTTACTTGTATAGACTTCGACATTTTGCGCCTGATACATCAATAAAGTTCCTTTGTTCCAAATATATATATATATATATATATATATATATTGAAAAAAAAAATATATATATATTTTTTGAAAAAATAGTAAATTTTATTCCACTATCATCGCAATAAGGTTACAGCATAGAGATACAGTCCCAACTCAAGAGGACATTACTAGTACATCCGACTCAATGTTATGAAGGATGCCCACCGGTGGGGTGGACAGTCCCTCATAAATGTGCCGGTTCCTCTCCCTCCAGACATGCCAAACTGATATAGCAAGCCTCAATCTAGCACGTCTGGCCCAGCTCTGCTCCTGGCCCCTGCAATCTCCAATCCACTTAAGGATTTCTCTGAAGTCACGCTCCCTTCCAACCCCTCCCAAGTATCTCCGGCTCTGCTCTGCCCAGATGCTCCACGCCACATGGTACTGAAAGAACAGATGCCCAATTGATTCATTCTCTGTCTCACACAAAACACACTTAGGGTCAGGAACTGGGACCCCGAACCGAAGCAGTCTGTCCCTAGTAAGCAACCGGCCCAGCACCAGTTTATATGCAGACAGTTGCATCTTCCTGGCAAGGCCCTTCCCCCAGATAAAGTCGTACTCCTCGATCTTATCGAAGTGGGGACGAACAAGATCGTAGCAGCTGCTAAATCTGAACTCTCCAGCACCCTCCGTGTAGCCGGGAGGGGCCCAAACCCAGACGTCAGACAAAACAACAGGAGTGATCTGCACCTGCCTGATCTCCCCTCCTAAGTGAGCAGTGAAATGATACTCCTCTGGCATCCAGACCCCACCCCCGATGATGCGCCTACAAGTCAGACCTCTGTACGCCACACCGTCCGTCTGGGGACCCAGAATCTCCAGAAGAGACTGACCTGCAATCCACGGATCAAGCCATAGGTCCGTCTCCCCTCCCTCCCTCATCTTTCTCCGAATAGCCTTCCGAAGTACATGTCGGTTCCTCAGGATATGCTTGAAAGACACAGAGAAGTTGTTGTCAATTTCACATACCCAGAAGTTCCTACCCCGGAGATACCGACTAGACATCCAAGCCGACCAAAGAGAACCGCCCTGAAGGAACCTCCACGCCAGCTTGATCCCCGCCACCTCCCTGACAGATACTAGAGAACGCAGACCCACACCTCCCTCCTTTCTAGGACGACAGAGCTGCTCCCAAGAGATGGCATGAATCCCCCCATGCCATATGATCTTGGCACATATGCCCTCAATCTTTCTGATAGTAGCCAAAGGTACCATAATAGATTGGAGCCAAAACAAAGCAATAGTAGATATAACCGATCGTACCAGCTCAATACGCCCTCCAAAAGATAGGCCAGCCGCCTGCCAGCCCTCTACCCTCCTCTGCGCAAAGTCCACCAGACTCTGACATTCTCGGTCCTTTGCGTAGTTGACAGATAGGGGCACCCCCAGATATTTCACCGGGAGGTCACCCTTTTCCACCCCAAGCTCCAGGGCCCGTTCCTCCTTCAAAGTGCAAGAGTTGTTGAAGTAAACTTTGCTCTTGTCCCTGTTCAACTGAAGACCCGATAACTGACCGAACTCCTCCATCACCACCGCAAGCTCCCTCATCCCTCGCATGGAAGGCCTCATCAATACCAATAGATCATCCGCATATATGAGATGTGAGACCACCGGTGAGACCCTGTTGTATATCGGTACAATCCTCTCCCGATGCACCACGATGTCCATCAGACAGGTAAAATACTCCATCACGAGGGTGAATAGGTAGGAGGAAAGCGGGTCCCCCTGCCGAAGCCCCCTGCTGCTGTCGAAGAACCCGTATGGTATACCCTGAATGAGAACCGAGAATATAGGGAAGGTGATGCACTCTCTGACTCTGTCCACCCATGTCTCAGAGAAGCCCATCGCACCCATCAAATGACAGAGGAAGTCCCTGTTGACGGTGTCGTAGGCTTTCCTCAGGTCGAGCTTCACACACGCTTTCATCCCTCCTGGCTTGTGGAACTCCCGAATTATCTCATGAGCCAGCAGGCTATGCTCAGCAATAGACCGCCCCTTGATAAATGCCGCCTGATTTCAATAAACCAGGCCCTGCATAGCGTCCTCCATCCTCCTGCACATAAGGTGAGTAATTATTTTATACAAATAATTACAGCAAGCAATCGGTCTGAAGTCAGCAAGAGAAGTCGCCCCCTCCTTCTTGGGCACCAGCGTCAGGAAGGTGTGGTTCAGCTCCTTCAGGAGCTTGCCCGTCTCAAAGAACTCCTGAACAGCCTCTAGAACCTGGGCCTTGAGGGCACCCCAATGACGCTTGTAGAAGCCGCTGGAGAAACCGTCCGGCCCAGGGGACTTGGAAGCATCAGCCTGCATCACAATCACCTCCACCTCCGCCATCCGGATAGGAGCCATAAGAAGACTGTTGCCATACTCAGTAATCAACGTCTTCGTAGTCAGCTGCGAGAATACCGTGGGATAGTCCGTCTGATGATAGAGCTCAGAGTAGAACCGGACAGCCTCTTCCTGGATAGCAACCTGGTCGGTCACAAGACGCCCATCACTGCCTAGAAGTCTCTGGATGCAGTTTCGGTGCTGGCGAGCCCGAATGACATCATAGAAGAATTTGGTGCAGCGGTCCCCATCCTTGAGCCAGGAGCATTTGGCCCGTTGGGCCGCACTAATCTCCTGCTGGAGACGCAAGGTGTTGACCTCTGCAGCCATCTTCTTCTCTCTAGCCGCCATCTCTCCACTCATCATGTCTCCCTGAAGGTCTGACTGCAGGACTCTCAACTCCGCCTCCTTCTCCTGTTAGGAGGTCCGGGGGAGAGCCCTCACCCAGTCTCTGATGGCGTGTTTGGTCTTCTTCAACCTGTGAACCATACAGAACTGAGCAGTGCCGACCACATCCTGACAAAGACCCCCCGCTACAGTCTCCTCATAGCCAGACGATAGGAACCAACTGTTGTCATACCGGAACGGACGGGCTCTCTATCTGGGTCTCTCCACGAAACGTACCAGGATCGGCGAGTGGTCACTGGTCCCCGTAGGAAGTCCCTCAGCCACAGCAGAGGGGAATATGCAGAACCAATCACTGTTCTCCAAAGCACGATCAAGCTGGCATGCCACCCTGCTAACCACCGCCTTGTTGTGCTACGTCCATATGTGCCCCATCCTCTTCAGATCCCTGAGCTCGGACTAGAGAAGACAGGACTAAAAGTCTGATAGAATCTGGTCCGGCACCGGCCCCCTCCAGCTTCTCTCCCCTGTATAGCGTGGCATTGAAGTCTCCCATAATAAGCAGGGAAAGATGACGATGCACCGCCAATGTACTCAGCCTAATGATGTCCTGCCATAAGGCCTCCCGCAGCCTCCTGTCATTGTGCCCATAGACAGCACCAAGTAAGAATCGGAACCCACCCTTGTTGGCGAAGGAGATAGCCACCAGCTGGTCAGTCATGAAAACCTCCTCCCCCTCCCAACTAGCTCCGTTCCATCTAACCCAGATTCTCACCATATCACAGAGACCAAGGTAGTAGAGCTGGACCCAGTCCGTAGGAGTTCTACGAGACAGGGTTTTCACCCCCCTGATCTTAGTCTCTAGTAAGATCGAGATTTCACACTTCTCCTTCATTAGTACCTCACTAATCTTCCTCTATCTTCCCAGAGAACACCCCCCCGGACGTTCCAGGCAAGGGCCGACATCTATTCCGCGGGTGGGGTCCCCTGAACATCCTCTAAAGGTGCACCCGGGGAGAGTACAACCTCAATATCTCTGGACTCCTTATCTCTATCCTCCTGAAGAAGAGGCTGAGCTAGGACCGCTACCCAGTTAGGGTTGACCTTCCACACTCTCTCCGCCCCACCTTGTCCGCTGTCCTCACTATGCGACTTCGTAGCTTGGCGCTTCCGACTGTATACCTGAAGTGCTAAGGTGTTATCCTCTCCTTTTTGCCTGTCCTCCTGTTCCATACTCCTGGTGGTCATAGTCCTCTTCCCCGCATACTCAACCATCGCTCCGGCAAGGATCTCCGTCGAAGACCCCTCGTTTTCCCCAGAGACGGGGGGAGGGTCTGCCTCCATCTCATCCTCCATCAAGCCCGCCTGGTCAACTACACGGGTATTAACTACACCACCTGTCTCCTGCACTGCCTCCTCCGTCACCACCTCAGAAGCTCCTCCACGCCTACAAGCACTCGGGAGATGCCCAAAGCAGATACACGCCGGACATCTGGGGGGAACCCACTCATACTCCACCTTCTGTATAAGGATCTGGCCAGTAGGGGTCCGGTACTTCAACTGCTCTGGCAGGTCCAACCTGGCGTCAATCTCCACAAATACCCGAGCATACATCAATCTAGTCCTGAAGGCGGTGGCATTGTCCGCCTTAATCGGCTTGCCAATGAGGCTGGCAAGTCTCATAAGGAGGGGGACACTCCAGAAGCGAATCGAGAATTCAGGGAACCGAAACCACACAGGCACCGCATTCAGCACCTCCTTCTTACATCTCAAGTCAGGAGACCATTGCTTCAGTATGATGAGACGTCCATCAAACGTCCATGGCCCTCCCTGGAGGATCCGAGCCATATATTCTGCCATCCCAAATTTAACGAAGTAGAAGCCGTTCTCCTTGGAGAAGAACTCCATGCTACCCTTCGGCCGCCAGACTCTGTCCGTATAACCTCGGATCTGCCCGTAGAAGGGCTTGCTACCCAACACATATAACACTAACGTATTCTCCCAGAATGCCGTCACCTTCGCCACTTCCTCAGTCGGAAAGTCGGTGCAGAGCTCACCCCCAACCGCCATAGACGTAACATACTCCATCGATGCTGGAGTCTTTGCAACCCCCCACCTTGTATGCATCTGCCCAGGATACAGGTCGCGGGCCCGAACTTCGAGACAGGATCGTCCAGGCCGGCCAGGCACTCACGTTCATAGCAGTCCCTCTCCTCCCGATAACTGGGCCAGCCGTCCCTGCTGACTCTGTCGTTCGAGGCCTCCACGTAGTCCTGGCTAGTCCCTCCCGTGCCCCTGTGTACGCCTGGCCCACCGTTGGTCCTGTTCTCCTGGCTATCTCTGACCTCCTGTCCGATCCCTGCGTAGAAGCTGAGCCCCTCCTAGCCTCAGAGATTTGCGATCGTTGCCCACCTCCTCGCCTAACCCTCCAATTTTGAACCGTAGTCCAAGCCCCCTCCTCACTCTGTCCATCCTCCGATCCAGTCGAAGCCCTTTGGGCGGTGAACACCATAGAGGAGCCCCCCGGAGCAACCGCCGTCGAACCATCGGCCGAACCCGTGCCCGCCGTCTGCAGCCCTCCCCGGCCACCCCCCCACTTGGGGTGGGTCGCTGGCATCCGCCCGCCCCCGGGGGGGGTTCGCCGGACCCCCCGGCCGCCCCTCTAGCCGCCAGCGTGCGCCCGCGCACGAACAGCAGCAGCGTTCAGCTTTTCCGGCGGCCGATCGCCGCCGCCCGCCTCCAGTCGGTCGCCGTCGGCCGCCGCCGCCCGCCTCCAGTCGGTCGCCGTCGGCCGCCGCCGCCACCCCCTTGCCTTTTCCCCGGTCCGGAGGTCGGTTGGCCGCCTTCTCGCTTCGATTTGGCGATGCCCTAGCAGAGCTAGGGTTCGCTTCCGCTTCCGTCGTCGCCATTATTATATATATATATATATATATATATATATATATATATATATATATATATACTGATATATATATATATATATATATATATATATATATATATATATATATATATATATATCAGTATATATATATATATATATATATATATATATATATATATATATATATATATATATATGGCCATATATATATATATATATATATATATATATATATATGGCCATATATATATATATATATATATATATATATACTGATATATATATATATATATATATATATATATATATATATATATATATATATATATATATGGTAATAAAAAAAAGGATGAGTTCCCTTTCCGACCCCTCCCCCCTTTCCCTTTCTGGCCCCCTCCGTCGTCCGCCGCCCCCGTCCCCCCTCCGTCAGGTCAGCCGGCCCCGCCGCCCTCCCTCGTCGCTCTCCGCCGACGGCGAGGTCGGCACCGCCGCGTTTTCCCATATCCCGACATTTTTCCTCTTTCTGGCGGACCCGGCCCCAGGCGGGCGGCAAACCCCATTCCGGCCGGACCCGCATTGGGTTGCGACGCCGGCCACCGCGCTCCTCCCTCCCCTCTATTCTGGGCTTGCCTCCCCCGCAGTTTTTACGCTCATTGACAGCAGCCTTGCTCGCCAGCATTGGGGATGCTCCTCCGGCAGCTTCCTCGCCGTGTCCGGCAGCAACGGCTGGTCAGCAGTCTCCCGCACCCCCCCTCTCACCTCCGGCTTCCCTCCCCTAAGCTCAGCTCCGACGGTGGCCTCCTTCCCCCCTCCCGCTCGTTGGTCTCAGGACCTCCTTGCGTTGGTCAGCCGATCCTCGGCTCTGTTCTGGCAGGTCCCCTTCGCGTTGGCGCCACCGCCGCGGTAGCCTCCTTCCTCCGTCGCCGGCGTTGCAGCGCTGTTGGCCCTGCCGACGGTTGCCCCGCCGCTACGGTGGCCTCAACTCCCCATCCCCGGCAGTTTTCGCCCTGCCATGGCGCCCTCCGAGGACCCGGCCTCGGTTCCCCCGCCAGTGGGGCGCGAGGAGCTGCAGGCCATAGTGTCCCATCCATACCGTGCTTTCACGCCAGCCTGCCACCTCGGGGGACTCGTGCATCGATTTTTGAGCGTTGATGCTGTCGTATATGATGCCTCGATTTTGCCGCTTTTGGCGGGTCCCCAGGCCTCCTCATTGTGCTGCCAGTCCTTTGCGCAGCCTGGAGGAGCGCAGCATTTCACGGGTCTCCCTTTGGGCCCCTTTGTGCAGTCAGTGAGGCCCACCACTGTCGCTGCTATTTCCTCCCTTCCACCTGTGCAGGAGACTCAGCACCTGATGGACCCTACTCCTCTCGTGGTTTCCTCTACGCAGTGGGGAGCACAGCCTTACGTGGGTCCCCCTTTGGCCCCCTTTGTGCAGTCAGTAGGGCCCATCCCTGTTGCCGCTCCTTCCTTCCTTTCCCCTCCGCAGGTGGCTCTGCGCCTGACGGGCCACTCTCCTCTCGTGGGTTCCTCTTCGCTGTGGTCGTCCGATCTCCCTGTGGGCATCCCCACTTCCTACTCTTCGCAGGAGCTTCCGCTTCTCGCGGGTCCCCGCCCACCCCCCGTTCGTGCGCAGCGCGATTCCCGCTCGGGTCCACCCTTATTGGGCTAGGTACCGGTTCCCACGGCTGTCGCCAGTGTGGATTTCTTCCCCCCACAGGCTTTTGCCTGCTCGGGCCCTTCTTTGGCGCAGGCCTTCCTTCCTCCGGTGGTTGTCCGTGAGGTTAGTGCACAGCACACTTCCCGCTCGGGCCCCCCTTGCTGGGTCAGTCCCCGGTTCCCCAGGCTATCTCCTGCGCGGATTTATCCCATCCTCAGGAATTTACCTGCTCGGGCCCCTCCTTGGCGCAGGCCTTCTTTCCCCAGGCAGTTGCCGGTGAGGTCATTTCCATCCCGTCGCCCGACGGTGGTGCTCATCCGATCTCCCTGGCTCCTCCACATCCCCTCCAGGCCTGTTCTTCGGGTGCCCTCTCCTTGGGCTGCGTATCGCCCACAATCTCTGCCCCGAGTCCCTCGGCTACCGGAGCCCTACCTAGTACCCCCTCCTTCGCGGATGTTCTGAGGCCGGATCGTGTTCTGACTGCCCACACTCCGACCGCGGAAGTGGTTCTGCCAGAGGTTCATCTGGCACCACCTCCGGACGGTTACCCCATCCGTGTCCCCTTCTCCAACGAGGAGATTCGTTCTCTTTCCTCCCCCTTCTTCAGGACTTTGGTCCTTAAGTTCGGATCTAGATGCCCTAAAATGCCTATCATTCCGGAGGCTATCACCGGTTGGGGCCTCTCGATGACATATCGGATAGCTCCTCTCGACCCCAAACACTGTTTCTATACCTCTCCTCTGACCAGGATTACAACAGAGTATGGGCTAAGGGAACGTCCAAATTTGACACTCAGATCGCCAAAATTGTCAAATGGTCCCCGAACTTCAACCCCAAAATAGATTCGACCATCATCACCTCCTGGATCACCCTACCCAATCTTCCCCTGGTGTGCTTTCCGGCAGCAGCCCTCAAACGGATCGCCAGCTCTTTTGGGTCCCTCGTTGCCATCGCCGAAGAAACGCAAAACCTCTCTAAATGTAACTACGCAAAGATTTGCGTAGAGTTAGATCTCGCAAAAGAGCCACCCAAAGTGATCGAGATAAAACTCGAAGATTAGTCTTTCAGTCAATCGCTGGTGTACGACAACTGTGTTATATTCTGTCAACACTGTCAGATGAGCGGACACTCTTTACAATACTGCTTCCGAGCCCACCCCGAACTAAAGAAACCCGTCCCAGAAAACCGTACGAGCCAGGCGTGCCACCCCCATCCCGCTCCCCCCACCAATCCTGCCCCCCAACCTCCCTCTCCCGAACAATGTCCCCCCAGCCTGACTAACTCTGACACTGCCCCATCCTCTTCTCTCGCCATCACTCTCCATAATTCCTTCGGAGCTCTCGATTTAGCACCCTCTGATTTCGCTCCAGAGATGTCTATCTCCGATTGCCTCCCGAATCCCCCACCCTCTTCCCCTAACGGCCTCGCCATCATCCCCCTCCAGATCGTCCCCATCACCACAATCTCTTCCGCTTCATCCCCCTATCCTCCTTGTGTGGCCAGAAGTCCCCCAGTGTGCTGTCTTCGGCCGGTCACCGACCGCACTCCCCCGGTGTGGAAGCAGGGTCGCCGTCCGTTGCTGATTCGCCCCTCTGCGTAGACCCCAAACGGTCACACCTCCTCTGCATGGTCGACGATCCTCTCCGCCCGTCCTTCCCTCTTACAAGAAAATTTTGGCAGGCCAAAAATGCTGGCTTCCTAGACCGAGATAATCCCCTATGCGCTCTGGCAGAGTGTGAAGACTCCGACACTTCCCTCACGGCAATCAACGGCCTTTATACGGCCTCGGATAGGGCTCCAGAACTGGTCAACGAAAGTCCCAAAAACAATCCACAAAAGAAAAATAAGAAAAACAAGAAGCAAAAACAGTAAACGACGATGACCACGAGATCTGCCGCAAAGCTACACAATACCCCCACCTCCTCCCTTAATGCCTAACATTCTTTCTTGGAACGTTCGAGGCCTAGGGAATAAACAGACGATGAATCGTCTCATCAGCCTCACCAAATCCAATCAGATTGATTTACTTGTCATTATTGAACCCAAAATACCACACAAAAGATTGAAAGATACTCAACTCAAGCTGGGATTCCCGTCCGCAATTTTCGAATGTCACGACATTTGGATCTTCTTCGCAGCTGACTTCCGTTTTGGCATTATCCATGATTCCCCTCAGGCTCTCTCCTGTTGGATCGAGCACCCCGCCTTCAAGTCCCGCGCCCTGCTTTCGGCCATCCACGGTAGCTGTGACATCCCAGAACGCAGAGTTATTTGGGATTTTCTGTCGGGGCCCACCCTGCCCCACGATAGTCTGCCATGGCTATGCATCAGAGATTTCAACACCGTTTCATGCAGAGAGGAGAAATCCAGAGGTCGTGACCCCCCTCATTCGGCCATGGAAGATTTCAACAACTTTGCCTTTACCGTGCACCTATCCGCTGTCCCCTTCCACGGCAACCAGTTCACTTGGTGCAATATGCAGGAAGGATCTAGAAGACAGTACTCCCGCTTTGACCGTGCCATGGTTAATGACTGTTGGTCAGATTTGGGATTGATCACTAATCTTTCGCACCTGAACTCCTCCGAATCAGATCATTCCCTCTTCTCCTCAAAATCGACAACAACCATAACCGTATCAAAAAATCCTTTCGCTTCCTTGAGTTATGGCGCCACCACCCCCAATTCAAAAACATCGTGGTAGAGGCTTGGACCTCCGTCACTGATCTGGATCCTCTTGTCAGAATTGCTAAGAAACTCAAATCTACTAGAAAAGCCCTTACGGCCTGGAGCAAGATCGCGTTCGGAGACATTTTTCAAGCCATTAAGGATGCTGAAGAAGATATCACCCGCGCGGAGATCGATTTCGCCGTCGTCGGGTCCCCTGAGACCCGCGCATCTCTTAACCTCGCTAAGGCCATTCTTAAATCTAGGATAAAGGTTGAAACGGCATTCTGGAAATAAAAGGCCAGATTAACCTGGGACATGGATGGAGACCAGAATTCGGGCTTCTTTCACAAGTGCGTCAAAGGGCGTAGAAATGCTCTTAGAATCTATCGCATTAACGACGGGAACGACCATCTGCTGGACGACTAGGAGAGCATTCAAGAGGCCGCCACTAACTACTTCTCCAACATGTTTGCTAAAGAAGCCGTGGTTAAAGATGACAGTTTCCTGTCTGAGATCCCCTCCCTGATTTACGACAGGGATAACGCCATCCTCATATCTCCCTCTATTGTCGAAGAGGTTAAGGCCGCGGTATGGTCCATCAATGCGTATAGTACCCCGAGACCTGACGGGTTCAACGGGGTTTTCTTCAGATCGTGCTGGGACATCATCCAGTCCGACCTCTTGGAGGCCACAACGGTTTTTTTCAAGGTGCTACGTATCCGAAATTCATATCCTCTTCCCACATCATCCTCATACCCAAGAAAGACAGCCCAAAGTGTTGACACAAAGTCACAGTCAACCAAATATTGACTACATTGACTAAATAATATCTGTATAAATTCAATACGACACACGACGTCTGCATTCAGTTTAGGACAGACAACAGCTCAGTTTCCGACTCTCAGTGTATTTTCGAGTCTGTACTTTTATATTTTATTGAGTCTAGAAGTATGTACTCTGAGTTATGCTGAGCTCTTAGAACTTAGTCTATAAGCCTACCCAAAATCCCAAGCTCCACCAAAACAAAAATTGCCCACAAGTCCCACTTAGAACCACTCTGTGCTCTGGAGACAGAGTTCGGGCCGAACTCTGCCTCCACACAGAGTTCGGACCGAACTCTGTCCCCTAGAAATCAGGAACCCTAATTTTAGGGTTAGCTGGTTGCTAGTTGTCCAACGGCCAAATTTTTGAATTTTCCTACCCGAATTCTGGCCGAATTCTGCCTCTAAAAACACTATAAATAGGGCATGAATTCTCTCATTTCAATTCACTCAATCTTCTCTTCTCTTCTCTCCTACAAGCTCAATAAGCCATACCCTTCCTATCTACTAGCCACAAGCCTCCTAAGTCTCGAGTGCTCAGCATCTCTCAGTTAGGATTCTTGTGCAAGAGTGAAGAAGTCGCTTGGACAATTCCAAGCAAATCGCCACTGCGATCCTCTGTTAGAAGTTGACGTGCTCTTCTGAAGAAAAGGCACGGGTTGTAAGCTACTATTTCACAAATAGTGGATTTAATCCTGAGCTAGAGTTCTCAGGCCTGGACTAGTCCTCCACGAGGGAAACCAGGTTAAAATCGCTGTGTTTGCGTATGCTCTTCTGCTCTTCATTTATTTTTCGCACTTTACTCTGATTATTTATTGTTGGTGAAAGAGTTATTTTTAATTGGCTATTTTTCTATATAAACTCTATTCACCCCCCTCTAGAGTTGCCAAACTGTTCTTCAATTGGTATCAGAGCTCTGTTCTCTTTACAAGGACTAACATCCTAAGAGCTGATCCATGGCAACCACACAATCCTTGATTTCCAATCATGGTGAAGGTCAGTCCACTCATAGGCCTCCCCTATTTGATGGAACTAACTACACATATTGGAAAACAAGGATGAGCTTCTATCTTAAGTCTCTAGACTTTGACCTGTAGACTGTCGTCACTGACGGTTACAAAAAGCCCGCCAGGATAGTTGTCGATGGTGACCTCATTGAGAAACCACACGACAAATATTCTGTCGAGGAGAAGAAACAGGCAAGTCTAGATGCTAGGGCTATTAATGCTTTATTCTGTGCTATAGACAGGAATGAGTTCAACAGGGTCTCTACATGCACCACTGCTCATGAAGTATGGAGACTTCTAGAAGTGACGCATGAAGGAACCACACAGGTCAAGGAATCTAAAATAAGCCGTCTCACTCAAGAATATGAAGCCTTCAAGATGAAGCCAAGTGAGACGATCACTCAAATGATCACAAGATTCCTCGACATCATCAATCCTCTATCTTCGCTTCGAAAGCAGTACTCAAACCACGAGAAGATTCGTAAGCTGCTCAGAGGGCTACCAAAGATTTGGAACCCTAAGGTGACAGCCATCATAGAAGGAAACGATCTCACAACAATGTCAATGGAGACCTTGATGGGTAAGCTTATGACTCACGAGCTTGACCTCAAGGACTTCGAAGAGCCTGCTCCGAAGACCAGGGAGATCGCACTCAAAGCTCATCAACGAAGAGCTAATCATGATGAGACCGAAGAAGATAACTCGGATGATGAAGACCAAGCTCTCATGGTTCGCAACTTCAGGAAATTCCTTCACTTCAATCGAAGGAAGAAGGAATCTCAAGAAGACGATGAAGAGGAACCGACTTGTTATGGTTGCAAGAAAACTGGACATGTCCGAAAAGACTGCCCATTCCTGAAGAAGGGCAACCGCTATGAGAAGCCATACAAAAGGAACTCATCAAAGAAATATGCCAACATAGGCATCTGGCATGAAAGTGAAGCGAGTGACTCTGAGGAAGAAAAGGACTCTCCTCAAGATACAGCAAATGTGTGCCTGATGGCAACTTCCAACAAGGTATCTAACGAAACTCTGGATGACTTCTCTTTTGATGAACTTGGCGATGCTTTCACTGATTTACTCGATGATCATAAAAAGGTCATCAGTAAATATAAACATGCCAAGGACAAAATCAAAAGTCTAGAAGATGAGATACAAAGAATTTCTTTACTTCTTGATAATGTTAGAAACACATCACCCACTAATGACACTGATGAAGTATCCAAGCTTAAATTAAGCTTATATGATGCTGAAGCACGTATTGAGCAACAAACTCAAGAAATCACTACTCTCAACACGTTGCTTGCTGAAGAAAAGAGTAGACACAAGATTTCCATGACTAAGATTTATGGCTTAAATATTAAGGTTGATGAACTGCAAGCTGTTTCTAAAAGACTAGAAACCAAATTGGGTAAACAGGTTGTTCAACCTCAAACCCAATCACATGGGCACAACACCACTCCTGCTAGTCAACCACGTCATTCTCATGCAGCACATAACCATGCATTTATATACACAAACTTTCACAAACCACGTGCACGTAAGAACAATTCTCACTCAGTACACACTCATCATGCACAAAGACACAATCAACATCACTCCACACATAAAAATCATCATGCCATGCCATATAGACAAAATCATCATACAATGCCATATAGACAAGGTCTTCATATACCATATAGACAAAATTATCATGCCATGCCATCTAGACAATATCAGCAAGTCACACATCATAGACAATACCATCATTCTATGCCTCATAGACACCATCACCATGCTTCCATGCATAATCATCTTCACCATGCTAACTCTTCACATCATGTCCATCCTCATCCTATTGATTATAGATATTACTCTCATGCTCCTAGTATAAATAAGAATGCTATCTGTACTTATTGTGGATTACATGGACACATCTCACCACAGTGCAGAGTTAGAAGACTTGTAGATAAAAGGATATATGCTTGGTTCCCAAAGACTAACTTTTCAGGACCCTCAAGAACTCGGGTACCAAAGGTCACATCTACTCTTGATGTAGGTGGACCTTCCCTCCTCAACTGAAAGTAAGTGGATTCTCGATAGTAGATGCTCGCGACATATGACGGGAGACGCAAATCTTTTTGCATCACTATCGATGAAGAGAGAAGGATACGTATCCTTCGGTAACAATCTCAAAGGGCACATTATAGGTAATGGTATCATTGGTAATCCTCCTTCTCCTGTAATAAAGGATGTCTGCCTAGTGACCGAGTTAAAGCATAACCTGCTCAGCATTAGTCATCTTGCTGATCATGGATATGATATTAACTTTGGACAAAACAGTTGCTACATCTATGATAGGTCAACAGGAGACATTGCTTTTGAAGGGAAAAGAGAGGACAACATCTACATTTTCTATCTTTCTATAAATACTAACAATGCAGGTAGATGTTTATATGCCCACAAAGACGAACGATTACTTTGGCACCCGCGTCTTGGTCATGCCAACATGGATGCTATATCCAGGCTTTCCACCAAGAAGCTAGTGAGAGGATTGCCTGACATCACGTTCAAAAAGGACACGGTATGTGCCGAATGTGAACTAAACAAGGCAACTAAATCCTCATTTCATTCTATCAACTCTGTAAGTACTACTAGACCCTTGCAACTACTTCATATGGATTTATTTGGTCCTAGTAGAATAGCTAGCCTTGGAGGCAAACTTTATGCATTTGTTATTGTTGATGATTTTTCGAGATTTACATGGGTTTTCTTTCTCGCTAATAAGAGCGATGCTATTTCTGCTTTCAAAATTTTTGTAAAGAAAGTTCAAAACGAAAAAGGCTACATGATTACTCGAATCCGAAGTGATCATGGAGGCGAATTCGTAAATTATGATTTTGAAAGTTTTTGTAATGCAAATGGTTTTGATCATGAATTTTCTTGTCCTAGAACTCCTCAACAAAATGGTGTTGTGGAGCGGAAGAATAGGACTCTTGGCGATATGGCTAGAGTCATGTTGAATAAATTTTCTCTTCCGAAATATTTTTGGGCAGAGGCTGTAAGTACAGCATGCCACATTTTGAATAGGGTGCTTATTCGTCCCATTACGAAGAAAACACCCTATGAGCTTTGGTTTGGGAGAACCCCCATTGTTTCGTATTTTAAAGTTTTTGGTTGTAGATGTTTTATCCTTAACACCAAAGACAACTTAGGCAAATTTGATGCCAAAGCTGACGATGGTATCTTTCTTGGTTATGCCGCCAAGAGTAAGGGATATAGAGTTTTCAACAAACGCTCACTTATTGTGGAGGAGTCAACTAATGTGACTTTTGATGAAGATAACAGTGCAGTAAGCGCTCTTGATGATGATGTTGAGCCATTAATTTCTACTCCAATGAACACTTCAACTGAAACTAATTCTCTGGAGGGTTTGCCTAAGAAATTCTCTTTCAAACCTTCTCATCCAGAAAATTTAGTTATAGGAGAAGTTTCACGTGGAGTAACTACTAGATCATCACTAAGAGACTCCGTTGCTAGCACTGCCTTCATTTCACAAGTAGAGCCTAAAAACATTTCTGAAGCTTTTAATGATGAATTTTGGATTTCTGCTATGCAAGAAGAACTCAACCAATTTGAGAGGAGCCAAGTATGGGAACTAGTTCCTAGACCGGCTAATCACTCAATAATTGGTACCAAATGGGTGTTTAGAAACAAAGTAAATGAAGATGGTTCAGTCACTCGTAACAAAGCCCGTCTAGTAGCTCAAGGATACAATCAAGAGGAAGGTATCGACTACGATGAGACATATGCTCCTGTTGCTAGACTAGAATCCATTCGGATGCTTTGTGCTTTTGCCAATCATCAGAACTTTAAATTATTTCAAATGGATGTTAAAAGTGCTTTCTTGAATGGCTTTATTAAGGAGGAAGTTTATGTCAAACAACCCCCTGGCTTTGAAAATCACAAATTTCCCGACCACGTGTTCAAGCTGAAGAAAGCGCTTTATGGCCTTAAACAAGCCCCCAGAGCTTGGTATGAAAGGCTAAGCAGTTTCTTGCTTGAGAAAGGTTTTTCAAAAGGGAAAATTGACACTACACTGTTTATCAAATCTTTCAAAGACACCATTCTATTAATTCAGATTTATGTTGATGATATTATTTTTGGGTCTACTGATGAAACTCTTTGTCAAGAATTTGCCAAGTGTATGCAGACGGAATTTGAGATGAGCTTGATGGGAGAGCTCAACTATTTTCTTGGTCTGCAAGTAAAACAACTGGCTAATGGAACTTTCATCTGCCAATCAAAGTACACCAAGGACATGCTGAAGAAGTTCGATCTTGACAACATCAAACCAATCAGCACGCCAATGGCTACTTCAACCAAACTCGAACCAGATGAGAGTGGCAAACCTGTTGATCAACGTAAGTATCGAGGTATGATAGGCAGCTTACTTTATTTAACTGCTAGTCGTCCCAATATCATGTTCAGTGTTTGCCTATGTGCTAGATATCAAGCTAATCCTAAGGAATCACACATGACCGCGGTTAAGCGTATCTTTAGATACCTTAAGGGTACGGTTACAGTGGGCCTATGGTATCCCAAGTCAACATCATTTGATCTTATTGGTTACTCCGATGCTGACTTCGCTGGATGCAAGGTCGACCGTAAAAGTACGAGCGGCACGTGTCATTTATTAGGAAAAGCTTTAGTCTCCTGGTTTAGCAAGAAGCAGAACTCTGTTGCACTATCCACAACAGAAGCTGAATACATAGCAGCTGGGCGTTGTTGTGCACAAATTCTGTGGATGAAGCAAACCCTTGAAGACTATAAGTTATCTTTCATGCATATTCCTATATTCTGTGACAATACTAGTGCAATCAATTTGACTAAGAACCCTGTCTGCCACTCACGCACTAAACATATTGAAATCAGACACCACTTTTTGCGTGATCATCAGCAAAATGGCACGATTAACTTAGAATTTATTGACACTGATCATCAGCTGGCAGATTTCTTTACTAAGCCACTATCCGAAGAGCGCTTCAATTTTCTTTGTCGTGAACTTGGAATTTTAGATGAAGCAGTTATAAATTGAAACTCACCTGCGTAAATATCGAGTATATTGTGATTCTTTACGAAGAATTTGGTATGGGTACAAGCCGAAAGGGTCCTTCTGACAACAAGGCGTAAAAGCCTAAGCGACACGGTGCACTAGTCCTCAGGACTACCGCTAGCTGGGATCCGGCCCCTGCAGCTAACCCATGGCAAATTTGGACTATTGAACCACAGTATATGTCCTTATTTATTATATGGCTCGTTTTCGATTTAATATTGCCTAATTGATATTTTCTAAAGTTCATTCTGTTTTCTGAGTACCTCTCTATCTATTTTTTTAAATTCAACACTCTTTGTTGTCCTCAACTATCTTTTGTTTAACTCTTAAACATTTTCTTCATGTCCTTCGCTTGTTTTCAGTTCTGGACCATTGATCCAGAACTCGGGCCGAACTCTGCCCCTATCAGAGTTCGGGCCGAGTTCGGTTCTTAGGTTCCAGAGTCGGGATCTAGCTCTGCCGTTGGATCAATTCTAATCCAATGGTCAATATTTCACCCGACCAAAGACAAAGCCCTACTTTATGTCGGGATTCCATCTCTCTCCTTCACTGCTACCACCTTTCTCACCTATACAAAATCTTTCCTTGAAACCCTAACCCTAGTTTTTGATCTAGAGTGCTCCATTGCTTCTCAAAATCAAGAAAAAGGGGTTTCCCTCCATTCTCTTCCATTGTTTATTACTTGTTTGAGGTACCATTCCTATTTTCTATCTTCTAGTTAAAATCTTTTAATGGCTCCTTGCTTGTTCAATCGTGGGAAGAGAATTCGAGTTGAGAGTATTTTCTCTTCGGATTCTCCTCCATCAATTGAACAAATCATTGAACAACTTCAACCACCTCATCCTTTGTTCAATCCACCTCGTCCTTAAAATCCTTCCACCTATGACAACAGACTTTTTGTCTCACTAGATGCATCAAACAACTGGTTTAGTGACTTTCGGAATCGTCAGGTATTCACAGGACATCCTATTAATTTTTCCATATTCTCTCAATATGATTCTTTATTCCATGACCTCTATCTTGATGAACTAGTTACTACAACTTCTGCTATCTATCGTCATGCCGTTCAAATGTTCTACTGCAACTTAACCTTTGATGACCTTCATATTTATTCACGAGTTGCAGGCATCAATATATCTTTTGATGACTTTGACTTAGCCGAATATCTTGATCTTCAAGAGCCCAATTCTTGGGAAAAGCTAGTTGACGCGCGCTCGTTCCGTTTTCCCGACGGAATTTCCCTTGAGAGCTTCAAGGACGATTTGTGTACTCCATACACACGTCCTCGCAAGCTCACGGCTAAATATCTCAACCCATATTTTTCTGACCTTTATTGGATTATTTCTAACACCATTCTACCCAAAACAGGTTCCCATGATGACATCACTTATCTTGAAATATCTGCTCTTTATCATCTTCATTTTAGAATTCCTTTCAATCTTCCACGTACCATGATGGACTGGATGATTCGCTGTAGGAGGAAACCACGAGCTTTGGTTTATCCTCTGTATCTTCCTTTGATCTTTCGTGCTTTTCATATACCACTTGATGCTTGTCCGTTCATGCCTGCTTCTGTCTTTCTATCCAAAGCACGACGCCTTCAGCCTGTCGCTGCTTCTGAGTCATCTGAGCATTCTGCTGATAAGGAGGCTGACGCCCCTCCATTCGGTCAGGATGCACCTACTCCTCCTGCCAACCTGGATTCTCTTCAGACTATGCTTCGCGATCGTTTTGCCGTTGAGGATGATCGCTGGACGCAGCAGGATTACCGTACCACCTTGCAGATCAGTGCCCTTGGGAACTCTCTGCATGATATGCGGTATTCGCTTGCTCGTCATCCTGATCTGCATGTGCCTATTGAGCGGGATCCAGATCGCACGGGTCATCGTATAGACGATCCGTGGGTCATGAGGTATATGGATCCGGATGATGCTTTTGTGGATCTTTTCGATGTTCCAGGACCTTCTCATGCTCCATGATGGAGATTGGCTTGATATGCTGCTGCCACTGCTGATGGTCTTAGTTGCCTTTTGATTTTAGTTATTTCAGTTTGTTATGGATTTATGTACTGGATTTATGTCTTCAAACCCTGATGATGTGCTGGTTGGTGGATAACATTTTATGCTATTTTTCGTAGTTTTACTTTATATCAGTGACTTGTTTTATTAGTATTATACTGTTTCTTCTCTGCTTGGTGTGGTTGGATTACTTTTCATTATCTATACTGCTATTTCCATGCTTTTCCTTATGCAGTCTATATGATCCTTTATATTGCTAACTGCCAAAAGGGGGAGAAATATGTATATCTGTCTGTGCTTGTGTTTGCTTTTGGGAAAATATTTTTATCAGGCCACAGGTTCTATGCATTATTTACGGGGGAGAGCTATTGATTCTAGCTCGGCACCGTTCACTGATTACGGGGGAGCTATCTTATTCTAGCTCGGCATTGTTTATGGGGGAGCTGTGTTTTAACCAACTGTGTCCAGGTATGAATATTGAAATATACATTTATTATTTTGTCAATTATCAATATGGGGGAGATTGTTGACACAAAGTCACAGTCAACCAAATATTGACTACATTGACTAAATAATATCTGTATAAATTCAATACGACACACGACGTCTGCATTCAGTTCAGGACAGACAACAGCTCAGTTTCCGACTCTCAGTATATTTTCGAGTCTGTACTTTTACATTTTATTGAGTCTAGAAGTATGTACTCTGAGTTATGCTGAGCTCTTGGAACTTAGTCTATAAGCCTACCCAAAATCCCAAGCTCCACCAAAACAAAAATTGCCCACAAGTCCCACTTAGAACCACTCTGTGCTCTGGAGACAGAGTTCGGGCCGAACTCTGCCTCCACACAGAGTTCGGGCCGAACTCTGTCCCCTAGAAATCAGGAACCCTAATTTTAGGGTTAGCTGGTTGCTAGCTGTCCAACGGCCAAATTTTTGAATTTTCCTACCCGAATTCTGGCCGAATTCTGCCTCTAAAAACACTATAAATAGGGCATGAATTCTCCCATTTCAATTCACTCAATCTTCTCTTCTCTTCTCTCCTACAAGCTCAATAAGCCATACCCTTCCTATCTACTAGCCACAAGCCTCCTAAGTCTCGAGTGCTCAGCATCTCTCAGTTAGGATTCTTGTGCAAGAGTGAAGAAGTCGCTTGGACAATTCCAAGCAAATCGCCACTGCGATCCTCTGTTAGAAGTTGACGTGCTCTTCTGAAGAAAAGGCACGGGTTGTAAGCTACTATTTCACAAATAGTGGATTTAATCCTGAGCTAGAGTTCTCAGGCCTGGACTAGTCCTCCACGAGGGAAACCAGGTTAAAATCGCTGTGTTTGCGTATGCTCTTCTGCTCTTCATTTATTTTCCGCACTTTACTCTGATTATTTATTGTTGGTGAAAGAGTTATTTTTAATTGGCTATTTTTCTATATAAACTCTATTCACCCCCCTCTAGAGTTGCCAAACTGTTCTTCACAAAGACCTTTAAAGATTTAGACCAATCAGCCTATGCACTTTCACCAACAAAATTATTTCCAAAATCATCGCCTCAAGGATGTCGGACCTTCTCCCCAAGATCATCTCCGAAGAGCAATGCGATTTCGTTAAAGGACACAATATCACCGATAATATCCTCTTCGCACAAGAAATGATCACTTGCATAAAATTTTCGTCTGGGGGGGAAATGTCACCATCAAACTGGACATGGAAAAAGCTTACGATCGTCTTGACTGGCATCTCATGATCTGGGTGTTCAGAGCATTCGACTTTTTTGAACCAGTGATCGACATCATCTTCAGATCCATCAACAATTCCTAGTTGTCTACCATCATCAACGGCCAAGCTCAGGGTTTCTTCAGAGCGACTCGCGGGGTCAGACAGGGAGATCCCCTCTCCTCTACCATTTTTATCGTCATAGCCGAAGCGCTGAACAGAAACCTCAAAAGCATGCCCAGGTCTCCTGGATTCTATCACTTCCACACAATGACTGGTTTCCCTCTTATTACTCATCTTGCGTACGCGGGCGACACCTCATTTTCTCCGCAGGCGCAATTGGATCCATTGAGGTGGTTATTAAGACGCTGGCCAACTACACTAGATGCTTCGGCCAGAGAACAACAACAAGAGTGTGATCTACACTCATCACAAAGCCGATAGAACTCACTCGGATGTGCTGTCCAATATGACTTCCTTCTCCACAGCATACCCCCTTTTCTTTATTTAGGCTGCCCGTTGGTGTACGGTCGAGCGAACTCTGGCATCTACGACCACATGGTGGGCAAGATTCGCAACAAAATCGTGGGCTGGCACAACTCAACCCTTTCCCCCGGGAGAAAGTTGATTCTCATAAAGCATGTCCTATCCTCCATCCCCCTATACACCCTAGCCGTTTGCTCGCCCCCATCAAAGTGCTCCACTCTATTGAATCCATCCTCACCAACTTCTTTTGGGATCATCTCGAGGGAAAGGATAAGCATCACTGGGCCAGTTGGGACACAATGGCCAAACCCACTGATAAAGGTGGTCTGGGTTTCTGCAGACTGGTCCACATTGTTGATGCTCACTCAGCTAAATTGTGGTGGAAACTTCACACCGAAAGCTCGATCTGGACTAGGTTCATGAGAACGAGATACTCCAGATTCTGCCACTTGACTGAGGCGTCTGCCAACAACATATCTTCGGCGTCGTGGCGGCGCATAATTCGCGGCCGTAACCTTACGGAACCGCACTTGCGTTTGACATTGGGCAATGATCATTCGCAGGCTTGCAAGGAACGCTAGTTGGGGAACGAAATTCTCAGGCCCAACGATATAACTCCGCTGCAGTGCAAGATTCGTAATTTATGGGATGTGGACGCGAGCAGGTAGAATTGGGATAGAGTTAGAGATTGGCTTGGCCCTCTGGCCATGGAAAGCTTGGGTGCTTCTAATCTATCGATCAACGACGCGCATGACGAGCTCAGATGGTCCCCCAACTCGGGCGACATCTTCACCCTGGCTTTGGCCAAATCCGTTGCTAGAGACACCCATGAAACGTCCCCCCTTCACCAAGTTTTGGCATACATGTCTTCCCATCAAATGGTCTATTCTTATCTGGCGTGAAACTTCCCACAGACGATGTCATCAAATCCTTCGGCTATTGTCTAGCGTCCATATGCCACTGTTGTGTGGATCACCAACCGGAAACCGCCGATCACGTCCTTCTTTCTAGAGAATCTGCCACTCTAATTTGGACGAACCTTCACAACAGGTTTAGGATTGTCCCAACGACCGGGGGCATCAACGATCTGCTGGCCAGCTGGAACATGTCTCATGGGAATCAGATCGTCACTGCCGTCGCCTTTTGGGTATTATGGAAAAATATAAACAAATACAGATACGAGGGCCGTCAATACCCGCCCCCTCAACTGTACAGAGAAGTCGTCCGTCAAATCTTCAAAAGTAAGAGGCGTTGTTCCCATACTTCGAACCTTTTTTGGGCTGTCCTGGCCTGATCAGGGGTCCGTACGCCATGTGCTAGCCCACTTTGGGAGTTAGCGACAGCGGGTTGGGGACGCTCTCTCCATTGGCTCTAGCTTTCTCCGCCTAACCTTCCGATGCTCGGTCCAACTACCTTTTTGTGGGTAACACGTAGTCTCTTAGTTCGCTTTTATTGTCTTTTTCCGCGCACGGCACGTTTACTTGTAAAGGCTTCGGCATTTTGCGTCTGTCATTCAATAAAGTTTGGTTTATATATATATATATATATGGCGATGATGAGCCTGGCCTGTGCGATGGGGGGCATCCACAACGTCGGAGGACTGACGAAAAATGGTCACGATCTGAGCTGACATAGGACAGAATGGGGATCCCCGTGCATGAAACTCAATGGCTAGGAGCCACGCAGGCAGTCGAGGACCGACACCATTCTACCATGGGTATAAATGACGGCCGACCATGCAGCCCATCGTGCGATGCCATATAGGCATCGAAAAAAATATCGTAAGGACGTCGTGCGCATAGAACGGATGGCTGGGCGGCATCGACTGTCGTAGGCGTCGTGAAGACGTCGGGGGTGCCTTCGGCGTCGTGGGCGAAGCGAGGCGTTGAGTTACCGGCGTCGAAAGACGTCGACCGTCCTGTGAGGCTCTGGAGCATGCGGAGTGCGCGAGACGTATGTGTGGGGTGATGATGAAAAAGTCAGTGCGGACAAGATCCGTACGAAGAGTCCGAAGCGACATGCCGACCGGCTAAAAATCGTGTGCGGGCAGACACACGTTTTAACTTAGCTCGCACGTGCTGGTGTATATATATATATATATATATATATATATATATATATATATATATATATATATATATATATATATATATATATATATATATATATATATATGGTCGGTGCTTCCCGGGTAACCCTGGGAGATTGCTTCGCCTTTTTCCCTCCCTCCTTTTGTGGTATACCTGTATAGGCTTCGACATTTTCCGCCTTGTATTCGGTTTTAGTCTGCGGTCTTTGTGCCGTCATTAATAAATGGAAGGGGTTTCCTTTATATATATATATATATATATATATATATATATATATATATATATATATATATATATATATATATATATATATATATATATAATAAGAGGAAATGTATTTATTGATGTGTGGGTGAGTTTTCAGTTAAAAGGATAGAGTGAAGTACAGGAAGCTTCATCAATTTTATGGTAGGGGAAAGTTTGGAGTATCAATTCAATTAGAGGACTGACTGAATGAGGGGGGAGCTTGTTCAGTCACTTGACTGACTGAGTGGTTTGGGGTTAGCATCAGCCGGGTATGTGAAGTAGGAAAGGTTGTACAGGTGAGACATGATTATGAGGAGACTGAGGTGGTTTGAGCCCCAGTTCTCTGATCGAGTATCAGTCAATTAGGACCTGACCCCCACCCCTACAACCATTTGAGTATCACCCAAATATGTGTGAGTGCCAAATTGGTCACATATGAGTGAGTGTACTCATTGCTTGAGAATGCGATGTTGGGAAGAAGGAAAAGACTGTCTAGAACAGTGAGATTTGGGAGTTCTTTCATAGCAATAGTAGGATAGGAAGAGGGACTAGACTGAACTGATAGGAGAAGAGAAAGGAGAGGATCGGCCATTGGCCTATGGTTACTGTCACTGTTACAATAACCTCACATATATTAGTGTGTGCATGTGTGGATGAGTCATGAGTTTTCCTGTGAATGAGAGTTAGAGTGTTAGTAGTGTCCTAAACTAGTGTACCAGTATTAGAAAACCAGTGAGTAATTAGTGTTTTGCTTGTGTATTAGTGTCCCAATATCAGTAAGTGTATCAGTGTAGGCAAGGTATCAGGAAATAGTACTGAGTGTATCCTAGTGTGTCTTAGAGGGAAATCAAGTGAAGTGTTGTAACCTCCGTAAACTGAATTTTGGATTTTTTTCTAAATCTTTGGATTTTTCTAATTTTCTAATTTTTTCTAAATCTTCGAAGTTGTGGATTTTTGATACGAAGTATATATTTCAATCGTAATATGCTAATGGTACTTGATCTTTTGGTTTTGCAACTATATTATTTGGAAGCTACCCTTAAATGAATTTCTTGTCTATATACTAGGATTTTTATAAGTATAAATATTATTTTTATCTAAGGAAAACATTTGTCGAGTTATGAGTTTCAAATAAATATATTTATTTACAAACTAGCTAGTTGTTAACATCTGAATTATATTTAGCAAGTGATTAATTAGTTAAACTAGTGGTTAACAGTTAAAATTTTGGTTAGTAGTTAGTTTTCCAATAAGTTTCTACACTTATTACATATTACAATCCTGCCATTAGGGTTTCTACCTTACCCTATAAATATTGGACAATCCCCAATATTTTACAAAGACACTTTCCTAAAACCTAATTTCCTCCTTAGCAGCCACTGTCACGTCCCGATCCTGCAGAGTCCTTTCGTCCTCGCTTCGGACTCTGTGAGACCGTTCGTCCTCGCTTGGGCGTGATGCCCTGCAAGCTTAAGTTGCACTTGCACAAGGCCAAGACCTGTAACAAGACAAGATAGACAATACGCAGCGGAACATATTACAGATATTTGAAGCAACAGTGGACACATTGCAGAATATAATTGAACACATGGTAGCAGAAATAATCTATTTATTGATTTCAATTGAACATATTACAAGCTCTCAATTCTCTCTGATACAATGTTTACATTCTATCAGAAACATTACATAATACAATGATCTCGTTCCATATATTACATCCCTTTTATATACAAAACCAACTCTTGCAACAGATGACCATCTTTTAGCATCTCTTCTGATTTCTGGCTCCTAAGGATGAGGCTCGGGCTATCGCTTCGGACTATCTTTTGCTATGCGTCTTGCACCTGTGTGCAGACTAATGATGGGTCAGTATTTCAACATACTGATGATTGTGAAAAAAAGGCTACATTTGTCTGAAATAGTTACTAATTCATTTAGTGAGAAAATATTTCTTGTGATGTGATCTTGCTACTTTTACCTACGATCATTTCATACATATTTAGAGTCAGATTACATCTTTGAAAAGCCACAGTTCATTTCTTTCATTCAAGCATACAAGAGACTATTCATTTCATGCACGATGACTACTCATTTCTTGTGATGTGCGCAGCATGTTTCATGAACAATAATCATTTCTCAGGGACAAAAGCATTGGCATTTTTTCTCTTGTTCAAGACATTCTTAGAGTCAGATTTCATGCACGGTTATCATATCCTTTCTTTACAAGGACATAACATGTTCTTTGCAATAGATTATTCATATAAGCATATTCATAATCAGAAACTTAAGCAACACATGTATCACTTTTTCATTGATTCTTACCATAGCCGATGGTCCATCCTTGCACAAGACAAGGATTAGCATAAACATGATATAACCAATATTTTTCCCTGTCCGTCTCTATATTGTTAACTCTTAGCAAAATCATTAACGACACATGCAGACTCGATTGGCAGCTATGACTCTCCTGTTCAGCTCTGTACCAATTAACACTTATCTATATGATGGTCCATGGGTATTCACATGATTAGCTGTTGTGACTCTTGGGTTCAGTTCATCGCTAAGGACTCAGATATCGACTACCCTTCTTACATGAGGTCTCATTTACCTCAGGGTGTTCTTAATCTCTCATAGGCCGAGTGGTTCCAGGAGCCCCCAGATACCATCCGAGAGACAAATTTTTACCTTGTGCACAAGTTGTCCGAGACCAATGCATGCTCTAGCAGTTCTATCAGATGAAACAGATTTTGATCAGATCTTCCAGATATGCGACACGTTCATTTTGTGCCTTAGCAAATATACGACACGTTCATTTCGTGCCTTAACAGATATACAACACGTTCATTTCGTGCCTTTCTTCATTTCAGATCACATAGCCAATAGCTTCTCTCTTTTCTTATCAAGCATCACAATGAGCCATATTCAGAATAAATATCTATATTAGCATGGCATCATCTTATTTGATTTAACATAACAAAAGTTCATTTCTTTTTATCAGTCAACAATCTTTCTTTTAGCATATAGGCATCAGTTCATTTCTTATTAGCAGGCAACAATTCTTCTTTGTATACAGGTTATCTCTTTTCTTGTTCTTAGCATGGCAGCATATAGATTCTCTTATAAACATACTCAATGATTACCATCTTTTTATTAGCAATCATATTCAATCAAAAACTCAGATTCTTATTAGGCATAAGCGAATCATAAAATGAGTCTTTGTCCACTCATCCAGATCAATCGTCTTCTGTTGCAATCACCAGTAATTCGATCTCTCTGTTTATCTAGTGCCTTCGCGGATCGGGACACTATATGATTACCCACAGAGAAGAAGTTTCGTCAACGAAACTTAAGGAGAAACTTATATCCATAGCAGCGATAGTCCTCATCATTCGCCATCATCAATCCATGAAATTATGATTCATTTCGTATCAAAAGCTCATGTTCAATAAAACATCTCAATCAATCAAATCGATAAAACATATGCCAGCATCATAAAAATATTTACGGACTCATTGTATGGAATGTTCATCTCATTATTGATATCGAATAGGCAAAAGAATTTCGATCATGAGAACATCTTTGAATTCAACCGAATCAAAAATTGGCCAAATGATTGTGTGCTCTGATACCATTTTGTCATGCCCCGATCCCGCAGAGTCCTTTCGTCCTAGCTTCGGACTCTGTGAGACAATTCGTCCTCGCTTGGGCGTGATGCCCTGCAAGTCTAAGTTGCACTTTCACAAGGCCAAGACCCGTAGCAAGATAAGATAGACAATACACAGCGGACCATATTGTAGATATTTGAAGCAGCAATGGACACATTGCAAAATATAATTGAACACATGGTAGCAGAAATAATCTCTTTATTGATTTCATTTGAACATATTATAAGCTCTCAATTCTCTCTAATACAATGCTTACATTCTCTCAGAAAAATTACAAATTACAATGATCCCGTTCCATACATTACATCTATTTTATATACAAAAACTAACTCTTGCAACAGATGACCATCTTTTGGCATATCTTCTGACTTATGGCTCCTGAGGATGAGGCTCGGGCTATCGCTTCGGACTATCCTTCTCAATGCGTCTTGCACCTGCATGCAGACTGATAATGAGTCAGTATATCCACATACTGGTGATTGTGAACAAAGGCTACATTTGTCTGAAACGATCACTAATTCATTTAGTAAGAAAATATTTCTTATGATGTGATCTTTCTACTTTTACCTATGTTTATTTCATGCATATTTAGAGTCAAATTACATCTTTTGAAAACATCTTTGAAAAGCCACAATTCATTTCTTTCATTCAAGCATACAAAGGACTATTCATTTCATGCACGATGACTACTCATTTCTTATGATGTGCGTAGCGTGTTTCATGAACAATAATTATTTCTCAGGGACAAAAGTATTGGCATTCTTTTCTCTTATTCAAGATATTCTCAGAGTCAGATTTCACGCACGATTATCATATCCTTTCTTTACAGGACATAACATGTTCTTTGCAATAGATTATTTATATAAGCAGATTCATAATCAGAAACTTAAGTAACACATGTATCACTTTTTTAGTAATTCTTAGCATAGCCAATGGTCCATCCCTGCACAAGACAAGGATTAGCATAAACATGATATAACCAATGTTGTTTCATATCCGTCTCTATATTGTTAACTATTAGAAAAATCATTAATGACACATGCAGACTCGATTGGCAGCTGTGACTCTCCAGTTCAGCTCTACAATAATCAACATTTATCTATATGATGGTCCATGGGTATTCCCATGATTAGCTGCTGTGACTCTTGGGTTCAACTCATTGCTAAGTGTAGGTCCTAAAAAATTAAGTTGCACCCATCAACAAAGTCATGAAAATCAAGAAATACATCCTTCAATTGAACTGCGCAGAAGATAGATTGCATATCACATCGGTTGCGCAGACTGGACTGCGTACACTTTCAAATGCGCAAGCTGACGTGGCCGTGTCATCATTATCTGACACAATCAAATCTTCTGACAACTGACAGCACAAATAACGAGGAGACTGTTCGTTTATTTTGCCGCACAGCGCTCGAGGACAGCTGTACATGCAGCACAATCTGCCAGACTGTCTGCTGCACAATCCAGCCCAGCACAATCTGAAGTCAGCATAATTCATGTGGCGCACTTCATCATGACAACTGACAAATGTACACATGGCATTTATGCCATCAATTGCTCACTACGTGGCAACCGTTTGTACACGATCATGCGCATTTCAATCAAATGATGCCATGTGTCCAAGACAGTTGGCCCACGATCAGACAACTGCCAGCGCAATCTGATGCTGCGCAATCCAGTCCATGCGCAATTCAGCTTGCGCCATTCAGAATAACTAAAATTTATTTATTTCCAGAACTCTATAAATAGAGTTTTAAGTCTTTATTCAAGGGGATCAGACATAAAAGTTCAGAAATATCAGAGAGTTCAGGAGTTCTTGTCCAAGTGCTACTGTATTCTTTTGAGGCTATCGCCTTCAATTTCAGAGGCTGTCATCTTCAAAGTTCACATCGTCCAAGGGATAAAGCAATCGTCATCTAGATTAGATTCCTACAGTTGTACTTTCCCAGAATTTTTGTAATCTCTTTACAAAGTTTGTTGAAATAAAGTTCATACTTTTGTTTTTGCAAACAAAATGGCAACTCTGCTGGGGATAACACTTTCTCCTCCGATGAGGAAGTGACAACTCAATGTGACGTTGCGTCTATCGGAAAGACGCAGAAGACGCTGGTTGTGAAGGTCAACCAGACGGCCTACGAAGCCATGATCAACTCCAGGACCATCCCTCGCACTGCAACAACTTCTGCCACGAGCAAAGTGCGCCCAGTGTGGGTCCCCAAGATTGCTGTACAGTCTATTGATTCTGTCCCCAAGACTGCTGCGCAGTCTAAAGTCTGCCACCAAGACTGTTGCACAGTCTAAAGTCCTTGCTGTTGCACAATTTGCCTCTGACACTTATGCGCAGTCTGCTGTTGACAGTACACAAACTACCTATGCTGCTTTATCAAAGTGCAAGACTCCTCTGCCCCTGGCGGAATTGGCAGCAACTTCTTCTGCGTAATTCACTACTCTAGCAACCAGAGTACATCCTAAACTCTCTGTGGCCAGAACTCCTGCTGCGCAATCTACTGTGTCAGTGAACAGAAGAGCTTCTGCCAGAGTTACTCATGCGCAAGTTTCCAGTGCACCATCAACCCATGCACAAACTGTACCAGCACAATCCAAGAATGACAGCCCTTTGGCTAAACTCTCTTCTTCTCACAGCAAGGAGAAAAGTTCTACTCCTCTTCCCAAGCACCCTGTTGCTCCTGCGCAATCCACTGGGGGTAGTCTTATGGCTATTCCTCTTCCTCTTTAGAACAAAGGAAAAGACCCGTTGGTCTTTTCTCAAACTTCCTCGTCCCATGACTTGGAAGACAACAGAGGGAAACACTCTTTAGCTAACCTTTCTTCACAAAACAAAAGAAAATGCCCTTTGGTCTTTTTTTCAATCTTCTTCAATTTTTACTGTTGAAGATCAATCTGAACGTGCCTCGGCACCAGTCAGTAAAAGAACGCTTTCAAACAAGGATTCTTCTCTCCATGTCAAAAGAACTTGTACTGATCAAAGAGGTACTCTGCCTACTTCGGTAGCAGAATTCCAAGATCTCCCAACTCTCAAGATATCCCGATCAAAACAGGAAAAATTGCTGGTGTCTCAGACAGAAACCCCTGGGGTGAGTTTGCTGATTTAAGAACTTATCTCAATAGACCAACTTCTGTGAAACACAAACAGCCAATACCGAAGACCAAACATCATCAAAGACAAGCTTCCAGGATCAAAATTCCTGACACCTATGCCAATAAAGTGAGCACTTCCCTGTATACTCAAGGGACAAAACATCTGAAGAACCGGAACCAAGTTCCGAATATTATCAAAGAACAGATCCCTCAAACTTTTGATCTCCGAGAACGTCTCAGGCAAAAGCGGGACAATGTTTCAACACTTTCAGTTCAATCATCTGATCATCATTGCAATCACAAAGGCATCATCCAATGTTGTTGTCAAACAACAAAACGATCTGTCTTCGATCATTTGACTTTTGTAAAATCTGAACCTATGTCAGAAGATGAAGACGAAGTATTATATGCTTCCGTCAACATGACTTCCCGAGACACTAGGGGTAGAAGATGCTCCAAGCACGGCAAGCCTCGTAAGCCAAGTCAACGGTATTTAGATTTACTCCAAGAATCCTCTGAAGGAGTATTTCGACATACCCGATCCCGAAGCCGAGATACAATCGGTCAAAGGAATCTTCTTCAAACTCCTTCTGATCATCTGTCTACGTCTCATTCAAGGGATAACTCTTTTTCTGACTATGATGCATACAACAAAAGTTCTGAACAGATAGTGCCTTCCACTGTACCAAGGGAAGTGACAGCTTATGTTCTCAATGAAGATCCAGATGCTTCAATTTCTGCAAATCAAGAACAACAAATTGCTGTACTAGAAGACAAACTGAAGACCATGGCTGAAATGGTCGCCAGTATGCATTCTATCATTGTGGCACAACATACCACACCACCGACTGTACCTACTGCAAGTCCTGAGATCATAGCATCGTCGATACCCGTCAATGAAGGGTTGGGGGTAGTATCTCCTCAAATGCCCCCTGTATAAGTTCAACCTACACCCAGTCAATCAGGTGCTGGGGGTGGTGGTTACCATGCTGTTCCTCCTCCTAACACTCAGATTCCTCCTGCTTCCTCTTCATCGTCAGAAGATGCGAATGAAGCTGTCAAACTCTTACGCACTCAGTTCGAGGCATTCAAAGAGAAAGACAATTTGCAGAGGTTGGGGATCAAGCAACCCTACCCGGTTGAATAGAAGCAAGTCCCATTTCCTCTAAAGTACAAAATCCCAACAATCTCGCTATTTGATGGCAGTACTTCTTCTAGTCAGTTCATTAACCATTTTGAGGTAATGACTGTCCAACTTCAGCCAAATGAACGCTCTTCTTACCAGAGTATTTGTCGGTTGTTTAGCTGGCGTTGCATACGATTGGTATAGAGGCCTGCCCGATGGTTGTATCACTTCCTTCTCGGGTCTCAAACAAATCTTCTTAGAATGATTTTATGAAGGGATCAACGACATGACTATGTCAGCCCTTAATAAAATCAAGCAAAGACATAATGAAACTGCTGAAAGTTTCATTGAAAGATTTCGCCGAGAAGCCTTAAAGATGCCTCCAGGAACTCCGGCTGCTGTCACCATAGATACTTGCAAGGCAAATCTTTTGCCTATCATCAGTATATGAACGGGGTCAACTCAATTCCAAGACTGGCCATCCTTCATTGTCAACGCTAAAGCAGCTGAAGTTAGCGCTGACAAGTTCAAGCAACTAAGGATACAAATGTCTAACCCCGATCGGAATGAACATCAGACGTCGAATAGCGGTAATCGTCAGAACAACCATAAGAACAAGGAGACTTTGAACATCAACTTAAAGAGTAAAGAGTCTCTGGCCGTCAACGTAGCTCTACCTACGTCTACTTCCACTCCTTCTGCACCTCCACCAAGGGAACCTCGTCCTAAAGTAGATTACTCCTTTGATGAGAATGATACTGCTAGCATCTTTGATTGTTTAATCAAAAGCAATAAGATTCAGCTTCTAGACCCAAAGAAGCCTGATGAAGTCGGTAAGACTGATCATCCCAAGTATTATGTCTACCACAGATTCATTGGGCATCCTACTCGAGCATGCTACGTACTCAAAGGCAAGATACAAGAGCTGGTCAATGCTGGTATCATAACTCTGCAGTAAGATGAGAAGACTGTCACCGCAAACATGGTCTCAGTTTAGTTTGGTGACTTCCCTCCGTAAATGGTACAACATGGTGTCATTCCTATTCCTAAAGCTACTCTAGAAATCGAGAATCTCTCTCCTCCGCAAAGTGAAGGTCTCGTCCCGTTATCTCTCGACAATGGCGAGATTATGTGGATTCATCCTGATCTTGCTTCAGAGTTCGAAGCTTCCTCTTCATCTAAGAAAAAAGGCCGCTCCAAGGGCAAGACAAAGATTTGCAATATGGTGTCTTTCGATCCCATAGTCGATGAAGAAATCCTGCTGGGTACTAGATCAGGGAGAGCCTATCTACGAGAAGTTCCCGAGACTCAAGAAAATCCTACTTCCTCTTCTGAATCTGCTCCAGTGCAACCTACTTCCACTGAAGAGGTCCCTTCTGCATCCTCACCGATTGTGATACCCATTCCTTCCAAGCCGGTGGTAGCTGACAAAGGCAAACAACAAATTCGCTTCGACAAGCCTTTGAAGAAGTCATCTCCTACAGGACTTGAAAGCATTATAACTTTGATATCTTGGCTCAACTAGCTAATACACCGGCTAGGCTATCAATATTCGAGCTCTTGCGCCTCTCCAAAGAGACTCGAGAAACTCTAAGTGAAGCTCTCATGCAAGCTGAAACTTGTTTAGCCCTTCTGAAGAAGCTACAAAAGAGCCTGTCTCTTGCCTTCATTGTCATAGTGTTCTGGAATTGATTCCAAATATTACCTTCACTCAAGATGACATGCTGATGGAAGACAACATGCATGATCGTCCTCTCTACTATACAGGATATATCGACTCGATGAAAGTCGATCGTATTCTGATAGACCCAGGGTCTGCTCTTAGCATCATGCCAAAGACAATGTTAGATGCATTAAAAATCCCAGTGTATAGTCTCTCCAGTACAATTACCACCATCCTTGGATTCAATCAGGGAAGGAGTGAACCTCTAGGCAAGATTCGCCTAAAACTCCAAATAGGCAATCTTTACACAAAGGTGACCTTCTATATCATTGACAATCATGGTTGTTCTTACAATGCTTTGTTGGCGAGACCATTCCTACATGAGCATAACATTGTTCATCAACTCTCCATCAATGTTTCAAATATTTTGATGATAATGGAGAAGTCCAGAAGGAGGTTGCTGATCTCTATCCTTTCAAGGGTGTCGAAGCATACTGCAACGACGCTCATATATACAAGGATGAATTTATGAAGGTTGTATTAGCTCTAGACACTGAAGAAGAACAGGAAGCAGTACCCAAAGACACTAAGCAGTACCCAAAGACACTCTTATCATACCTGTTAAAGGGCGTGTTTCTCGTCCTCAATCTTCCAAGCCACTGCCTATTCACTTGCCAGTCCAGAAGCAATCAATTGATGATGGTCAAGATCAAAGGGAGCTCACCTCTTCTGAGCCACTTGTTATCGACTTACGTCGTAACAAGGATAAAAAGCAGCTCACTTCTTCTGAGCCCCTTGTTATTGATTTAACTCATAACAAGGAGAAAAGGGAGCTCACCTCCTCTGAGCCACTTGTTATTGACCTGCGTCGTAACAAACCTCTTCCACGTTCTTCTTCTCCCTCTCTTGTAATTAATCTGACTAAGCCTGCTAAGGCTAAAGGTCCTGTTGTAAATACGAATGTACAGATCAATGAAAAAGCATCTACTTTCCAGTATACTGATGTCATTTATTATACTAAATGCTATTTGGATATGTTAGATAGCTTAAAGTTGCTACTCACAAATTGAACATTCTGTCGAATGCAAAACCAGTCAAACAGCAACAACGGAATTTTAAGCCAGAAATGATGGATGTAATTGATGATGAAGTCAAAAAGCTCATCGCTTGTGGCTTTATCAGAGAAGAACAACATCCTGATTGGGTAGCCAATGTCGTTCCAGTCCTGAAGAAAATCGGTAAAGTTCGAGTCTGCATCAACTTTCGGGATCTTAATGAAGCCTGTCCAAAAGATGAATTTTCTCTCTCTATCACGGACGTCATGATCGAAAATACTTGTGGATTCGCGCGAATATCCTTCATGGATAGATTCTCTGGATATAATCAGATTCGGATGAATCCCGAAGATAAAAAACATACATCTTTCTGTACTCCTCGAGGAGTTTATTGCTACACAGTAATGCCATTTGGTCTCAAGAACGTTGGTGTAACTTACCAACGAGCTATGAGTACCATCTTTCGAGATCATCTTCGTAAAACAGTTGAATGTTATGTTGACGATATCGCTGTCAAGAGTCGTCTAAAAGAATATCATATCCAAGATTTGAGAACAATCTTCAATCTCATGCGCCAACATCAACTCAAAATGAATCCCACCAAGTCATTCTTGGGTGTCTCTAGTGGCAAATTTCTGGGCTTCGTCATTACCTCTAAGGGTATACACGTGGATCCCGATAAGATCAAAGCCATTCAAGAGATGCGTCCTCCATGCAATCTAAAAGAGCTACGAGGATTCCAAGGTCGTCTTGCGTACATCAGGAGATTCATTTCAAATTTGTCTGGACGCTGTAGAACATTTACTCAGCTGATGAAGAAAGGTGTCTCTTTTATTTGGACCGAAGAATGTCAACGAGCATTCGAAGATATAAATCAATATCTCATGAACCCACCAGTCTTGGTGCCACCGATCTCAGGCATACCATTCTTAATATATGTCCGTGCTATGGACCATTCATTGGGTACTTTACTTGCCCAAAAGAACAAAGAAGGTCATAAACAAGCCATTTACTATCTCAGTCGTACTATGATTAGTGCCGAACACCGTTATAGTCCGGTCGAAAAAGAATGCCTAGCTCTTATGTTCGCTGTTCAAAAGACTCGGTATTACATCATTGGTCAAACCATTCATGTTATATCCCGAGTCAATCCTCTTTGGGTACTCATGAAGAAGCCCAGCACACTCAATTCTCGGCTGGCTATATGGGCCATTCTGCTAGCCCAATATGACATGGTGTATGTTCCATATAAGTCTGTTAAAGGTCAAGCATTGGCAGATTTCTTAGCAGCTCATCCTGTTCCAGAAACATCCAAACTCTATGATGAAATACTAGATGAGACATTGGAGGAAAATACGATCTCTGAAGAATTTTCTACTTGGCGTCTATTTTTTGACGGAGCATCCAGGATCGGACCCAATGGTGTCATTGTCACAGGAGTAGGAGTTGTTCTTGTTTCTCCAGACGGGTCAACTATTCAAAGAGCCTACTCCTTAGATGAACCCTGCTCCAATAACGTAGCAGAAAATAATGCTCTACTTATCGGTCTTCAATTAGCCAAGCAACTAGACGTCGAATATCTCGAAGTCTATGGCGACTCTAAGTTGGTTGTTAATCAGGTTAGAGGGACCTATGAAGTTCGTCATCAAGATCTAGTGCCTTATCATGAAGCAGCAATCAGTATAGATACATCTTTCAAAGCCTTCTTCATCGAATATGTTCATCGAGCTTGCAACACCGAAGCAGATGCCTTGGCCAACCTTGCAGCAGTCTTAGCCATCCCTATCAAAAGACAGCAAGTGGTGGTTATCTCTAATCAAGAATTGTTTTGCATTGAGAACAATCGTAATATTGAATTCAGTAACTTCGCTGAAGCCAATATTATCAATGAAGATTGGAGAGTTCCTTTCATCGACTTTGTAGTTCATGACATACTTCATGAAAATCCAAAGGAGGCTACGAGTATTCGTCGACGATCTCTCCGGTTCAACTACAACCAAATCACAAAGACTCTCTATCGGCGAACTTATGATGGTCTTCTTCTACGCTGTCTTGCTGGTGATGAAGCAAAACAAGTATTGCGCGAAGCTCATGATGGTGTCTGCGGAGCACATCAACCCGGTCCTAAGCTACAGGATCGTATCCGACACATGGGTTACTATTGGCCCTCTATGGTATCAGATGCCATCGAATATGCAAGAAAATGTCGAGCTTGTCAAATCTACGCAGATTTCATCCATCAACCTTCAGAATTTCTACATCCAACTGCTGCTTCCTGGCCTTTTGAAGCTTGGGGCATGGACATTATAGGTCCCATCAATCTGCCTTCTTCTAGAGGACATCGGTTCATATTAGCAATAACCGACTACTTCTCCAAATGGGCTGAAGCTATACCTCTGGCTGAAGTCAAGACCAGCAGTGTCATCAACTTCGTCAAACACCATGTCATCTATAGATTTGGTATACCTCAAAGGATCATTCATGACAATGGACCACAATTCATCAGCCAAAAGTTTACGAGATTCTGTGACGATCATCGGATTGACAACGTCACCTCGACAGCCTACAATCCTGCCGCTAATGGTTTAGCTGAAGCTTTCAACAAGACTATCATCAAGCTCCTTAAGAAGTTTGTATCGACTAACAAACAGAATTGGAGTGAAAAGCTTGGCGAATGTCTTTGGGCCTACCGGACCACGGTCTGCAATCTTACAGGCTTTACATCATTCTCTTTGGTGTACGGTTGTGAAGCAGTTCTACCTCTAGAACTTTAAATTCCGTCCTTAAGGATTGCTATTGCTAACGAGCTCACTACAGAGAACAATGATCTTCTTCGACTTCAAGAATTAGAAGCGCTTGACGAAAAGCGGCTATTGGCTCAACAACATATTGAGTTATATCAAGCTCGTATCTCGAAGACTTTCAACCGCAAAGTTAAAGTTAGAGCATTTCAACAAGAAGAACTCGTTCTAACAGTCAGACGTCCTATGACTATGAATCATTCGAGCAAAGGCAAGTTCGATGCAAAGTGGGAAGGGCCTTACATTGTCAGCAAAGTCTTTTCAAATGGAGCTTATCAACTTTCAGAGTTAGACGATCGAGTTGCAATGATGCCTATCAATGGCAAATTCCTCAAGAAATACTATGTATAAATGTAACAGAGATTTTATGTAAATATGATCAGACAGTTCATAAATAAAGTTTGATTTTATTTTTATCATAAAATAATATTACATGATATCAAGGAAGATCACTATTATCCTTTTCAACATTGGGACGCGGACCACTATCGTCTTTATCAAAGACATAATTAGTGAAAGAGCCGAGAACATCCTTGCTGGAACCCACCAGGAACTTGCAAGCAGCCATCCTCATGGCTTCTTCCTCTTCAGTTTTTTCTGGTTCAAGCAGAAAATCTAAGATATCCCGCGGTGGCTTGGGTGCAGACGAACCTTCGCCTGTTTCTGTCTGCTTTGGTTGAACCAGTTTGGCAGTACATTCTTCAGTACCCGCTATAACCTTTGAGGCAATTTCGGTCTTCTTGGATGCATCTTCAGACGACATCTTTATGTTGAAAAGTGGAAATGATCATTCCTTCCAGATTTTTGTTCTATTTATAGGTAGAGGTTCTTAAAACAACGAAGCTACACGTTCATCTGATGATTTATCCGTTCATTCCATCCATTTGACGGTTTGCCCGTTCATCACATCCATCCGACGGTTCGCCCGTTTATCACATCAATCCGACGGTTCGTCCGTTCATCACATCCACCTGACGGATCACCCGTTCATTCAATCATCCGACGGTGTACCCGTTCATTTCATTCATTTGACGGTTCATCCGTTCATTTCGACGATTCATTCGTTCACACCTTTTGACTCACTTAATCATCCACATCAGCAACTTGTCATCCTTGATTAAGTTGTCTCTTGAAGTAATGATATTCAATTCTGCCACGTCCACATTACCTCTGAGCAGATATAATGAATATAATTATTTTCTAAATCGAGAAATATATCATGTCCTGTACCTCTGAATATATTTTCTATTACTATTATTTATATCTGAATAAGATATGCAATAAATAATAGAACCCCAAAAAAATTGTCTTTTATTGATCAAAATTCAAGACATTACAAAGATTCATATTGCAAAACAAGAAGATACAAGATATTTTTGTACTAAGCCGGAGGTGTCATCAGATTGGCAATCTGTTGCTTCAGAATTTGCAGATGCTCTTCACGAGATTCTTTCACTCTCTTCCTGGCTTCTTCCATCCCAGATTTTTTATTGAAGGTTGGCAGAGTTACCATTCGGTGAGTGATTTCAGCATTATGAGCTGCAGCATATTCATCCCTTTCTTGAGTTAGAACATCAAGCTGTTGAATTGCAGTTTGATGTTGGATGACCTCATCTTCCAGTTCTTCCTGAAGACGGGCAATCTCTGCTTTCAATTCAGCAATTCTCTTTTCTTTTCTTTCAGCAACAGAGGTCACTGTTTCCACCTTGGAGTTGTACTCAGCAGACTTGGCGGTGAAAGTATCCAAGAGAATTTGGAAGTTAACTTTCTCAACCGCAGCTTCTTGAGACATTCGTTCAAACTTGGCTTGCACTAAAAGTTCTACCTCTCCTTTGTTTAGCTCTTTGTAGCTATTTATTGAGGTCTCCAGCTCATTTAATATGTGATCAAGAAAAGTGGGTTGAGCCCCATCACCTTGATCGCGGATGGCATTTATCAAGTAAGAGGTTGGACCTCTAACCGTAGAGAAATCAGCCTCTTCCTTCTCCATCACTCTATTTATTAAAGGTCCCAATGAATCGAAGAAGAACTTGGTAAATGACTTAATAACAAACTGATTGGTAGCCAAAGCACCAGGAGTAGCAGCTACTCCTGTTGACGATGAAGCATTAGGATGTTCAGTCTCTTGCACTTGGACGGAGGGTTCTTTAAATAAAGGAGCTAGAGTGGAGCTGGTTGTTCCTTCCTGTTGTTCCTCTGTAGAATTAAAATTTTGTTATTTTGACTATCATTTGCTACTGTCAAAGAAGATCAAAAATAAAAGCAATCTTACCGTGACTTGGTCCAATATCAGGTATGTCATCTGTTGGAATAGATTCTAGCCTAGCGGAAGTAGCCTCAGACATTACTGCCTGGCTACTGGCTGCTTCAGAGCCACATGATAAGTGACGACTGTTGCTAGCTATCGTCGTCGCAAGTACTACACCCATGCACACTGGGGGAGCTGGAGAAGATCCGAGTTCTGAATGGATAAAAATATAGATGTCATCTATCAATCTATTAAAAAACATTGCTAATTTCATTCTATACCTTGGGGATCAACAGCAGGAGTTTCCTCCAGGTCCACTTCTTCGTCTGCTATCTTTTCCGGAGATACTTGCACCTCAACATCCTTTTCAGGATCCAAGGTGTTATCAGCAGCTTTGGGAGACACATGCACTTCATCATCCTCTTCAGGATCCTGTGTATCATTAATATCCTCTGATGATGTGCTCTCCTCGCTTTTATGTTCTCCAGGTACCTCCCCGCTGGCAGTTGTAGCGGCTTGATCAACATAATCCTGTAGATCGAAGTTGCAGTCATTTAAAGCATCGATCATTAAACGATCCTCCTCCTCGCGGAGTATTCCTGGTGTAGCAGGAGGATGAGTAGTCTCCACTGCCGGTAAAGGAGATCGCAAAGCTTCATGCTCTGTCTCTACAATTTCTTCTCTGGGCTCTATAGCCTCATTTCTTTGGTCAACCTCCTCCCTCTGTTCGGTCTCCTCCCTCTGTTTTGGACTAGGAGTTTTATGTCCAGACTCAGAGACAGGAGTGGAAGATGACATAGTAATTCCTGCTGCAGCATTTACCACTACCGAAGACAAGATTTTCCTTGTAGGAGAAACTGTTCTCTTTCTTCTTCTGTGAGCTAGTTTTTTTTCTGTGCAGAGGCCTCTCAGGACTCTCTACATTTACTACCTTGACCTATTTCTGAATAGAGGTCGGCGTAGCTGCTTCATCTCTTGTTGACTCAGCCAATTGTTGGGATTGTGATCTAGTGGTGACCTTCTCTGATGACGGTTCCAAGATCAACTTCTTCTTCGCAACTGGAGAAGAAGGTTCTTCTCTCCTTCTCTTCTTCTCCTTGACCGGAGACTTAACCACTTTCAGATAAATTCTCAATGGTTGGTTAACTTCCTCAGGGAAGTTTGCCTTCCTGGAAGCTTCCAATGGATCATCCACTGGTTCATGTTCTTCATCATTATTTGGAGCTAGTATATCAGTCGCTCCTTTCTTTAGACGTGTTGTTGTTGCAAAACTGTCAACAAGACTATAATTCTCAGCAAAAGTATTTGCAGCTGTGTAAAACAATGAGTATGTATATAACATTCTTGGGCCGTTATCATTCTTGTTTGGCATCGAGAACACTGTCCTTGTGTCTCGAGCATTGTAGTAGGCCCATGCTCTGGCACCATCAATTAGATATCCCTTTCCTTGTAGGCAATTTATTGCGTTGCCCACATGGAATTGGGCGTAACTAAACTAACGGGCGAAACGACTTGGCAAATATGGTTCAAGATAGCACTCCTTTTTAAATATGTACACCAAATGCGATGGTCTGATCGTCTTCAGCCAGTCAAAAGCTGCTCGACCTATTGGTTGCCTCCCAAGGTCAATCATATTTGTTGCCATAAATTTATAACCGGTTGGAGGAGCAAAGCAATAAAAATTCCATCCTTTGCCAAGGTTCAGGGCACGTCTGCAGTCCCTCAGACTAGTGTATATCCACTTGCTCTGAGAGAATCTACGCAGAAAGCTGCCACTAACTGCTTCCATGGCAGGATTCATCAAAGATGGATGATGCAGAAGCAACCATCCGAATAGATAAGTGTAAGTCAACTCCAATCTAGGAAAGTTCCCCTTCTCACCTTTCCACTTGATCATGGAGTCGACATACAGACGAAGACCCGTATTTATTCTACAAGTCATTACTGATAGTAAATCCATCCTGTAGCCGAAAACTAACCGGACGGCAGCAAAAAGTACGCCGTGGTGGAAGCGGTCTACGGCACTTGCTCCAGGCACGACGAATCGACGTTGCCAGTATGTCAAAAATCCTGCCAGCTGTGCTTCTTTGGATATGGACCTGTAGCCCATTCTTATAAAGCTCTCAACAAAGTCTCTAGCCTTGAGAGGAGGATATTGGTGTTCATCATTAACTCTGATATCCATTTTATTATTCTCTTCCATCAGTTTTATCACTTCACTGTTGCTGAGAGGTTGGAAGAAATTCGGATTGCATGAGTCATGATCTTTGGTCTTTTTCTCAATAATATGGTTAAAAAAAATAAGTCAACCATTTTGATGAATAGCATGTGCCGGAAGAGCCGCTTTTGTAGTATAAAGAGCATATGTTGTAATGGCATAGTAGCTCGTCGAAGACTGCCACCATCTTTGAATTCTCTCGACGTAGTCTATCTAACTCGTCGTTGGTTGGAACGTACTCCTCATAAGGGGAGTCTCCCATTGGTAAACCTCTCTGCCAAACCAAAAACAGATGAGGATTTGGGAAGTATCCGTATACGGTAGCGTGTACCGCATTATACAGCTCGATCTCTTTGAGTTTGTCTTCAAACTGGACTAATATCCAGTTAGCTATAAAGCTCCATCTCTTGATATCTGGGTTTACTAGACCGGTCAGCCGGATATCCTGATCTGGATATCTACCTTCAGCCTTTGCATACTCATTTGCAAAGATTAGAGTCCTTACAGGCAGCAATAAAGAAGAGTTCTCAGGAGGGATGCACCCTGGCTTCAACCCTCTGAGTAAAGTACTGTGTCGTTCAGAAGAGCTATAGAACATGTCCCTATTGTTCGGGCCTTTCTTGACACAGATCTTCCCTGTCCGTGCATGTTGAAGGGGAGTAATGTCCCATTCCATCCTCCTGGGATGGCTTGCATGAGCATATCGTGCTAGAGGGAGGCATCTAGCAATGTCTGGTAACAAGATCAGTTTCTCTTTCTTTTGGAAAGTTCTCTGCTCAACACGGGGTCTTGGTTGAGAACTTTTATTAATGGCTTCGCCAAATAGGAACATAGGTTTTCTGTGGGTGATGGCATCAGCAGTCTGCAAGGGCTGCCCATTCATCAGACTTAACAAAGTCTCATTGTCCTGTGCTATCAAGATAGCTTGGCGAGAGGATGGAAGGGCATATTGTGGGAAGAGCACATGGGACAAGTCCTCTTTAAATTCTGATTCTGCAAGAGTCCCTACGAAGGTTTCATACTCAGGATCCTCTCTGGTATCAACTGCATCAAAACAAAAACAGAATTCAGTATAAGTAAAAAAGATTCTGTCATCAAATTACGCAACCATCAGATTGCGTAAGCATCAGATTGTGCAACAATAGCTTCTATGCACGAATTATCAGATTGCGCTGACAAAGCTTGCACAAAGTAACAGTTTGTGCTGACAATCTTGCACAAATCAGTCGATTGTGCTGACTTTTGCCAGCGCAATTCAACCGATTGTGCGAGAAGATACTCTTCATAAAAATGAAGAATATTGGGTTCGTGCAACCTAAACCCTAAAAAGGGTGGCGCAGTATGATCACATCTCTAAAAAGAGATGGATTTTAAGATTCAGTAAAGTCGAAAAACCCTAAAAAGGGTTTTCGATCGGGTTATCTACCTCGCAAAGCAGCGTGTGCAGCTTCGTATCGGGAAGGGCGCGGCGCAACCCGAGCCGAAGACTCGGCGGGGGCCTTGTCCTTGTCGGCGGCGGAGGAGCGCTTGGGAGCCATGAAGTCGACGGGGAAGAAAGAATGAAGTCGGAGTAGGCTCGGGGATTTCTCTCTCTCTCAAGCACAATGAAAACAAGTAAAAAATAATATGAAGGACGAAGGGAACTATTTATAGTTTTTTAAGAGTAACGGCCTCCTCAGATTGCGCTGACTAAATAGGAGTAATCCCTCCGATTGCGCAGACAACATCATCACGTGCGCAACTTAATTAAAAATTCAAAATTCAAAGTATTTCGAAACTTTGAATAAATTCAACTTTCGAAAACTTTGAAGGGGGTCTTGTAGCTACTAAAAAATCAAGTTGCACCCATCAACAAAGTCATAAAAATCAAAAAATACATCCTTCAATTGAACTGCGCAGAAGATAGATTGCGCATCACATCGATTGCGCAGACTGGACTGCGCACACTTTCAAATGCGCAAGCTGACGTGGCCATGTCATTATTACCTGACACAATCAAATCTTCTGACAACTGACAGCACAAAGAATGATGAGACTGTTCGTTTATTGTGCCGCACAACGCTTGAGGACAGCTGTACATGCAGCACAATCTGCCAGACTGTTTGCTGCACAATCCAGCCCAGCACAATCTGAAGTTAGTACAATTCATGTGGCACACTTCATCATGACAACTGACAAATGTGCACGAGGTATTCATGCCATCAATTGCTCACTATGTGACAATCGTTTATACACAATCATGCGTATTTTAATCAAATGATGCCATGTGTCCAAGATATTTGGCCCACGATCAGACAACTGCCAGCACAATCTGATGCTGCACAATCCAGTCCATACGCAATTCAGCTTGCGCCATTCAGAATAACTAAAGTTAGTTATTTTCAGAACTCTATAAATAGAGTTTCAAGTCTTCATTCAAGGGGATCAGACATAAAAGTTCAGAAATATCAGAGAGTTCAGGAATTCTTGCCCAAGTGCTGCTGTATTCTTCCGAGGCTATCGCCTTCAATTTCAGAGGTTGCCGTCTTCAAAGTTCACATCGTCCAAGGGATAAAGCAATCGTCATCTAGATTGGATTCCTACAGTTTTACTTTCCCAGAATTCTTGTAATCTCTTTACAAAATTTGTTGAAATAAAGTTCATACTTTTGTTTTTGCAAACACTAAGGACTCAGATATCGGCTATCCTTTAACATAAGGTCTCATTTACCTCAGGATGCTCTTAATCTCTCCTAGGCCGAGTGGTTCTAGGCGCCCCCAGATACTACCTGAGAGACAAATTTTTACCTTGTGCACAAGTTGTCCGAGACCAATGCATGCTCTAGCAGTTCTATCAGATGAAATAGATTTTGATCAGATCTTCCAGATATGCGACATGTTCATTTCGTGCCTTAGCAGATATATAACACGTTCATTTCGTGCCTTAACAGATGTATGACACGTTCATTTCGTGCCTTTCTTTATTTCGGATCACATAGCCAACAGCTTCTCTCTTTTCTTATCAAGCATGACAAGGAGTCATATTCAGAACAAATATTTATATTAGCATGGCATCATTGTATTTGATTTAACATAGCAAAAGTTTATTTTTTTTATCAGTCAAGAATCTTTCTTTTAACATACATGCATCAGTTCATTTCTTATTAGCAGGCAACAATTCTTCTTAGCATACAGGTTATCTCTTTTCTTGTTCTTAGCATGGTAGCACGTAGATTCTCTTATAAGCATATTAAATGATTACCATTTTGTTATTAAGAATAGCATTCAATCAAAAACTCAGATTCTTATTAGGCGTAAGCGAATCATAAAATGAGTTTTTGTCCACTCACCCAGATCAATCGTCTTCTATTGCAATCACCAGTAATCCGATCTCTCTGTTTATCTAGTGCCTTCACAGATCGGGACAGTACAACCACCAAGCCATGCCAACCAAATCAAGTCCTTCCGCTTCCCTATCTACTGCCTTCCGACACCATTTCGACCACTTTCCTCTTGCCATTCTCGGCCAACTCCGACCCGACACCCGTGTCGTCACTGATACCCCTTACATTGCCTCTGACAGCCACCCGGCCACCTTGGCCGACACCGCTCTCCTCCTGCCCTACTCTTCCCGACTTTACCACCATAGCATTCATCATCGCCACACCGACCAACTCCAGTTCCCCTTCTTTGAGCTACCATCCGACCACCCATAATAGGCCAGCACCACCACCACCTGTGCCCGTACCCGACTTCATCTCCCTGTCAACAGCCACCGCCACCTTTACCGTCTCCATCCGATCAACCACACCACCATCATCGCTCTCTCCGACCAACAGTGTCCCCAACGACTAACCTCTCGTTCACCGCTCCTCCGCCACTGGCACCGCTAGTCTGTCTACCAAACCAAACCACCACTACCATCCTCTTAACCACACACCAAAGAGAGAGAAAGAGAGAAAGTAGACCTTTTCTCGTTCGACCTCGTCGAGCCCGGTGTCGCCGTCCTCTGTCGACAGCAATCCGGCCACCTTGCTGGAGCCTCCAACTACTGGGATTCCTTTATCTCTCCCTCCATGACTGTATCATCGTCGCTGCCTCCTCCGACTGGATCCGCCCCTCCACGTTAGTGCCCGTGGCCGACGCTAGCTGTGCAGCGCTGCCGCGCCGACGCCTGGCTTCTCCCGCAGGCGCGAGCAATCCATGCCCCGCCGTCGAAGCTAGGTGAGACACCCCCCAATCTTTCTCCTCTATTTCACTTCGAGCATTTAGGGATCCAAAATTTTAGGTCAGGAGCTTCAAAAACCCCCCTCTTTGTCTTCATATATTAGGGATTAATGGACTAAGATCGAATTAGGGAAGGATGTTAAGGGGTTAGGTTTTGGCTCAGCTGATGGGCCTTCCAAAAAAAGGAATGGAATGAAGCAGCAGCTTCACTCCCTCCATTTTAGTAAAAAGGGGGTGATTAGTCATTAAGGTTGTGTTATAATTATTATTATTAATAATTAGAGTTTAATAAGATTTTTATTGTTTTGGTGGTTAATAACTATATGAATTAAGGGTTAGAGTTAATTTATGGCTCATTGTAATAACAATAATTTGGGATTTGTATACAAACATTGAACGTTGAAATTATTATTATTGAGATTTTGTTATTTACAATATTATTTATTTGGAAATTGTGTAAAAAAATAAATATTTATATTTTATCAAGTTTGGACCTAAAAAATATTTTTTTTCTATATTCTAATAGCTAGCTAGAGATATTTTACCTAATACAATATAGTTTATAATACTATAAATAGTTTTCCAAATTGGATGATAATATTTATTTACAAAATATAGCTTTTATTATTATAAATGTTTTTTAATAATAAATATGTATTTAGTTATGCTTTTTTCTTAAATCATAAGTCGCGACTATTATAGTCGTTTTCCATTATTGATTCGATTATCGTGCCAAACTATGAGTTTAGGCTTCTATACACCAAACTAGGCTATTTGGACTATTCTAGACTCAATGGAACCGTTCGTGCCGTCGTTTGGGACCTTCTTGTGGAGCATAGACTCGTACTTATTCCGTACCGACACGTTCGTGTCGTGCATGTTGACTTCCAACTAAATTGAGGCGAGTACATTCTCTAATAGTTTTCACTATCTTGATAGTCTCTATGATATCAGTTTGTAGTGTTATGCTTGATTTCTGGCATGAGAGTACACGGATTGGTATAGCTTGGATCCCGTCATGAGATGTTACTCCTGGTTATCCTAGTATACTGGTACATGTCTCGTTCTTGACTATTGTCCTTATACTTGTATAGATACCGATTCCTAAGGGGATTTGCTACCCTCTTAGAGAATCTTGTGTCGTAACATGCTATAGTTGGATCTATTATACTAGTCGGAGGATAGAGAGATATTATGAGATTATGTGATCATACCCTACTTGTTATTCACTTGTGCATAGCTCACCCTCGCCACACGTAGGATGTAGCCTGACCTTACTCGTACTTATACATAGCTTCCATGTATGGCCGACCTGATCTCCAGGTTTACCTGTACTTATTCTTGTGCATAGTCGGTCATATGGATAGCCTGATCCTAGTCCCAAGTCGGTCACATAATAAACTAATATCTCAAGGCATTATTTTGTAGTAGTACATATTCTATTCCAGATTATCACCTGCTGTTACATTGTACCCATGATTACTTACAATACATTATTACCATGATATGCTCACATGATTTTCCTGCTTTTCTACTGTTCAATTCTACATATCCATCATGTATTTTATTGCTTTCTATTTTTTTTATAGTTTTTGTCAATTTAAATGGAACTGCTATTAGTTTATGTACTTTGCTTCAATCTGACCGGATAAACAATATTTTTAGGAGTTGTTATGTCCTACATACTTGGACCACATGATGATGCTAGCTGAGACAGATTCTCGATGTTCCATTTATCGTGAGTTGTCTTCTGGGAACTCTAGGCTATTATTCCTTATTTAGATTCATGTTTTGTTGTCAGATTTATCTCTGACACATTCTTGATATGTATGATCATTTGTAGATTCTAGTTGATTTAGTATTACTATTATCCTTCTTATTTATATCAACCTTAGTCATTTGTGATTTGAGTACATATTGTTATTATAGGTCATTTAGATGTCGAGATAATTGCTGGGTACTTGACAGCGCTCTACCATCGATATTGCGGTGTAGGCTGGACGTGGCCTACATACTTGTGTCCGAATATCCGGGTGTGGTTCGTGACAAGTGTGGCCTTGTGCACTGTAGTGAGTGGGTGTGAGGGTTTGTATATGTGAGGCTAAGTGAAATTGGAGTGTTGTCAGAAGTGAGAGGATGACAGAGAGATGCAACATCAGTGCACTACAGTGAGTTGGAGTAGGGAGCAATTCCCTGTACCAGTTCATTGTGGCTTGCCTTGGCCACTTGGCCTTGAGAAAGTAATGTGGGGAGAGCAAGAGGTTCTCTATTAGCAGGCACTAGCCTTGATAGGCCAGTGCATGAGTTCTCAAGGCCAATTGCTCACTGCTAGCAGTGAGGCCAGGCCATTAGCGTATGTGTCAGTCCTAGTTAGTTAGTATCATGAGTGTCTTTGAGAGATAAGTGTTGGATGAGTGGCTATGTGAGTAAGTGTCTCGAGTGTTTATGGAGTGTCTAAGTGCCTTGAGTGATTAAGTCATATTGGTATCAGTAGGATGTATCAGTGAATGTCTAAAGAGAGAGGGCATTTGGTTGATCATAGTAGATACAGCAATAGTAGTTGCAACAGAAACATGTGGAGAAGTAATAGGGGCATTAATAGCTAAATCCAGTAAGGAAATTGGGGGTTTGGTGACTGATATGGACTTCAGTCCAAGACTGAAATGGACTTCATCCATGATTGATGGTTGGGGTGTGCCTATGTACCTATGTAAATATTTATGTGTACATATGTATGAATGTGAATGAGTGTTGGGGACATCTATATACATGGGTATAGGAGTGTGTATCCTTATTTGTGTGTAATCTCACATATAGAGGTATATAAGTGCACCTTTGTAACTCCCTAAATAAGTTTTATGAAATTTTTGTGAAAATATTGTATGGCCTTCTATATGAAAACTCTTCTCTTTGGTGAAGGTATTTTGATATAATAAATTTGTAAAAGATATTTTATGAATGACAATTAGTTCGAATATTTCAGTTTCCTTTAGAATAGGAATATTGGTTTCTGTTAAAGTATTTCATGTAAATATTTAAATTAATTCAAGTTTAATTATTTTTGGTTTATTTGTGCTGCAGTAACTTAGAGTAGTAATTTTATTATTTACTTCATCTTTAAGTTGAGAAAGGAATTGTTAAACAATTAACTGTTAATTAACTGTTAGTAACCAAAGTCTTTTAACTAAAAACTAGTAAAATGATATAATTAATTAATCCTGTTAGTGAAAGTCTGTTTAATAAATATTTGAATATCAGTTAGAAGAAAGTGTAATTTTTGATTAGTTAAACTTTTAGCTAATTGGTTGTAGTAACTGAATCTGTTACACAAGTTGTACTAATGCCATCAAATCTGTATTTAATTACCACACTGCCACTGCCACTACCACAAATTATTTTACTATAAATTCTAACTGTGTCAGTACACAGTACACAAATTCTAAGTCAGATCACTAACATAGTCTTTCTCTATCTACTTTGTCTCTCTACTTTCTCTTTCTACAATCACTCTCTCTCTCTCTCCACTATTTTCTCTCTCTACACAGTACACTGCCACTACCACTATGCTGGTGGTCGCCATCGGAGCTCTGTGCCACGATCGGGTCATTGACGCTACCAGCCAGGCCACAATTGTTATTCTGATCGCCGCCGCATCCCCACCGTGGAGTTCACTGAAGTTGGCCCAGACGACCGAGCCGACTACAGATCACCGCGTCCAACCTCGACTACAGAGCTATTCTTGTAACACCCAGTTTCTAAAATGAGAGTAATTTTGAAATTTTGTATTTTAATTTATTTAATTATGATATTTAAATGATAATATGATTTTGGGTAATTTTTAATCATTTTAAAAACTATTTAAATCATGACTTATGATTTTGGTGTATGACTAGTGTAACCTTAGAGCCTAGTCTTGTGATTAGGATGTTTAACTAGTACATTATAGCCTAGAGGGTATTTTGCTCATTTTAGGATTTATTTGAATTTATTATGATTTATGGGAATTTGTGTGAATTTGATATTAATTAAACATTGCTATGTGTTATGTTAGTCATGACTAGTTGAGATTTGTAGACTAACCTAGAACTAACCCTAGTTGGTGACCCTAGTCTAACTCTAGTTAACCTACTTTTAGTCATTAGAGATTAGTCTTAAGGTAGGAAGGATTACTTAAGTGAAACTAGTTCATGACTTATGGCTTAAGTCAAGGACTTATGATTTATCAATTTTAAGACTTGTGATTAAGCCATAGGCCCATGACTTAGGCCCAAAACCAAATTAAACCCACCCATGGCAGCCAACTTAGGGTTTTCTACCCCTATTTAATGCCTCTTTCATTTACGGTTGGCCTCTCTTGGAAATAGATCTCAAGTTTAGAAAGAGGTAAATCCCCAACCATAGAAATTCCTAATTAATTCATTTTAGCTCCTTTTTAGTCCTAGTCTTTTACAATAGGATCTAATTTATGTTTATATACTGATTTTGGAGGAGCACCTCAGTTTGCATGCAATTTGGAGTTGCCATTTGGAATCCCCTCTTTGAAGCTTTTCTTAAGTTTTGATACTCAATAGGTAAATCATCTAAACTCATAGTTTTCCTAATTTCTTTGCATATAAGGTTAGGTTTTAGGGTTTCCTAGCTGTCCCCAAAATTTGGGCACAATTTGTGTCCATTTCGTGTCCGTATCGGACACGTATCATGATAGGTGCATAGGTGTTTGTAGAAATGCTACATAGGAATTTATTTTCGTATTTTTGAAATGTAATTACATGGATTTGTAGATCTTGATGTGTGTATCAATTTTTGTGAAGGTGTCCTGGTGTTTTGTGTCCGTTTGTGTCCTATTTTTGCTCGTGGACACGCAGCACGGGCCCGTAGGCCGTGTTCTGCATCATGGGCTCATTTTCTCTCGACATATGACACTTCGTGTCCTGATTTTTGGTGTGAGCCTAGGGGCAACGACTGTCACCGTGCTCCCAAAATTTAGGAGCACCTCGTGGAGTGTGCGTGGCGCAATCGCCCCCGCACTGGTCGCACGAGCCACGCATGGGCTGCTGTGCGCGCACAGTTTGCGCACTGATACGCAGCTGACACGGACACGACACGCGTCGTGGTCATTGTGCAGGCGGTCCTAGGGGTAGCCCTACCCCTGGCGCACGTGTACGCAAGGCCACGTGTCACCACGTGGCCTGTGTCACGCGCGGGACACGCCCGCACGCGTGCACGATGATTTCGTGTGCACGGTTGGGTGTTGTGTTCGTGTGGTAATTTGGACACGATTCGTGTCCAGTTCTTGGACACGAAGACCCTAACTAGTATCCTCACATATATAACACTAATTACCAACCTTTTATTGTAATTTTAATGGTTATTTGTTTGCGAATCATTGAATCCCCATGTGCACTGTTAGGACACTGATACCTGAGCTGAAAGTTGATTTTCCTAATTTTTAAATTGTTTTATTAACTGTTAGATGCTGTAAATTGTAGGGATTAGTTCACCTACATGTTAAGTAATAATATATATGGTTACTTGTGGATTTTAGATGTGATTTTGGGATCGAATTATCAATTTCCCTTTATTCACTGTCTTTTCACTGATACCCCTTTTCTGAATGTAAATTCTGAAACTTTTGATTCATTTTCTTCCCTGTTTTAGGATGTTAGCTGTTAAGGTAGTACACCCACATGACTGTTAGCTGATAGGAGATTGTTAGGTTAGTTTTAATTTCATTTTTGCATTGGAGTTAGTGATTTGGGAATTGGGTTGGGGGTTACCAGTCACTGGTTTCAGGAAAGCTGAAACCTGATAATTGAATTTCAAATTAACTCTCACACACAAATCATATACACACAGTCACTGATTCTAGTTTCCCTCGTAATGTCTTTCTTTTCACACTGTTTGATGGTTTTTTGTGTTGCAAATCTGAACTGAACACTATGTTACCACATGACACTACACCAAAATGACCATTTTGGAACGGCTAAATTCTGTTCCAAATAATTTCTGGAACGCCTATAACATGTGCCTATTTTTGGGCTGTTAATTTGCTTGGAACGAAAAATAAGTGTTCCAAGGGACATATATTGGAACACCATAAATGCGTTCCAGATTTGGAACACTAATAAAGCGTGCCTAGCAAAGCGTTTCAAAGATTACTAACTGGAACACCATAAATGCGTTCCAGTTTTGGAACACCAATAAAGCGTGCTTAGCAAAATGATTCAAAGATTACTAACTGGAACACCATAAATGAGTTCCAGTTTTGGAACACCATAAATGCGTTCCTAACACTGTCCCTCCATTCATACTAAAATTGTACCTCCAATGATACTAAATTTTTTTCCAGCAATGATATAACATATTATGCACTTCTTCCAGCAGTTCATAACACTGTCCCTCCATTGATACTAAAAATTCAAACATTTGATACATAATAAATTACTCTCAGAATGGCAACTGAAGAATGGAAAATTACTCTCAGAATGGCAACTGAAGAATGGAAAATTACTTTCACAAACCAAAGAAACATAGAACACACAATAACGTTATTGATACAACAAATTTGACACAACAAATTTAATCCATGTTTGGTTCACATACCCAAAATTTGTACCACTACTTAATTCCACAATAATCCATGTATTCCACAATAATCCATGTTTTGGTCTGGCTTTGTACATTGTGAGATTGAAATGCAAAGAAATTGACAATATTACTCTACCATATTATTCAAAGAAAGCAGTCCACCAAAAGTCTCGCACCTTGTTATGTATATGGTCTAATGATGCGTAGTATGAATAATTATTTAATGGGTCGTGTGTTTTATAATAGCAGTTCATTGTGTTATAAGAGTCCCTATTCCTCTCCTTTTTCAAGAAGTCGAGGAAACTTGTCAATTATATGACGAATACTCGAATTCTTCTGCCTCCTGTATCAGGTGCAGCATTTATTTTTTAGGAGACATTCATATCATTTGATCAATCTATTAGTGTTTCCCCTTGGATACTGTTAGATCTTTTGAGAAACAATTGCTGTAGTAACTAGTTAATATGGTTACCCCTCCAGCGATAAACATCTTTATTTGCTAAAACAAGGCCCACATTATCTCATCTGATTTCTACAGATAATTTACTTCTTTTCCTTAAGAAGAAACCAAATTGCCTATTGGATCTCAAGGGGGTGTTCTTAGTCTTTGGCAAGATTCTAAACGGCGGTAGGCAGGTGCGCGACAGAGAGGGTACGCCTGACGTCTAGACGCCTGATACATTTTGGACATTTTTTTTTACTATTTTACCCCTCTTTTGCATAATATGCAAATTTTAAGAGTGATTTATACATAACTAAGTTGTAGAACAAAGATTTATGAAGTTTCAGCCTTGTAAAAGTGAATCATAGGCTCATAAAGCTTGCAAAATTGTTTTACCAAAACATCTAGTCATGTATTGCTCCGCCTAGGCAATCGCATACGCTGCCAAACCTCTGTCGGTCACCTACTCCACCACCAACGACAAAAGCGGTGCAGAGAGCGGTAGCGTAGCACCTAGGCGTCCGTCTCAACCTCTATTTAGAAGACTCTTTGGGAGTAATACACGGTTGCCTATAAACATGGAATACTTGAGCATCTTGTTGGAGGTAGTAGAAGCCAAGGGTAGTATCACCCTCTATTTGCTAAAAAAAAGGTCCCCTTTATCTCATCTGATTTATGCAGATGATTTAATTTACTTCTGTTCCTTGCCTATTGGATCTCAAGAAGGTGTTATCAGTCTTTGGGAGTAATACACGGTTGCCGATAAACAGTGAAGAGAGTAAAATTTCTTTCAACAAGGATTGCAACAATAGAGAGTTGCTCAAGGCAATTATAGAAAGAGGAAGGTATCCTTCCTGTGAAGTATCTGGCAATTCCTCTTTCTATACAGAAGACTACCTATCAGGACTGCCAACAGCTTATGGAAACTTGTAGGAAGAAATTAGAAGGCTGGCAAGCTCTTAAACTTTCCTCTGGGCGTAGAATTGCCCTGGTGAAGTTAGCGATCACTGCTTTGAATGCTTACTGGTTACAGACAGTTCAGGTGCAAAAAGGAGCCATGTCCAAAATAGAAGCTATGTGTGCAAACTTCACTTGTGGAGGTGGAATTAAGGCAATTAGTTGGAATAATCTTTGCAGGCCAAAGGAAGAGTGGTTTTAAGAAGGCTGGTGGAGCTGAGAACTGCACATATGCTCAAGCTACTTTAGAGACTTGTCAGTACCGATACTCTGTGGGCTGAATGGATGAGGAGCAGGTGCATTAAAGGAAGAATATTATGGGACGTTGCTGAAGACAACAATGCATCTTCCTCATTCAAGGCCGTAATTAGGGTTAAGGAGTATGCACAATTTGATCAGGAAGATTGCAAAATGGAGGTGATACTAGCACTTGGTTTGATCCCTGGATCCCATGTGGAAGAAACATTGATGTTGATCCGAAGGGGTAAACATGCACATTGTTATTGTTTCCTATTAGATTAGGCATGCTATGTTCCCTTTACAATTTAATTCATGGGTCGTTATCATCCGTTGATAACATCATCTCCTATTAAATTGAATTTAGATGCTCTCTTGACCCCTTAACCATTCTACTAATCCACTCCCCCAGTTCAAGTGCTATTATAATAAATTTCATACTCGCATGTTTTTGAGACATGATTGCTTTGGTTGGTTGGATTATAAAGCTGTTATAATCTATCATTTTTTTGGAAACTGAGTAAACCAGTTTAAATCCTGTAGTTATGGTGAAGTTAAGGTTAACCTATGCCTTAAATACACGATTCTATAGGTTGCTAAAGCCTAAACTATGCCTTCAGTATTTTGTTCTTTTGCTTCAACACTATCTTTCTAATTGTTAATGTCCTATCAGACTGATATTGAAATCATTGCTGTTTTTATTTGTTGCTGACTGTAGTCAAATAGATCAAACTAAAAACTCATAAAAAAAATTAGTATAAGAAAACAAAGTAATAAACAATTTTACTGATAGCATATGGGAAAGGGTGTAGAAAAAAATCGGCTAATGATCATATACTGGAAGTCTCAATGCATCCCAAGTAGCAATCGCCAGGTGTTTGATAGAACACCCAAGTGGGAGACTTCATCTAAACTTAATACAGTGAAAGTGTTCGACAAAATGCTCCAAAGCAACGACAACTTGATCCCTTCAAACTGATGCAAAGACACTTGGATATAGTTATATAATAACCCATGATTTCGGAGAAGTATTGTTTAATTTGAAGATATGGTAAGAATTCAACTCCCGATATTGTTCAGAAGCCGATAGTACAGTTCAATGATCAAGCCATAGTTGCTATGTCGGTAATATAGTTAGGGTCTGCTTGTAAATTGTTGGGGTAACGGTTATGAGATATTTTTAGAGTACTGCCTAGCAAATTTTATCATATCCAACTTGTTTGCTTTCACCCAACTGTTTACACAGGAAAAGTAATTTGACATACTAGATCAATAACAAATAATGAATATCCCAAATAACATAAAATAAGGCACACACACCTTTCCATATGCTCAAGTTATTTGTGCTACATTGACTGAGGGAGATTGAAGTCTTCTACTGCCACTTCCACAATATCATTATCGCTGACAATACAGTTGCTGATTGGAAGGACATTGTAGGCCTTAAAAATGAAAGTCACGCTGAGTTGTTCAGAACAAAGTCTCAAAGTCACGCAGAGTTGATCAGAACAAAGTCTCAAAGTCACGCTGAGTTGATCAAGACAAATGTTTAAAAATCACGCTAGAGACAGCTCATCATTTGTCAGAAATATCATTATGACTGACAGCACGACAGTCGAAGAATGTCTTCTCGTATGCCACGTATGCACGGAACTCGAGAGATCACAGCCGACTTTGGCGTGACTTTTGAAATCTTCTTCAACAAGACTCAGCCTTCATCAAGTTGGCGTAGCAAAAGAGTTTCTTGTCATTTAATGCGACTGATAAAGTAATCACTGTCAGAGATTTTGTGTCAGTCGAGGCACATCGAATCAAGACAGCTGGCAGTCCTGCCTCAAGCTTGCGTATATTTTGAGCCTTCTGGCTCAAGTCTGCGTGTATTTTGAACTTCTATGTTCCTTCATCAAGTTTGCATGGATTTTGAAGCTTTTTGCCCCAAGTCTGCGTGGATTCTGAAGCTTCCTGCCCTAAATCTGCGTGGATTTTGAAGCTTTCTGACCCAAGTCTGCGTGGATTTCGTCCTCAACGAGCCTGTGTGGATTTCATCAAATTAGAGTACGTGGCAGCCATGCCACTGATCTCTCGCTTGCGTGTCCTGTAACTTGCATACGACTCATGCATGATTGCCATGTGTCCAACAGTTACAGGCCACGTCCAGTAACTGCTCACAACCTTGCGTATGTTAGATCCTGCGTGATTTTCAACTATGCACAGGCTGTGAAGACAGTTATCCTTTCAGTTATTTTTGACTCTATAAATAGGGTTCTTTTCTCATTCATTGTACAGATACATAGTGATCTAAATTACTGTCAAAATTTTGAGAGCTTTTCTTCTTCGCATCGTCCAAGGGATAAAGCGATCGTCTTCTAGATCGGATTCCTATAGTTGTAATTTTCCCAGATACACAATAAATAAAGTGAATTTATTTATGGAAAATAAATTGGCGACTCTGCTGGGGAAAACCATCTCCTCTTCTGAGATGGCAATAACTCAATGCGATACTTCGTCAGTCGGCTCGACGAAGAAGGTGATATCGATCCAATTCGATCAACTCGCCTACGAAGAAATGCAGCGGGCTAAGGGTGGCAAGCCCACTTCAGCCTCCATCACTACTGCCAAGTCGAAGGGACGATCTGTCTACGTCCCTAAGAATCAGTTGGCAACCAATGGTGACTTTCCTGCCACAGTGTCTACTCCTAACACTGGCAAGGAGTCTACCGCAAGCACGCACACTCTTGTGTGTTCGAAGACAACAGCAGCCAAAAGTCACGCTGGCAGCACTGGCTCCTTAGCCAAGCCTGTTCCAGCGTACAATCTTAATTTCAAAAGTCACGCTGGCAGCACTGGCTCCTTAGCCAAGCCTGTTCCAGCGTGTATTTCTAAATTCAAAAGTCACGCTGACAGCACTGGCTCCTTAGCCAAATCTGTTCCAGCGTGTATTTCTAAATTCAAAAGTCACGCTAACAACACTGGCTCCTTAGCCAAATTTGTTCCAGTGTATATTACACCAAAATTTGGCTCTTTAGCCAAAACTTTATACACAGACAATACTGGCTCCTTAGCCAAATTATCACCAGCATACTCTAAGAAGAATAGCTCTTTAGCTATCTCTTCGTCTTTGCCAAGTTCTACTAGAACTGGGGGTGGTCTTGCTCCTTCACACAAAGTCCCTTCAAAAAGAAATAATTCTTTAGTTGTTTCTTCTGCTCCTGTAGTTTTTACTTCAGGAACAGCTTTGACTGACAATTTTGTTAGTCAATGAAAAGGAGATGGTCTTTTGACTACTCTTCCTTCTGGACATTCTATGTCTCAAAACTTGAATAAGTCTAAGAAGAAACATTTCTTAATGTCTTCTTCTACGACTTCTTCGAATTAGGCACATAATTTGTCTATAAAAGAGGTTCTGTTACCAACTCCTAATCAAGGGGATGGTTCAACTCTTCCTTCTCTGCAAATATCCAGATCAATGGAAGGAAAACTCCAAGTTTCAAAAACCAATGTGTTACCTTCAACTGATCTAAGAACAAAACTTGATCAAATCCGTTTAGGAAGCACTTCTGGTGTCAAAAAACCATACCAATCGGGAACAAAAGCAAGAGATCCAGATGCAGAGTATGCTAGAAATTATGTGGCTCACATTAATCACTCTCTATATAACCAAGAGCCATCAAGACCCAAGAACCGGAAATATATTCCTAAATATACACAAAGAACATTCTCTGATATACCTCAATCTTCACAGACAGATCTACGAGAACATCTTCAACAGAAGAGAAGGAATAATTCTGTGTCAATGGACCATGCTGAATGTGACTTCCAGCCAAGAGTCATAATTCAATGCAGATGTCAATCAATGGATCAGAACTATGTTGATCATGAATGTGACTTCCAGCCGAGAGTCACAATGCAATACAGATGTCAAACTAAACGACAATCTGTCTTCAATCGGATTCAGTGTGAACCTATGCCTGATGAAGATGAACCTCTATATGCTTCTGTCAACATGACCTCTCGGGATACTGGGGGTAGAAATGATAGTCCAGATGGATATATAGAGGCACCAGATCAAGAGTCCTGGCTTCTACTCAAAGGACTTTGATTTCTGAAGATGATTCTGAATTTCTTGGAGAATCTAACTTCCCACCTCTTCCTACTAGGGGTAATTCTCCTATAACTGACTTTGATACACAAAGCAGTGATTCAGAACAAACAACATCCACCAGTTCATCAATAATCCCTCGTACAGTCACAACATATATGGTCGATGGGAATACTGATGAACCTTCTTCTTCCATGACTCTTCAAGAACAAAGAATTGCTTCTTTGGAACAGCAAATGAAGTCTATGGCTGATAATATGAAGTCGATGTATGAACTCATGGCAACCCAACTGCAAAATCGACAGACTGCACCAGAAGCCATACCAATTGACACTGGTGTCAGTCCAGTACATGTTCCTCCAGCAGTCCAGTCCAATACTCCTGGGCAAGCTCCACCAGTTCCTAGTCACTCTGGAGCTGGGGGTAGTACTTATAATGCTGTTCCTCCTCCCAACTATTCTCTACAAGCTACAACTCCACAATCCTCCGGAGTTGTTACTGAAGAATTGAGGAATCTCCGAACTCAATTTGAGGCATTCAAACAGAAAGACGGTTTACAAAGGTTAGGCATCAAGCAACCTTATCCGATAGAATGGAAGCAAGTATCATACCCTCCTAAATACAAGCCTCCTACTATCTCATTCTATGATGGAACCACTTCTCTAAGTCAATTTATTAATCACTTTGAAGTGATGACTGACCAGCTGCAACCAAGCGACGCCCTCCTTACTCGGGTGTTTGTCGGATGTCTCAAAGGAACAGCTTATGAATGGTATAGAAGTCTCCCGGATGGGTGTATTACCTCATTTTCCGGTTTCAAACAAATGTTTCTTGAACGATTCTATGAAGGGATCAATGACATGACTATGTCTGCTCTTATAAGAATCAAGCAGAAAAATAATGAAACTACAGAGGAATTCATTGAACGGTTTCGAAGAGAAGCTCTGAAGATGCCTCTTGGAACTCCTGATGCTGTCACCATCGACACATACAAATCAAATTTGTTGCCAATAATCAGCATGTGGATAGGTTCTACTCAATTTCAAGATTGGCCTTCCTTCATAGTCAGTGCCAAAGCCGCAGAGATCAGTGCTGAAACTTTCAAAGGTTTAGGAGTGCAGATAAATCATAAAGAAATAGGTCAAAACAATAATAATAATGCTAAATTCAATAAAAGCAAGGAAAAAGAAACCCTTGAAGTTAATCTTCAGAGTAAAGATGCATCGACTGTTCAAACTCCTCCTACCTCTATGACTCAACAGCCAAGAGCACCTCGCCCTAAAGAAGAATATTCTTTTGATGACGATGATATCCTTGATATCTTTGAATGTCTGCTGAAAGGTAATAAAATACAATTACCTGAAATCAAGAAACCTGATGAAGCTGGTAAGACAGATCATCCTAAATACTGTCCGTACCACAGAATGTTGGGTCACACAATTCGTACATGTTATGTACTGAAAGAAAAGATCCAGGAAATGATTAAATCTGGAGCTCTCTCTCTTACTCCGAAAGAGAAGACCGTCACATCCAATGTCGTCTCTATGCAATTCAGAGATTTCCCCCCTCAACTCCTTGAAAGCGGGATTGTTCCTATTCCAGAGGCAACTCTTAAAATAGTGAATATTCCTCCTCCACAGTCTGAAGGATTAGTACCAATCACTATAGAAACAAGAGAAATCATGTGGATTTATCCTGATCTAGTGGCAGACTTTGAATCTCCTCCTCTTCAAAAGACTACATCTAGAAAGTCCAAGAAGGCTGGAAAGATTAAGTCATGTTATATGACTTCTCTCGGATCTACTCCTGACACAGAGCCAAAAGATAAAGAAGAAGCACTTGCTGGTGCTACTCGAATAGGGAAACCTTATCTAAAGGATTATTCCAAAAGTCCCGAAGATGCTCCTGATATCCCTCCTGCTGACAAAGATGTTCCTAATGTTCCTCTTGAAGAAGAACCATCCACTACACCTATTCCTTCCACTGCACCGGTTGAACCTGCTCCTTCCAAGCCCACAGCTCTTGAGAAAGGCAAACAACAGGCTCGGTTTGATAAGCCTATCAAGAAGTCCCCTCCTCTTGGGCTTCAGAAACCTTATAACTTCGACATTCTAGATCAACTTGCTAATACTCCAGCTAGAATGTCACTCTTTGAACTTCTCCGTCTTTCTAAAGAGACTCGGGAGACGTTAAGTGAGGCACTTCTTCAGGCTGACTCTTGTCTTGCACAATTAAAAAAGCCAAGTGAAGAACCTGTCACTTGCTTACGTTGCAACGGTGTATTAGAGATTATACCAAATATCACCTTTACATAAGACGACATGCTACTGGAGGATAATCGACATGATCGGCCTCTCTACTACACCGGTTATATCGATACGATGAAGATAGATCGTATCCTCATTGATCCAGGGTCTGCTATAAGTATAATGCCAAAGAGTCTGTTGGATGAACTAAAAATCCCTCTTCACAAGCTTTCCAAGACGGTTACTACTATCCTGGGATTCAATCAGAGCCGAAGCGAGCCTCTGGGAAAGATTCATCTGAAACTTCAGATCGGCGATTTCAGATCTAAAGTCACTTTCTATGTGATTGAGATCGTGGGATCTTACAATCTTCTTCTGGGGAGGCCCTTTCTTCATGAAAATAATATAGTACCTTCTACTCTTCATCAGTGTTTTAAATACATTGACAGCAATAGAAGAGTACAAAAAGAAGTGGCTGATATAAATCCTTTCCATGGGGTTGAAGCTTATTTCAATGATTCCCGAATGTATAAAGAAGAGTATACAAGGGTGATACAAGCTATGGAGAAAGAGGATTCATAAAGTGAGACTTTAATAATCCCTGTTAAAGGTCGAACTACTCAGCAACAATCCCCCAAACCCTCTGGAGAAGGTTCTTTCATCATTCCAGTAAGTGGACGGATCTCTCCATTATCTCAGTCGTCTACTCAAGATACACTAATCATTCCTGTCAGTGGGCGTACTACAGTTCCCGTATCTTCACATATGAAACATGATACTCTGGTAATCCCTGTTGGAGGGCGGACTACTCTTCCATCTCAAGCTTCAAGGGAGCTCACCTCTTCTGAGCCGTTTGTTATCGATCTTAATCGAAACAAAACTTCTTCTCGTTCTTCTTCTCCCCCTTTAGTCATTGATTTGGCTAAGATCTCTAAGGCTCAGCCTTCTTCCAATGTAAATACTGGTACTTTTAAATTTAATGAAAAGTCTCCATCTTTGCAGTATATTGATGTGTGTAATCATGTTCATAGTTATTTACATTTGTTAGATGACTTGAGAACAATAACCATAGGAGTTGTACAGACTTTCCATATAGATGTATCCCTAGAATCAGCACAAACTTCATACTTTCTGGTTCCCAGCAGAAAAACAGGAGACATTCCAATAGTCTTTTACAAAGGACCCCAAAATCCTTCTAACCCTGAAGATGATGACAAAAACGATGATACTGGAAGATTACAACTACGTCGTTATAGTCAGCAATCTAAAGACATCATTAAAAATATGGGTTATGACTTCAGAACTGGCTTTAGTAATGGGAGAGGAAGAAGAATGCCTGTTCGGATTCCTCCTTTAAAATATGGAAGGACGAAATGCGGATTAGGTTATATTGCTTCTACTCCCTTTATCAATACTATCCATGAAGATCTTAAATCTGACGAAGATAAGAGATCCGATTCTTCTAGTACTACCTCTTAGGATTCTGATACAAGTATCGGTGAATTCTACTGCAACATTCTGTCTTCCAACATGGTCTCCATTGACCGTTCTGAAGAAAGTGATGAAGACGAAGATGGGTTTAAAATCTCACCTGAATCAGAACAATGGGCCCAAAGGTTAGATAATCAATGGGAGTTCCGATTCGAACAAAAAGAACCTCCGACTGAAGACAAACTTGTTCAAATAGATGTTGGTGAAGAGGGATCCCCCAAACCAATATTTATCAGTAAAAGTCTTTCAGAGACTGATAAGCAAGACATGATTAAACTTATTCATAAATACATCGATGTTTTCGCTTGGAGTTATGAAGATATGCCAGGACTTGATCCACAGATAGCAACTCATAAACTCAATATCATGCCGAATGCTAAACCGGTCAAGCAACAACAGCGACGATTTCGTCCAGACATTATGGATGCAATTGAAGCTGAAGTCAATAAACTCATGGCCTCCGGGTTTATTAGAGAGGAACAACATCCTGATTGGGTGGCTAATATAGTTCCTGTCCTTAAAAAGACTGGCAAGATCAGAGTATGCATAGACTTCCGCGATCTCAATACGGCATGTCCTAAAGACGAATTCCTTCTACCAATCACTGATGTTATGATCGATAATACCTGTGGATTTGAACGGATGTTATTCATGGACGGGTATTCTGGGTATAATCAGATCAAAATATTTCCAGATGACGAGAAGCACACTTCGTTCAGAACGTCGATTGGTACATACTGTTATACAGTGATGCCATTCGGTCTCAAGAATGCAGGAGCAACTTATCAACGAGCTATGAGCACTATATTCCGTGAACATTTGCAGAAAACAGTCGAATGCTATGTTGATGATATTACAGTCAAAAGTCGACAAAAAGAGGATCACATCCAAGATTTGAAGACTATTTTTGATCTAATGCGTAAGCATCAATTAAAGATGAACCCTACTAAGTCCTTCTTAGGCGTCTCTAGTGGCAAATTTCTCGGCTTCGTCATTACCGCTAAAGGTATACACGTGGATCCCGAGGAGATCAAAGCCATCCAAGAGATGCGTCCTCCACGCACCTTAAAAGAGCTACAAGGATTTCAAGGAAGGATCGCTTATATCAGGAGATTCATCTCTAATCTTTCAGGACGCTGCAGACCATTCAATAAACTTATGAAGAAAGGCGTTTCTTTTGTCTGGAATGATGAATGTCAGAAGGCATTCGATGATATAAAACAATATCTGATGAGCCCTCCAGTATTGGTACCTCCTGTCTCAGGAATACCGTTCCTCTTATATACCCGAGCAATGAGTCATTCACTGGGTGCATTGCTCGCTCAAAAGAATCAAAATGGTCATGAACAAGCCATTTACTATCTCAGTCGTACTATGACCGGAGCTGAACCTCGATATTCACCGGTCGAAAAAGAATGTCTAGCCTTGTTGTTCGCTGTCCAAAAGACACGACATTATATCATTGGTCAGACTATTCATGTCATTTCCCGGATCAATCCTATACGGGTCATGATGAAGAAACCCAGTGTTTTGAATTCTCGTTTGGCTAACTGGGGAATCTTACTTGCTCAGTATGATATGCACTACATTCCTCAAAAATTAGTCAAAGGACAAGCTTTAGCTGATTTTCTGGCTGCTCATTCAATTCCAGAAAATTCAAAACTCTATGATGAAATTCTAGATGAAGTCCTAGATTCAAACCAAATTGCTGAAGAAAATCCTACTTGGCGTCTATTCTTTGACGGAGCTTCGAGAATAGGTCCTAATGGTGACATTGTCGCTGGAGTTGGAATCGTTCTTGTATCGCCAGAAGGTCTTGCTATCCAAAGAGCTTATTCTCTCGATCAACCATGTTCAAATAATGTAGCTGAGTACAATATACTGCTTATTGGTCTTCAACTCGCTAAACATCTGAATATTCAACATTTGGAAGCGTATAGAGATTCTAAACTCATTGTCAATCAGATAAGGGGTACTTATGAAGTTCGCCATCAAGATCTGGTTCCTTATCATAGATCGGCTATATCTATGGCTTCTTCATTTGAAGGGTTCTTTATTGAACATGTTAGGCGAGCATGTAACACAGAAGCTGATGCTCTTGCCAATCTTGCGGCGGTGTTGGCTATTCCAATTAGACGTCAACAAATGATTGTTGTTTGCAATCGAAAATTATTTCATCTCGAAAATAATCTAACTCTAGGACTTCCAGTTGACATTGAAGAATCAACATCTCATAATGTCAACACAACAAGAGAATTTGGATTTAGTCATAAATCATTATCATCTTCATCTGATTCTAGCATGGAATTCATCTTCAGTAATTCAGCTGGGACTCAGAGTACGGATAAAGATTGGAGACTTCCTTTCTTAGATTTCGTATTGTATGATATTCTTTCAGATAATCCGAGTGAAGCGGCATCTATCAAACGACGATCACTCAGATTCTATTACAATCATACTACAAGAACCTTATATCGTCGAGCTTATGATGGTTTACTTCTTCGATGTGTTGCCGGTGATGAGGCTCAATAAATCATTCGTGAAGCACATGATAGAATTTGTGGAGCACATCAGCCGGGACCAAAACTTCAAGACCGTATTCGACGTATGGGTTATTATTGGCCCACTATGGTATCAGATGCCATCGAATATGCAAGGAAGTGTAAAGCTTGTCAAATCTATGCAGATTTTATTCATCAACCCTCGGAATTTCTGCATCCAACGGCAGCATCATGGCCCTTCGAAGCTTGGGGTATGGACATTATCTGTCCGATCAATCCGTCGTCATTAAAAGGTCATCGGTTTATTCTCGCAATAACCGATTATTTCTCCAAATGGGCTGAAGCTATTCCGTTATCTGAAGTCAAGACGTCCAATGTCATCAACTTTATCAAACATCATGTCATCTACAGATTTGGTGTTCCCCGACGCATTATTCATGATAATGGTCCACAATTCGTCAGCCAGAAATTTATTGGATTCTGTGATGATCATCGGATCAACAATGTGGCTTCTACTACATATAATTTGGCAGCTAACGGACTAGCATAAGCTTTCAACAAGACCATCATCAAACTCTTAAAGAAGTTTGTCTCTACTAACAAACGTAATTGGAGCGAGAAACTTGGTGAGTGTTTGTGGGCTTACCGTACTACAGTTCGTAATGCTACTAGATGTACACCTTTCTCTCTGGTGTATGGATGCGAAGCTGTTCTTCCATTAGAGATTTAAATTCCTTCTTTAAGGATAGCAATCACTAATGAGCTTACTGCCGAGAATAATGATCGTCTTCGACTTCAGGATTTAGAAGCTCTGGATGAAAAGCGATTATCTGCTCAACAGAATATTGAATTCTATCAAGCTAGAATTTCAAGAGCTTTTAACAAGAAAGTCAGAGTTCGAGCATATCAAAAAGGAGAACTTGTTCTAACAGTCAGACGTCCTATGACTATGACTCATATGAGCAAAGGCAAATTCGATACAAAGTGGGAAGGTCCCTATATTGTGAGCAGAGTATTCTCAAATGGAGCTTATCAACTCTCAGAACTTGATGGTCGAAAAGTTATGATGCCTATTAATGGAAAATTCTTTAAAAAGTATTATGTATAAATATAAATCAGCAGACAAATTCATGTTTATAAATAAAATTTTATTTTATTTTAATCATGAATGCTAGTACATGATATTAAGGAAGATCACTATCATCCTTCTCTACATTTGGACGCGGACCGTTGTCGTCCTTCTCAAAAATACGATCAGCAAAGGAACTGAGAACTTCTTTGCTGGAGCCCATGAGAAACTTGCAGGCTGCCATCCTCATGGCTTCCTCTTCTTCAGTCCTTCCTGGATCAATCAGAAAGTCCAGAATATCTCGTGGCAGCTTGGGTGCAGACGAACCTTCGCCTGCTTCTACTTTCTTCGGCTGAACTGGATCGGCAGGGCATTCTTCAGTGTCCTTCTGAACTTTCGAGACGATTTTAGCCTTCTTGGATGCTTCTTCAGACGACATTTTTATGTTGAAGAGTAGAAGTGTTCGTTCTTGTTAGATTTTGACTATATTTATAGACAGAAGTTCCTCGAATAATGAAATGACACATTCATCCGACGGTTCGCCTGTTCGTTAATGCTTGACGGTTCATCCGTTCATTTATTACATTCATCCGACGGTTCGTACGTTCATTAATGCTTGGCGGTTCATCCGTTCATTTATTACATTCATCTGACGGTTCACCCGTTCATTAATACCTGACAGTTTATCCGTTCATAAAAAATTGAGTTCAAAGATATTTTTATGTCTGAATTCTATTTTTCCTACTCAGTATTAAACTAAGATCATTTCTGGTTTAATATCATCTGATAGAATTACAAAGTTAGTTTGTATATTCTATTCTATTGAAATGTGTCATGTATTATTTACCTCTGAACATATTTTCTATATCATTACCAAAACAGCAAAACCAAAAATCAGATCAAGAATTCTTATTTGTTTTCATTCATAATCAAAACATTGGATACAAGTGAGAATGAAAAAGATTCACTTATTGGGAGTTATTAGCTCCCTGATACGATCAAGAATAGCATTCAGTTTCACTTCATGAGTTTTCTGAACCCTTTCAGCTGCTTCTACTGTAACATTCTGTTCGTCAAAAATGATAATAGCAGTTTGGAGACGGTTAGCTTCTTCAATTTGTTCTGCCTGCATCTGCTCTCTCTCCTTTTGAAGAGTTTCACAGCGTTCGGCTTCAGAAATATAAGCAGCAGTAACCTCAGCTTGCTCTGTCTCTATAAGAGCGATTCGCTCTTGAAGGCGAGCCAACTCCTCTTTCAAATTCTTCAGCTCTTCAGCTTTGGATGCTTTATCTTTCTCCAGAAGCTCTACTCTTTGACGGGTAGATAATATTTCTTCGCTCTTTTCTACTAATTTCTCAGAAGAAGAGGCAAGAAATGCTTCCAATACAGCTTGCTAGGACTGAGCTTCATGCTCTAGTTGACTGATCTCAGTCGCAGTTAAAGATTGAAGGACTTCTTTTTGAGTCTCCCAGTATTTTTGGATAGTTATTTCCAACTCATCCAGGAGATGTTCGAAGAAGATGCACTGAGATTCGCAACCAGCATGTCGTAACGCCATGAGCGGGAACTTGACCATAGTTCGAAGATCAGAAAAGGGCATAGCTTCATCCTTCAAGAAACGTCTGGAATATGTATCTAGATATGAGTAAATGATCTCTGAATACATTCCCAGAGTTCTTGCTAGTCCAGTCTCAAATCCAGGTGTCGCTGTCATCATTGAAGAAGAAGCTTGAATATTCTCTACCCTGGGAACAGAAGTAGGTGCTACTGGAGAAGTTGGCAAGTGTGAACTCCTTTCATCAGCATCAGCCTGGATAAGCGGAGCATGAGTCGAACTCATCGCTGCAGCAGTTCCTACAATCAAAGAAAATAATAATAATCAGCATATAGAGAAAAAGAAGCAGCAGAAACAGAATTTGAAATAAAGTTCTACCAGGCTGAGGTTCATATTTAATATATTGGGGGAGTCTGGCGTCTTCTCGTAGTCTATCCATGATAGTATCCGACACCTGCTTCATGTGGCTGCTTCCAGCTCCAGAATTACTGGATGCTGGAGCGTTATCCGGAGATTGAGCAGGTTCGGGGCTAAGTTCCATTCTGTTTCCCTTGACTTTATCCTCATCATAAGGAGTAGAAGTACCAGTATGCCAATCTTCTTCTCCTTCAGTTTCTGCTTCTTCTTCTTCATCCCCAGCTTCAGGATGAGTCTCTGATCCAGAGTCTATGATATTCACATCTTCATCAATCTCAGGAACAGTGATGACAACTAGCTCAGTATTGACTGCCGGTTCAGTCTTCTCTGGAATGTCAGTTCAAAGAATGATGTCTTGACAAACATTCTTCAACAAATCATCAGCAGCTGATAGCTCAGACGCCGGCACGTCTTCATCGCCTTTGGTCAAAGAAATGTTCTGAAGCAGCTTGGGTTTTAGGAACTTCTGGCTGTTCTGTAACCTCTGCCAGAGCTGGTTCTTCTTCAGAATAATCAATTTGGTCATCCAGTGCCTGGATGACGCCTTCAGTCCCATGCTTAAATGGGATCATCCTCATCTCTGAGGGTTCAATAACTACTCCGCTTGTTGTTGGAGCAGTTGTTTCCTGAGCTTGAGCGGACTCCACCTCAGTCTGTTCAGTTGAAACTGCTGGAAGGTGAATATCATCAGATTCTGTTTGTTCAGTAGAAGCCGTTTCGTTGATTTCTGGCAAAACTCCTCCACTCATAATCGTTTCTAGAAGTTCATTGCCTTTCATCTTGCTGACGGCCTTCTTGACATATTTTCCTCTCGACCTCCTTGTTATCAAAGGAGCGTCGTCTTCATCAGTCTCTTCGTCTTTATCGACGGCATCATCTTCATCAACCGAGATGCCACCTAAAAATGAAGTAGCAGTTACTGACACTCCTTTCTTCTTCTTAGATGTCTGAGACTTAGTACTCCTTTTGGAGACGGTCTCAGATTCATCACTTCTCTTCCTCTTAGAAAGAGATACAAATATAGGAGGAAGGACTTCATCAGGAAAATTTCCCTCCTGAAATAATTCGTATAGAGGCTCAACCTCTGCTGTCTCATCTACGGGTTTCGGAGAAAATTGTTGCATAATAGTCTTCTTCTTTGACCTCTTCGACGGAGCTAGGTCGTCCTCCGCAACAAAAGTCTTCAGATTGAAACTCGGCTTGAAGGTGCCCAACGAAACATAGAAGCGAGCATAGGTATAAAGCATCTTCGTTCCTGCGCTTGATAAAGGATTAGGCATAGAGAATACAGCTTTCGTATCTCTAGCCGCAAAATATCTCCAAGCCCGAGCTCCGTCAATAAGCCCTCCACGAGCGAAAAGGCAAGTGGTGGCGTTCCCAACGTGAAGTTGGTCATATCCGAATTGCCTGGCAAATCGACTTGGCAAATATGGCTCCAGATACGTCATATCTTCATGACGGTACACTAGATGAGAAGGCCGAATTCTCTGTAACCACTGAAAGGCTACATCATCTAATCTGTTCCCCATATCTCCGTCTATCATATTTAAGGGCATGCTCTCGTAGCCCAGTGGTGGAGGGACACATTGAATGGACCAATGTGAAGCTCGATTCAAGACATTTCTGCATTCTGGAAGGGTGTGAACCTTCCAAAAAGCCCTCCAGAGTATCTCTCCAAAAAGAGACTGCCACTTCCTCCTGCCCCTGGAGGTATCAAGCCATCATGATGGAGGAGGAGCCAGCCATACAGATATGTAAAAGGCATGTCTATCCGTGGGAACTCCTCAGTCATCCTCCTTTGATCAGAAAGCATGTTGGTTACAAAATTCCGAAGACCTGCATTCAGTCTACAGGTCATCGCTGATAATAAATCTAACTTGAAACCATGCATAAGGCGTACCGCTGCAAAGGTAACGCCTCTATGTATCCTGTCCAGAGAGCTGGAACCAGGAACGATGAATCTTCTTAACCACAGAGATAAGAATCCGGCCAAATGACCGTTGCTTGACAGCATCTTCCCACTCTGTCTCACGTACGAGTTGAAAGTAGTTCCAGCTTTGAACTCGTACCAGTCTTCAGTGATTATGAAATCCTTGCAGTCATATTTCTCCAGCAAATAAGTGATTTCACTCTCAGAGAGAGGCTTGAAGTTGCTAATCTGATACCACCTCTTCTCGTTTATCTTCTTTTCATCCTTTTCACGGTTCATGAAAAGGTAGGACATCCATTTCTGAATGTGGTTGCCGGCTTCATCTTTAGAACTCTTGTAATATAGAGTACATGTGCTAAAATGGCACATCATCTCTTCAAATAGATGCACCATCTCTGGGTTCTTCTCTGACAGAAAGTTCAGTTCTTCTGTCGTAGGCACGTACTCCTCATACGACAGAGTGCCTGAAGGCAGATGTGAGATGTATTCCATCTCATGAAGGGCAAAGCCCATCTTCCCTTTCGGAGTCATAAATGTCCCCGTCCTGTGATTATATCTCTCAATCAAGGCTAGGAACAGAAAGGGGTTAGGCCTGAAGCCGTAGGATGAATTGACGACGGCGTCATACAGGTTTATCTTCTTCAGCTCAGTTTCAAAATTCTCCAAAGCCCAGTGGACCAAAGTCCTCCATCTTACGTTCTCCTGATTCATTAAGTCGTTCATCCTCGGCGTTGAATCGGTGGGGTAGAACGCATTCTTGTTTGCCATGAATTCATTTATGAAAATGGGCATTCTGAATGGCATCAATATGGATGAGTCTTCAGGTGGTATGCATCCAGGCTTCAAACCCCGAAACACTGATACGTGATTTTCTGGGGCACTGAAAAATCCCTCCTTCCTGTAAATGATGCGGCTTGCCTTCGCCTGCTGGTATTCTGTTAAATGCCAGGACATCTTTCTCGGGTAACTGGCATGCATGAATCTCATGATGGACAAGCCCCTGAAAACCTTCGGCCAGTACATTGGTTGATTTACATCACCTTCGAAGTAAAAGCAGACTTTCTCTCTAATACTCTTTGGCTGTGATTTTTGTGCTATGGCATCTCTGAACAAAAATGCTGGTTTTTTGTGGGACACCAAGTCAAGACTCTGAAAAGGTTGACCATTCATCAGACAAAGTAAGGTTGTATGATCTTGATTGGCCAACAATGATAGTCTGGCTTCTGGAAGGTCGAATTGAGGGAATTTTACATGAGATAAATCATGTTTAAATGTAAAACTCAAGTGCCCCTCATAATCTGCTTCCTCACTTCGGATGTTCACTGAAGAAAATAAAAGAAGACAAGGTCAGATATGTTTTCTATATCTACGAGCCTTGTGCGTGTATAGCAGTGTTCGAAGGAAATTTCAAAAGTTACGCAGACTTCAGATAGATATACTATCAAGACACGCTGAATGATTTATTCATATAGGTGTTTAATTCACGCAAAGTTCAGGCAGATTAGAATGAAAGTCACGCATCATTGCCAGAATCACATTTGAGTGAAAATGACAAAGACACGCTGACAGATCAATACTAATCTATCCAGAAGATGACTCTCAAAAGTCTGCGTGACTATTTCAATATTGACATCTCTGTCAACATATGAAAAATCACGTAGAGTCATCATAAAAGCTGCGTGACTATTTCAACATCAACATCTCTGTCAATATATGAAAAATCACGCAGAGTCATCATGAAAGCTGCGTGACTATTTCAAACATCGATATTTCTGCCAACATGAAAAATCACGCAGAGTCATGAGAGTCATGCTCATTTGCGTGAAACACAGAGCTTCGTAAACACGAAGATGTGAAGTATGGCCGACCCTAAAGAGGGGGCATACTTTATTAATATCCTTTGCCCTAAGAAGGGGGGATATATTTCTGAAGTTCATTACTTGTTTTAAGATCCTAAAAAATTCTATGTGGAGTTCATCTTCATCTTCATCTTCAACAGTTCGTATTCCCCCATCACTTACGCTGAATAGGGGGATGCGTGACTTCTCATCGAGGAAGTCTATCAGTGGTGGCACGAGAGGAAGTCGCAGGGGCTTTTCCCTTGGCCTGAGAGTCGGCTTTCTTGGGAGCCATTGCTGTTGAGAAAGGGAAGAGGAAGTCGGAGAAGATGAAGTTCGTCGGAGGAGGGAAGTTTTCTCTTCTGTGGATTCTCTCTCTAAAAGCAAGTAAAGAATGAAAGAAGTGGATTATGGCTTATTTATAGGCTCGTGAAGAATTCTAAACGGCACATCATTATTTGCCTCGATTTAGGAGTCTGATACGGGATCCTAACTGCACAGAATCCCAACAGTCCAATCATTAAGGAATAAATATCTCTTTAAAAAGTCATCTCAGCGTGACTAAATTCATTTTATCATCTTAATTTCAAAGTATTTCGAAATAATTTATCATTTTTCGAAAACTTCGAAGGGGGTTTTGTAGGCCTTAAAAATGAAAGTTACGCTGAGTTGTTCAGAACAAAGTCTCAAAGTCACGCAGAGTTGATCAGAACAAAGTCTCAAAGTCACGCAGAGTTGATCAGAACAAAGTCTCAAAGTCACGCTGAGTTGATCAAGACAAATGTTTAAAAATCACGCTAGAGACAGCTCATCATTTGTCAAAAATGTTATTATGACTGACAGTACGACAGTCGAAGAATGTCTCCTCGTATGCCACGTATACATGGAACTCGAGAGATCACAGCCGACTTTGGCGTGACTTTTGAAATCTTCTTCAACAAGACTCAGCCTTCATCAAGTTGGCGTAGCAAAAAAGTTTCTTGTCATTTAATGCGACTGACAAAGTAATCACTGTCAGAGATTTTGTGTCAGTCGAGGCACATCGAATCAAGACAGCTGGCAGTTCTGCCTCAAGCTTGCGTATATTTTGAGCCTTCTGGCTCAAGTATGCGTGTATTTTGAACTTCTATGTTTCTTCATCAAGTTTGCGTGGATTTTAAAGCTTTTTGCCCCAAGTCTGCGTGGATTCTGAAGCTTCCTGCCCTAAGTCTGCGTGGATTTTGAAGCTTTCTGACCCAAGTCTGCGTGGATTTCGTCCTCAATGAGCCTGCGTGGATTTCATCAAATTGGAGTACGTGGCAGCCATGCCACTGATCTCTCGCTTGCGTGTCCTATAACTTGCACACGACTCATGCATGATTGCCATGTGTCCAACAGTTACAGTCCACGTCCAGTAACTGCTCACAACCTTGCGTATGTTAGATCCTGCGTGATTTTCAACTATGCACAGGCTGTGAAGACAGTTATCCTTTCAGTTATTTTTGACTCTATAAATAGGGTTCTTTTCTCATTCATTGTACAGATACATAGTGATCTAAATTACTGTCAAAATTTTGAGAGCTTTTCTTCTTCGCATCGTCCAAGGAATAAAGCGATCGTCTTCTAGATCGGATTCCTACAGTTATAATTTTCCCGGATACACAATAAATAAAGTGAATTTATTTATGGAAAATAGACATATATCCAGTAAGTAAAAAAATGTGCAAGATGGCTCAACTAATTTTCAAATTACCTGTAAGATATTTTACGTGGTTGAAACTTTCCATGTTGCAGTGCTTAATAGTCCTCTTGTGGTCTAAACGATCCCATTTCACATAGAAGGGATAGTTAAGAAAATAATTGACCTGAAAAGATGTGATTTATCAGTTGTTAGGGGCATAAATACTACTATATGGTGTTTAATATCGGCCATGGGTTTCAAACTCCAGACCTTTTGTCAACTGTTGTTGCAGTAGATGGGGAAATTAATTAAACACTTAGTGTACCTTTAGTTAGTTAGCCTGCACCAAAGCTTTCCATTATTACTCAAAGTTGGGCGAGCTAGATTTTCGATAAGCAGTTGTATATATCAGGTTATCTAGAAATTGAAACAAATGAAAAGAAAATAATCAGCCATGGCTTTTCAATGATCTCAACCTTGAAAAAGTTAGAATGCAAAAAATAGAATCATATGTATCTGTGAATCATAAACACACGTTCTAAAAACTAGAAAGCAAAAAAATTCCAACGATGAGCCATGACTTTTAATGATCTCAACCTTGAGCATAAGCAACTTCTACAAATTGGGGAAACCCTAAATAAAAATAAATCTTTGCAAAATACTAAATAAAAGAGGAAGTGGGGAAAAAGAGTACTTTCCACAAAAAACAAGTCTCTGAAGATGTTGAGAATCCCCTCGTGTCGATCCCTCTCTCTACCTCTCTTCCTCTGATTTGAACAAAACAAGAAAAAATGATTTGAACAAAAATAAAAAAATAAAAAAGAAGAAGAATACTAACCTGTGCGATCGCGGGAAAGGTAGAGGCGGGAGATGAGGGGGCCGCCGGTGTCGCCCGAGGGAGAGAAGGAGACAGCTGGTGATGGTGAGTATGGGCTGGAGGACGAGGCTGAGATTGATGTTGTGTCGTTACTGATTTTGTTGTCGGAGTGGGAGGAGGCAGCATGCTTCGGCTCTTCCATATTGGTGAGGAGGGTTTCTTCCCGTGTAGTGAGGAGAAGGGTTTCCAGCTCCAGTATGGTGAGGAGAAGGGTTTTCAATTCCCTCTAGAGAGGTAGGATCGATATGTGTGCCAGGGAAAGGAAGAGCATACGCTTAAGCTACGTACGCGTGAAAATCACGTGGTAAAAGTTCTCACATCTAGGTATGCTTTTCGTGTGTTCTGAAATAAATAATTTTTATTAAAAATAAAAAGAAAAAAATTGGAAAGTTTTTTTTATTTTGGTACAATTTATTGCCGTTCCAACATCTAGGCACGCTAAATATGTGTTCCAAATTGAAAAAACGTCTAGTGTTCCTAATTAGCTATTTTGGTGTAGTGTGAATACAGAGATTGTAATATGACAGTGGGTTTTCTTTGACTGGGTTTATGTTTTAAATCATTGATTAGTTCACGAATTATCCTGTAATTTACATACACACATGGGCTGCTAAATTCTGAGAACACATGACACTACACAGGAACATGCCACCTAATGTTCTACACACACACACACACACACACACATATGATTCCAATCACTGTCACATTCCTACACACACATCTACACAGTTAATGACACACACACCCTCTCACATTTCCCTCATTACTCACACACACAAGTTACTCTTCACACACACTCTACATACTCACACACACACACTCTACATACTCACACGCACACTCATGACTCACCCTTCCTTGCTTTCTTTCCCTCTACATGTATATATATATATATATATATATATATATAAATATATATATATAATGATTATCTAGTACCTATATAGTTTTCCTATATGTATATGTATATGTATATGTATATGTATATGTATATGTATATGTATATGTATATGTATATATATATATAATGGTATGTGAGTGAATACATATATATATATATATGTAAATATAGCCTTATGAGAAATATGCATATGATTGGGTGATGTGAATTGGATATGGCATTGCCTATAGATAATGTGGTAGTGTAATGTCAATATTTCAATTTCCTATAGGTGATATGGCATTTGCCTATATAGATAGATATATAGCCTATGTATAGGTGTAGTGGGTTATAAAGTAGGGATTCCATTGGCCTATATGTGATTTGGCTCATGGACTAGGTAGGATAGCCTATGGCATGTGGTACGGATACACTTGTGTATCACCAGACTAGTGTGACTTGTGTGATATTTAGCTAGTTGACCAAGAATTGACTGGTTAAGCCAGGTTTGACCAACCTAGACTAGTTTGACCAAGTTTAACCTCGTTTGACCTAGTTTGACTTATTTAGACTAGAACTGACCTAGTTTGACTGTTAGGGTTGACTAGAGTTGACCAAAGGTTGACTTTAGCTAGATTGACCCCAAACTTCATGTAGATGCATTGTAGCAGTCTATTTTCTTATTTTAGACTTGTTGTGACTTGTACTGTTCTATAGGAGACAGACACCACTCCTCGGACAGTATATTCTCTTCGAACATTCGGGATACCAGGCGAGTACATTCTCTGATCATTTCATATCCTGTTTAGAATTATTTTTCTACTTTAAATTACTTTACTTGATACTGTCACGTTGGTCACACGGATTGGTACTATATGAATATTTTCATGAGATGTTATCCCCCTCGGGAGCATCGGATACTGCATGTTTTGTGCGTTTCACGAATCATCACGTATCTCTATGCTTCCTCTGACTCATGAATCGCTTGTGACACATGTACTCTCATGTTCACAGAGCCTTCATGAATCACCTTTACGTATCACTCATTTTATGAGCCATGTGAAGTTTCACGAATTTTAACATAACTTGAACAGATCTTTTTGTATTGATTGGGGGATGGGAGAGTAGAAATAGACATGTGAATATTATCCAAGTAGCTGTAGTCATGAATCACTCTTCTAGCTGTAGTCATGAATCTCCTATGCCATTCACATGTTTATATTTTACTCTGACTCACTAGTAACTATTAGTTCTCTACGTATAGTAGATATTTCGATTACAGTTCTCTCTCTGTTTACATATTGTATTTCTTCAATTCACGTATCTTACTTTACTGCATGATTATATTTTCTAACCTACTATGATCTGTTGAGATGTACTGTACTCGCTCCTGTCCTGACTGGACATGTTTAAAATATTACAGAGAATGAGGAGGAGGCCCTTTGTACCACCTATTACGGAGCAGGATTAGACGATACCTGCGACCTGGTTCCTCTGGAAAACCCAGCTGCAGTACAGGATGCTACTCCCTTAGTCTAGGCTAGATAGCTAGGCTTTAGTTTTCTTTCAGCATTGTTATTTGATTTTCAGTTGTTCTTTTGAGATGTTGTTATATTAGAGACTTGTATTGAGCTAGATGTTCTTGAGTTGTTATCTGAGACACTTAGATTTTCTCCCTCTTAATTGTATTATATTGTGCTTTTGATCTCTCTATCTACTTTTACTATTCTGTATCTGGCTTAGATGTGATTGAGACTGTTCTATTATGTCACCTCCATTCGGAGTGTATATACTATACAGGTACCTTTACATTGTTAAATGATTGACCTAGAACAGCGTTCTACCGCCGACACTTCGGCGTAGGCTTGGCGTTGTTACGTTCTCGTACCCTCACAGTGGGTGCGGGTCGTGACACGTTTTTAGTGGTGGCCCATGCAGGTCGAGTTATGTAGTGGTATTCGAACTAGAGTATCACTACAGCCTGTAGTAGGATTAGAATATTTTTGAAGGTACTCAATCACAAATAGGAAAAACTCTTATTCAGATTCCGTATATCTACATTTTGCCGCTTATTGTCTTCCTTAAATTTAAACTGTCCTCCCTTGATATTTTGACTCATTCTCAGCAATTATTTCTTGATCTGTGTCTCCAGGATGGTTGAGACGCGATCGCATCGCCAGGGCCAGGAGGCCGCCGATGAGAGGTCTGTCACCTCTCATACTCAGCAGCCAGCCCCTGGTACCGCAGCCCCAGTCATGCCAGCTGTGGTAGGTATTTCAGCAGCATTTGGAGGAGCCCCACCAGCAGTGAGGCATGAGCCGAGTCCGATAATTCCGGATGTACTTCTTCAGCAGCAGCAGCTACCTGCAGGGACAGTTGACGCCGTTCAGCTGTTAGCCTTCTTCCGGCAGTACATGGAGGGTCAGCAGACCCAGTAGCAGAGGCACACGGTAGAGCTCGTACGAGGCATTGAGCTGGCAGTGACTGCGATAAAGAGAGTCGTAGCTCAGCCAGCGGCAGCCCCGCAGCCGTACCAGCCACGGGAGAAGGGCATCCAAGATTTTCAAAAGATGCACCCGAGAGATTTCCGAGGGACAGAGGGGATCTTGTATGTCGATGAGTGGATCGAGCATATGGAGGAGATTTTCAGGTTGGCTGAGATCCCGACGAGGCTCCAGATAGAGGCAGCGGCCAGCATGATACAGGATCTGGCCCGTACATGGTACCAGACCGACCTAAGGGTCGGTACAGCAGGACAGACTTGGGCGTCATTCAAGAAGCTGTTCAAAGAGAAGTTTTTTCCTGACGTAGCGCTAGGAGCCCTCGAGATCCAGTTCGAGGCCCTAGTCCAGGGGAGCCAGTCCGTGGAGGAGTACGCAAGAGAGTTCTGCCGCCTGAGCAGATTTATGGAGGACTTATCGGAGACGACGAAGGCCCGAAGGTTCTGGAAGGGCTTGGTAAAGGAGGTCAAGTCCTACACCAAGAACGCCCACAGTGCTACCTATGAGGAGATCCTGGTGGACGCTTTAGCTGCAGAGGATGATCTTGAGCTTAGGCTCATGAGGGGACGAGACTCCCAGGGAGGCAGCAGTAGCGGAGGACCGGCCAAGAGACCGCACGTTCAGCATCAGTTTCAGCAGCAGTTCCAGGGTCACGGCCATCAGCAGGGATAGCAGCAGCCCAGACAGCATCAGGCACCCAGACAGCAGGCAGTCAGTTGCCCCTACTGCAAGAAGCCGGGGCATGGATGGGGTGAGTGCAGGAAGAGGCTGGACAGGTGCCTACTATATGGAGCAGTGGACCACCAACTGAGGGAGTGTTCCCAGTACATAGGCACATCACCAGGAGGAGGAGCCAAGGCTCCGGTAGGTCAGCAGCGGGGACCGTTACCGACGCAGCAGCAGAGATTTATGCAGTATCAGCATCAGGCTGGAGGAGGCCAGTAGGGGCGAGCTTACGCTATGACAGTCGAGGATGCTCAGGCAGTGGGAGAGGTGCTTGCAGGTTCTGTTCTTTTCGATTCCATTTCCACCTTGCCTCAGTATATCTATCTTGAAATTCAATTCCATCTGTTCTTATCTGCTTCCTTAATTGTTGATAAGTTTTGATCTAGCATTCTTTTCAATTTGGTTTTCTTTCGAGATGAGTCGTATGGGCTAGGTCGCCTAAGTTATGGAATCTAGAGTCTTCTATAGTCATGATAGCTGGCATTGTGAGGACATATAGTCATATTTTGGATGTATTTCTCGGGTGTGGGAATTTAAGATTTTTGCTGCCAAGCATGCGGCAATGCAAAAATTTTAAATACCATAGTTCTAGAGTTATGTACCTTAGTCGAGGATTCTGTGATTATCGTAGCCTTGCTCACTAGCATAACGAAGATTCTGAGTATCATGATTTTGGGCAGACGCATATGATTATCTGACGGTACGTTTGAGACTTTGATTGTGGGGTGTTTGACCTAGAAGACTACTACCATTTTAATTTCGAGGACAAAATTTTTCTCAGTTGGGTAGACTTGTAACACCTAGTTTCTAAAATGAGAGTAATTTTGAAATTTTATATTTTAATTTATTTAATTATGATATTTAAATGATAATATGATTTTGGGTAATTTTTAATCATTTTAAAAACTATTTAAATCATGACTTATGATTTTGGTGTATGACTAGTGTAAACTTAGAGCCTAGTCATATGATTAGGATGTTTAACTAGTACATTATAGCCTAGAAGGTATTTTGGTCATTTTAGAATTTATTTGAATTTATTATAATTTATGGGAATTTGTGTGAATTTGATATTAATTAAACATTGCTATGTGTTATGTTAGTCATGACTAGTTGAGATTTGTAGACTAACCTAGAACTAACCCTAGTTGGTGACCCTAGTCTAACTCTAGTTAACCTACTTTTAGTCATTAGAGATTAGTCTTAAGGTAGGAAGGATTACTTAAGTGAAACTAGTTCATGACTTATGGCTTAAGTCAAGGACTTATGATTTATCAATTTTAAGACTTGTGATTAAGCCATAGGCCCATGACTTAGGCCCAAAACTAAATTAAACCCACCCATGGCAGCCAACTTAGGGTTTTCCACCCCTATTTAATGCCTCTTTCATTTAGGGTTGGCCTCACTTGGAAATAGATCTCAAGTTTAGAAAGAGATAAATCCCCAACCTTAGAAATTCCTAATTAATTCATTTTAGCTCCTTTGTAGTCCTAGTCTTTTGCAATAGGATCTAATTTATGTTTATATACTGATTTTGGAGGAGCACCTCAGTTTGCATGCAATTTGGAGATTTGGAGTTGCCATTTGGAATCCCCTCTTTGAAGCTTTTCTTGAGTTTTGATACTCAAAAGGTAAATCATCTAAACTCATAGTTTTTCCTGATTTCTTTGCATATAAGTTTAGGTTTTAGGGTTTCCTAGCTGTCCCCAAAATTTAGGCACAATTTGTGTCCATTTCGTGTCCGTATCGGACATGTATCATGATAGGTGCATAGGTGTTTGTAGAAATGCCACATAGGAATTTATTTTCGTATTTTTGAAATGTAATTACATGGATTTGTAGATCTTGATGTGTGTATCAATTTTTGTGAAGGTGTCCTGGTATTTTGTGTCCGTTTGTGTCCTATTTTTGCGCGTGGACACGTAGCACGGGCCCGTAGGCCGTGTCCTGCATCACGGGCTCATTTTCTCTCGACACAGGATACTTCGTGTCCTGATTTTTGGTGCGAGCCTAGGGGCAACGACTGTCACCGTTCTCCCAAATTTTGGGAGCACCTCGTGGAGTGTGCGTGGCGCAATCGCACCCGTACTGGTCGCACGAGCCACGTACGGGCTGCTGTGCGTGCACAGTTTGCGCACTGATACGCAGCTGGCACGGACACGATATGCGTCGCGGTCATTGTGTAGACGGTCCTAGGGGTAGCCCTACCCCTGGCGCACGTGTACGCAAGGCTACGTGTCACCAAGTGACCTGTGTCACGCGCGGGACACGCGTGCACGCGTGCATGATGATTTCGTGTGCATGGTTGGGTGTTGTGTTCGTGTGGTAATTTAGACACGATTCGTGTCCAGTTCTTGGACACGAAGACCTAACTAGTATCCTCACATATATAACACTAATTACCAACCTTTTTATTGTAATTTTAATGGTTATCTGTTTGCGAATCATTGAATCCCCATGTGCACTGTTAGGACACTGATACCTGAGCTGAAAGTTGATTTTCCTGATTTTTAAATTATTTCATTAACTTTTAGATGCTGTAAATTGTAGGGATTAGTTCACCTACATGTTAAGTAATAATGTACATGGTTACTTGTGGGTTTTAGATGTGATTTTGGGATCGAATTATCAATTTCCCTTTATTCACTGTCTTTTCACTGATACCCCTTTTCTGAATATAAATTCTGAAACTTCTGATTCATTTTCTTCCCTATTTTGGGATGTTACCTGTTAAGGTAGTACACCCACATGACTGTTAGCTGATAGGAGATTGTTAGGTTAGTTTTAATTTCATTCTTGCATTGGAGTTAGTGAATTGGGAATTGGGTTGGGGGTTACCAATTACTGGTTTCAGGAAAGCTGAAACCTGATAATTGAATTTCAAATTAACTCACACACACACAAATCATCACAGTCACTGATTCTAGTTTTCCCTCGCACATGTCTTTCTTTTCACACTGTTTGATGTTTTTTTGTGTTGCAAATCTGAACTGAACACTATGTTACCACATGAATACAGAGATTGTAATATGACAGTGGGTTTTCTTTGACTGGGTTTATGTTTTAAATCATTGATTAGTTCACGAATTATCCTGTAATTTACATACACACATGGGCTGCTAAATTCTGAGAACACATGACACTACACAGGAACATGCCACCTAATGTTCTACACACACACACACACACACACACACACACACACATATATGATTCCAATCACTGTCACATTCCTACACACACATCTACACAGTTAATGACACACACACCCTTCCATATTTCCCTCATTACTCACACACACTCTACCTCTACATGTATATATATATGATGATTATCAAGTACCTATATAGTTTCCCTATATGTATATTTATATATATATATATATATATATATATATATATTTTTTATATGTATATTTATATATATATATATATATATATATATATATATATATATATATATATATATACATATATATAATGGTATGTGAGTGAATACATATATATGTAAATATAGCCTAATGAGAAATATGCATGTGATTGGGTGATGTGAATTGGATATGGCATTGCCTATAGATAATGTGGTAGTGTAATATCAATATTTCAATTGCCTATAGGTAATATGGCATTTGCCTATATAGATAGATATATAGCCTATGTATAGGTGTAGTGGGTTATGAAGTAGGGATTCCATTGGCCTATATGTCATTTGGCTCATGGACTAGGTAGGATAGCCTATGGCATGTGGTAGGGATACACTTGTGTATCACCAGACTAGTGTGACTTGTGTGATATTTAGCTAGTTGACCTAGAATTGACTGGTTAAGCCAGGTTTGACCAACCTAGACTAGTTTGACCAAGTTTAACCTCGTTTAACCTAGTTTGACTTATTTAGACTAGAACTGACCTAGTTTGACTGTTAGGGTTGACTAGAGTTGACCAAAGGTTGACTTTAGCCTAGATTGACCCAAAACTTCATGTAGATGCATTGTAGCAGTCTATTTCCTTATTTTAGACTTGTTGTGACTTGTACTGTTCTATAGGAGACAGACACCCCTCCTCGGATAATATATTCTCTTCGGACATTCGGGATACCAGGCGAGTACATTTTCTGATCATTTCATATCCTGTTTAGAATTATTTTCCTGCTTTAAATTACTTTACTTGATACTGTCACGTTGGTCACACGGATTGGTACTATATGAATCTTTTCATGAGATGTTATCCCCCTCGGGAGCATCGGATACTGCATGTTTTGTGCGTTTCACGAATCATCACGTATCTCTATGCTTCCTCTGATTCACGAATCGCTTGTGACACATGTACTCTCATGTTCACAGAGCCTTCATGAATCACCTTCACGTATCACTCATTTTATGAGCCATATGAAGTTTCATGAATCTTAACATAACTTGAACAGATCTTTGTGTATTGATTGGGGGATGGGGGAGTAGAAATAGACATGTGAATATTATCCAAGTATTTGTAGTCATGAATCACTCTCTTAGCTGTAGTCATGAATCTCCTATGCCATTCACATGTTTATATTTTACTCTGACTCACTAGTCACTATTAGTTCTCTACGTATAGTAGATATTTATATTACAGTTCTCTCTCTGTTTACATACTGTATTTCTTCAGTTCACGTATCTTACTTTACTGTATGATTATATTTTCTAACCTGCTATGATCTGTTGAGATGTACTGTAATCGCTCCTGTCCTGACTGGACCTATTGAAAATATTACAGAGGATGAGGAGGAGGCCCTATGTACTACCTATTACGGAGCAGGATTAGACGACACCTGCGACCTGGTTCCTCTGGAGGACCCAGCTGCAGTACAGGATGCTACTCCCTTAGTCTAGGCTAGATAGCTAGGCTTTAGTTTTCTTTCAGTATTATTATTTGATTTTCAGTTGTTCTTCTGAGATGTTGTTATATTAGAGACTTGTATTGAGCTGGATGTTCTTGAGTTGTTATCTTAAACACTTAGATTTTCTCCCTCTTAATTGTATTACGTTGTGCTTTTGATCTCTCTATCTACTTTTACTATTCTGTATCTGCCTTAGATGTGATTGAGACTGTTCTATTATGTCACCTCCATTCGGAGTGTATATACTGTACAGGTACCTTTACATTGTTAGATGATTGACCTAGGACAATGTTCTACCACCGTCACTGCGGCATAGGCTGGGCGTTGTTATGTTCTCGTACCCTCACAGTGGGTGCGGGTTGTGACAATTCTTGAAGACCGTGTGTCTTTTCGTTTTGTTTGCTGCCCCTTCGGAAACCGAGGGGTCGCATCGAAGCCGCGCCCGTCCCCAAGATCCTCGTGCCGACGCTTCACAGTTCGGGCCGCCCCTTCGACTTCCGTGCGACTACCAGCCTCCTCGAGTCTCGTGACTCCGCAAAACTCGATGCCACTCTCCACCAGCCAACCTCCGTCGATCGACTTCGATCCGCCGTCGCGGGCCGTCCAGACCAGAGATCTCGTCGTTGCAGAGCCAAATCTCCGTCATCGAGCACCACTAGACCAAGCCGAGCTCCTCCACCACAACATTGAACAAATCGAGGTGAGCACTGACTCTTCATCTTCTTGAATCCCTTCTTGTTCTTTCTTCTTGTTTCTAGATTTAAGGTCTTTAGCTGGTTGTGAAGAGATGGAGCCTAGGGTTAGGGTATCGTAGTGAAGGGCGGGTTGGAAAAAGACGGAGTGAGGTGCTGGAATGTTAGGGTTCATAGCCGATTGTTAGGAAAAGAGTAAAGAAATGAGAGAGGAAGAGATGTAGAGGAGATGAACGGAGTGGGATTTTTTTTTGGCTCTTGCTGCTCTTGGGAATCCGAGAGTGGTTTTGGAGGGGACACCTGCCCCTTCGAAAACTGAGTCAGCTATGACTCTTCAAATTTTGAGGGGTCAGCCAACGTGGCTCTCTCTCCATCAATTTTGCTGGTATTATAGGGAACAATTGGTTTTAGAGTTGGCCTTTAGGAAGCTGAGGAGACAGTAGTGACCCTTAGTATTTCGAAAGGTCAGGGGTGGTTACTTTATGAATTTTTGGATCTGTTGTGTGTAGAGAGAAGTAATGGGCTTGATTTGGACTGTGGAGTAAGGTATTGATGTATTGGGCGTGAGCAGTTAATGGGCAGTGGGCTGCTGAGGGATTTGAGGATTTTGTTATGTGCTGATTAGTATTCTTAGATGTGGGCTGGGTTGGTGAAATTGATACTGGGCTAAGTTCTGAATGTGAGTTGTAAATTAAATTTGGGATTAAGGTTTGTAGCTAGGATGGAGATGGGTTGGTCTAGTAAGGTTTTGGGCTCTGGTTAGGCTTGCTCTTTAAATAATTTCCTGTTGCAAGTATTTAGTTAATATTTGTTAGTAAATGGTTTTGTTAATATATTTTAAATAAATGCATCTAAAGGAAATATATGTATAAACTAGTTATTATTTAAATCCTAGTATATATATTTTTTGTCCTAATTATTATGTTGCCATAAAGTTTTTACTAAAACAAATTCATATTTTATTAGTAAATATTTCTAATTCAAATTATTAGTTTATGGTTAGAAAATACTTAGCTATTAAGAAGTTTCTAAAAACATGAAGGTTTTCTTGCAAAACATTTCTTAAATAATATATGCCTTAGTATTTGTCTAGCTAAATAATTCTAGTAAATAAAAAAAATGTTTCTAAAAAGGTTTATATAGTTATAATTTTGCTAGCAAAATATTTTAATATTTCTAAAAATAGTTAAAAGTATTTTTCACTAGTGTTTATTTGGCCTAAAATTATAAAACATATATAATTTCTAAAATATTTTTAGCTAGTATATTTTTATTAGTTAGTTTATGGATATGGTTAACTAACGTCATTATTTTAAAACCCTAACAACTTGTACAAAAATACCAGATGATCATTCAGATTCATGCAATACTACTTCCGTGCTTCCAAGACGAGGTAAGTACACCGACTCGATCTTCTACTTTATATTTCTGTCTTACATTCATGTGCCATATTCTCATATCGAATATGTGATACACACGATTGCCTTGTACCTTGTTCATTGTATTATGAGTCATTGTCTATTGCGAAGATTGGGGAAAATATTAACTTTTGTGTGACCACACCCAACATAGGTATTGTGGATAGCCTAATCGTATACCTCACGTACGATTAAACCGCATCTTGTAGAATTGATTGATTGTGGATTGTGGTCCTTAGCTGGTCACACATTTGGTTAATATTTCAAAAATGTCACACTTGCATTGATTGTCGCGTTCATTGTCTTGTTCAATGATAGCCGTGTTCATTGCCTTTACATATTGATTGTCACATCCATTGTCTGCAGTTTTGTATTTTATTTCTGGTACCATAGTTTCATTTTCAGTTCTCGAACTCTAATTTTACCTTGTACTATGTAGTTCAGATTACATTGTATATTGTTCTTGTCGGGATTGTACTTTGCTCTTTCTTGACAGGACACGTTGCAGGTGCGCTTGAGGTCACATGGAGCACAGTGATATCATTGGATATTACAGGATTTATTTTATTTATTTTTCTGGAGATTGTATTTTGGATTTCATTATTGTATATTTTTATTTTACCAGATTTGTCTCCGAATAACATTGTATGATTTGATTGATGGATATTGGTGATCTTTCTAGAAATATTATATATAGAAGCTGTGGATGTTTACATTATATTGTGACTTGGAGTTTTCTTTATTATTGTACAGCTTACTTCGTCGTGTCCATCGACGAAGGCTGGGCATGTCCGACTCATGTCTGATTATTTGGGAGCGGATTGTGACATATTTTTAGTGGTGGTCTATGCAGGTCTATCCTAATGACACTTAGGCAATAAAGTGTTATTGGGGGACCAGCGAATCTAAAAAAACTCATCACAGCATAGGAACCGTGGGAAAATATTTTATGGTTATGGTTATCTAAATTTGATTTACTTATGATTTTCTAGGACATAGCAATCAACGGTTTATTTTCTGTTGCAGGATGGTCGCCACGTCGAACGCGAAAACTAGCGAGCAGCCTGCACCCGATGCACAGGAGCAGCTTCCTCCGCCTCCGCCTCCGTCTCAGCCGCTTCCTCCGACGATGACATTCGATGGTACGCAGATGATGGCCATGTTCCAGCAGTTCATGGAGGCGCAGAACCACAAAACCATGCAGTTTTAGGCGATGATCATGGACGTGTTCCGAGTCAGGGAACCAGCTCCAGCAGCTCTGCCAGCTCCGTCGGTACCACCAGCACCAGTAGCGCCAAGGCCAGGGACCGCCAGAGATTATCAGAACCTCTGTCCGATGGATTTTTGGGGCCATGAGGGGATAGTCTACGAAGATGAGTGGCTAGAAAACACCTAACGGATGTTGAAGATGGCGAAGATTCCAGATGATATGAAGGTCGAAGTTACGAGCATGCGACTTTTCGATATTGCTAGAGCTTGGTATAGAGAGGAGCCTCATTTGGCTGAACCCCAAGTTCTATGGAAGGAATTCAAACTACTGTTCCAGGAGAAGTTTTCCTGGATGTGGAGCGGGACGAGCTTCGGATGCAGTTCGAGGCATTGTAGCAGGGGAGTATGACTGTGGAGCAGTACACAACGGAGTTCACCCGCCTAAGCAGGTTCGCGGAGAACCTAGTTAGCACACCACAGAAGAGAGCTTAGAAATTCAAGAAGGGTCTCACCTAGGAGTTGCAGCATACAGTGGTTATCAGTCAGGCCACTACCTATGCGAGTGTCACCCTCATTTCCTGTATTTCGTATTTGTACTCGTAATTTGATTTTGGAACGTATTTTATTTTCTCGACTTGTGGATTCGGGTTCTCGTAAATAGGTTTTGGACCATGGCTTGGTTTTATTTTGTGGAGTTGGTTTGGTTTGGTTTGGTTCATCATGAGTGGTACACCTTAGCCTATTCTCCCCCTCCATTCCATCACAACTACCCTCATTAAAACCCACCAACTTCTTCTCTCTCCTCCATAACTCTATTAATTTCTTTCAACTTCTTCTTCTTCCTTCTTCCACACAACTCCCCAACCCATAGGCAAGTGCACCTTGCCATCAAATAAGCACCACTTTATATTTGTCCATTAACTAGATTAGGCCATGGAGAACAACTTTAGAACTTGACATTTTGTGATTTGGAGCTTTCATTCTTCTAGATATAGGTTTTAACCATTTTCGAAAATCCTTGATTTTGATCTATTAAACTTCAATTTTTGCATATTTTGATGCTTCCATGTGGAAGAGAATTCGATTTTACTCAAGTTAGAACTTTGAAAATCTAGATTTGGTTTTGATTTGGCAAAGTTACGAAGAATTAAAGTTCTTGGTGTTCTTGGACCTGCTCTCGGCCAGGAAGAACATCCCTCTGCCTTGCGCTCTTTAGCGCATGGCCGATTGCGCACCTCCGGCTTGTGCTCTTTAGCGCAGGGCTGGATTGCGCATTTCCCCTCGTCCAACGCTCCTTAGCGCAGCGCCGACCGCGCAGCTTGCCCCTTGGCGAACTGCGCTCAACCCGAGTGCGCATGGATTCATGCGCAGTCTGCTCATGCGCAGTCTGCTCATGCGCAGTCTGCTCATGTGCAGTCTACTCATGCGCAATCTATCCCTGTGCACTCCACTCATGCGCAATCTGACCCTGAGCCATCCATTCCTGCGCAACCTGATCCAGCGCAATCCATCTGCTGCGCAACTCACCCTGCGCACTTGGCACCCTGTGCAGTTGGTACCCTGCGCAACTCACCCTGCGTACTTGGCACCCTGTGCAGTACATACCCTGCACAACCTACTTGTCTATGATGAATTTGTTATTTCTTGATCTTGGCTCTTCTATAGCCCTATATATATTGGTATTTTATTAGATATTTTACGTCCATTTTATATCCTTACGCCTTTTGTCATGAACTTGATTTTTTACTTAATAAGTTTGGATTGACCATTGTACTTGACATAGTATGACAAAGACCAAGCATAACACGACAGTGACCCGTAGTGGTGCACTCCTGACATGACCAACCTGACATGACAGTGACCCATAGTGGTGCACTCCTAACAAGCACCCTGACATGATTTATCTGATAACTTGATAGTGGCCGTGGCGGCGCACTCCTGACTTGACTTGACTTGACTTGCCCTGACACCGTGGGTGCTCCTGCTTGCTTGCTTGTACAATCCACTTGTCTTGTCTTGCATCATGTCTAGGACGTGACTTCCTGGGTACCACGGCCAGGGACTCGCGCTAAATTGGATTAGGCTAATGATTAGATCAAACTAGAACATGGAGAATTCCCAGTCACAGGCAATCTCGTTATCTGGGCGCTTTAATGGACTTGTAGCTTGCCGACGAGTAGAGCACATTTCCAGCACACTGTCATGTGTTGCACCCTCTAAGTCACCTAAGGGTACATTTGTCTCCCGGGCAGTGTACCCACCTATAACTCTCAACCCGCGGAAGGACAACTGGATAGTCTGCAGGACTTGGGACTGGAATTCTCACTTGCATCTTGTTAGTAATTAGGCTTGTGATAACCCTAGTTAGTTAAAGTAGTAAGCCGTAGTACTTGCTTGGCCGATTATGAATGGATGGTATCCAGCCTTGTCTAAGTCTTGTCTAGCTCCAGTACCTGCTATCTCCTGAGCATGTTTTTTTACTTATCTTAACGATAAATGAGTAGAGACAGTGAGCTATTCAGGCGAAGGGTTACAACCCCGGTCCTTGTCTGGTTTAAGGATTATAACCTGGCTCCCGGAATGATTCCACGTCCCTAGTCGTTTATCGCCCTGTGTACCTTACTACTTGTACTTTCTTTTATTCTTTATGTTCTGATATGCTGGCTTTTGTTCTTATTTATGGCCTCCTTTGTGGCACTTGCTCTTTCTGGGGTTTGATCCAGCTGGTTTTGTGTGGCCAGATTTCGGAGCAGCTCCCGAGGATCTATCGAGCTTTCAGCCCAATGGTGAACACTAGACGGAACCCGGGCTACGAGTGGGTTTTCCCTTTTTGTTTCATCCACTTATATGTAAATTTATTCTTTTGAGGCGTTTAGCCGACGAGCACCTATTAGCTCGATGCACATTTACTTACTGTCTGTCTACGGGCTGTAAACATGATTAACAAATCCTAGGGTTGATCATGTATGACTGAACTCTTGCTAGTCCTATCATTTTGTACGACTAGCTTCATGATCATCCAATATGTAATATTTGGGACGCCTTATATATATATATTTGATGCTCTAATATCTTGTAACTCTGTTAATTGCTTGAGATTGAGACAATAGGCTTGACCCTAAGAGACTGCTGGCTTGTAGTAAACCCTCATATCTAGACAGCCGTGACCGTATAGTTGAGATGTATTCTATTTCAATATACGTAGCTGGCTATGTCTGCCTCCGCTCTCCAGTATTCTGGTTCTGGGGCGTGACAGCGAGCATCCTCAAAGTTGCTCAGGGAGTGGAGAAGGAGATGGACCCGAAGCTCAAGCGGGACCGGGATATTGGCACCAGCAGTTCCCAGGGTCCACCAAAGCGGACCGACACTCAGCAGCGGCCAGCACCTCAGCATCATCCTCATGTTCGAGCTTCGACATCACCGAGACAGCAGAGATAGATCCAGACCCTGACATACTTATCTTGCATGTACTACAAGAGGTCGGGACACAGTGTCGATGAATGTCGCAAGAAGTTAGGACAGTGCTTGGTTTGTAGATCTGCCACTCATCAAGTGAGAGATTGCCCTGCAGCTTTCGCTCACCAGGAACCAGCGCCAGAGCTGCAGCAGGAGGACCCAGTCTTCGAGGATCAGTAGCCACATGGAGAGCAGCCAGATGGACCGTTATCTTCCTTATGTTGTTTGTAGTACCTAGATTTTCTTGTAGTGCCTATTTTGAGGCTTGTCTCTGAATTTTCTTGCCTTTACTATTTTTCATATTGTCTAGTGACTACTTGTTAGTCCTTGGTTATTTTTACTACAAAAAAAATCATTTAGCTTTACCGCTTCTTAAATTTTTTATTAGATTGTGTACATATCTACAACCCTTGAAATTTCGAGGACGAAATTTTTGTAAGTGGGGTAGATTTTTAACTCCCTAAATCAGTTTTATGAAATTTTTGTGAAAATATTGTATGGCCTTCTATATGAAAACTCTTCTCTTTGATGAAGGTATTTTGATATAATAAATTTGTAAAAGATATTTTATGAATGACAATTAGTTCGAATATTTCAGTTTCCTTTAGAATAGGAATATTGGTTTCTGTTAAAGTATTTCATGTAAATATTTAAATTAATTCAAGTTTAATTATTTTTGGTTTATTTGTGCTGCAGTAACTTAGAGTAGTAATTTTATTATTTACTTTATCTTTAAGTTGAGAAAGGAATTGTTAAACAATTAACTATTAATTAACTGTTAGTAACCAAAGTCTTTTAACTAAAAACTAGTAAAATGATATAATTAATTAATCTTGTTAGTAAAAGTCTGTTTAATAAATATTTGAATATCAGTTAGAAAAAGTGTAATTTTTGATTTGTTAAACTTTTAGCTAATTGGTTGTAGTAACTGAATCTGTTACACAAGTTGTACTAATGCCATCAGATCTACATTTAATTACCACACTGCCACTGCCACTGCCACTACCACTATTCTGATATAGAGAAACCGCCAGATCTACACCTATTCACAACTTTGCCACAGATTATTTTATTTTAAATTTTGACAGTGTCAGTACACTGTACACGAATTCCAAGTCACATCACTGACACAGTCTTTCTCTCTCTACTTTCTCTTTCTATAATTACTCTCTCTCTCTCCACTATTTTCTCTCTCCTAGACGATCCCGACCGAGCTCTGCCGCTCGCCACCAGTCGTCGCCATCGGAGATCTGTGCCACGACCGGGTCATTGACACTGCCAGCCAGGCCACCACTGTTATTCTGATCGCCATCGCAGCCCCGCCGTGGAGTTCACCGAAGTTCGCCCAGATGATCGAGCCGACTACAGATCACCGTGGCCAACCTCGACTATAGAGTTATTCTTGAAGACCGTACGTGTCTTTTTATTTTGTGTGTTGCTCCTTCGGGAACCGAGGGGTCGCATCGAAGCCGCGCCCGTCCCCTCGATCCTCGCACTGACGCTTCACAGTTCGGGCCGCCCCTTCGACTTCTGTGCGACCACCAGCTCCTCGAGTCTCGTGACTCCGTGAAACTCGACGCCACTCTCCACCAGCCAACCTCCGTCGATCGACTTCGATTCGCCATCGCGGACCGTCCAGACCAGAGATCACGCTGTTGTATAGCCGGATCACCGTCACCGGGCACCACTAGACCAAGTCGAGCTCCTCTACCGCAGCATCGAACAAATCGAGGTGAGCACTGACTCTTCATCTTCTTGAATCCCTTTTTGTTCTTCCTTCTTGTTTCTAGATTTAAGGTCTCTAGCTGGTTGTGAAGAGATGGAGCCTAGGGTTAGGGTTTCGTAATGAAGGGTGGGTTGGAGAAGATGGAGTGAGGTGCTGGAATGTTAGGGTTCATAGCCGAATGTAAGGAAAGGAGTGAAGAAATGAGAGAGTAAGAGATACAGAAGAGATGAAGGAAATGGGATTTTTTCTTGGCTCTTGCTGCTCTTTGGAATCCAAGAGTGGTTTTGGAGGGGACACCTGCCCCTTCGAAAACTGAGTCAGCCATGACTCTTTAAATTTTGAGGGGTCACCCATATGGCCGTTGAGAATGGAGGGGTCAGCCAACGTGGCTCTCTCTCCATCAATTTTGCTGGTATTATATGGAAAAATTGGTTTTAGAGTTGGCCTGTAGGAAGCTGAGGAGACAGTAGTGACCCTTAGTTTTTCGAAAGGCCAGGGGTATTTACTTTATGAATTTTTGGATCTGTTGTGTGTAGGCAGAAGTAATGGGCTTGATTTGGACTGTGGAGTAAGGTATTGATGTGTTGGGCGTGAGCAGTTAATGGGCAGTGGGCTGCTGAAGGATTTGAGGATTTTTTATGTGCTGATTAGTATTCTTAGATGTGGGCTGGGTTGGTGAAATGGATACTGGGCTAAGTTCTGAATGTTAGTGGTAAATTAAATTTGGGATTAAGGTTTGTAGTTAGGATGGAGATGGGCTAGTCTAGTAAGGTTTTGGGCTCTGGTTAGGCTTGCTCTTTAAATAATTTCCTGTTGCAAGTATTTAGTTAATATTTGTTAGCAAATGGTTTTGTTAATATATTTTAAATAAATGCATCTAAAGGAAATATATGTATAAACTAGTTATTATTTAAATCCTAGTATATATTATTGTCCTAATTATTATGTTGCCATAAAGTTTTTACTAAAACAAATTCATATTTTATTAGTAAATATTTCTAATTCAAATTATTAGTTTATGGTTAGTAAATACTTAGCTATTAAGAAGTTTCTAAAAACATGAAGGCTTTCTTGCAAAACATTTCTTAAATAATATATACCTTAGTATTTGTCTTGCTAAATAATTCTAGTAAATAAAAAAAATATTTCTAAAAAGGTTTATATAGTTATAATTTTGCTAGCAAAATATTTTAATATTTCTAAAAATAGTTAAAAGTATTTTTCACTAGTGTTTATTTGGCCTAAAATAATAAAACGTATATAATTTCTAAAATATTTTTAGCTAGTATATTTTCATTAGCTAGTTTATGGATATGGTTAACTAACGTCATTATTTCAAAACCCTAATAACTTGTACAAAAATACCAGGTGATCATTCAGATTCATGCAGTACTACTTCCATGCTTTCGAGGCAAGGCAAGTACACCGACTCGATCTTGTACTTTGTATTTCTGTCTTACATTCATGTGTCATGTTCTCATATCGGACACGTGATACACACGATTGTCCTGTACCTTGTTTATTGTATTGTGAGTCATTGTCTATTGCAGAGATTGGGAGAAATATTAACTTTTGTGTGACTACACCCAATATAGGTATTGTGGATAGCCTAATCGTACACCTCACGTACGATTAAGCCGCACCTTGTAGAATTGATTGATTATGGATTGATTGTGGATTATGGTCCTTAGCCGTCATACATTAGGTTAATATTTCAAAAATGTCATACTTGCATTGATTGTCGTGTTCATTGATAGCCGTGTTCATTGCCTTTACATATTGATTGTCGCATCCATTGCCTGCAGTTTTGTATTTCATTTCTGGTATATAGTTTTATTTTCAGTTCTCGTACTCTAGTTTTATCTTGTACTCTGTAGTTTAGATTACATTGTATATTGTTCTTATCGGGGTTGTACTTTGCTCTTTCCTGATAGGACACGTTGTAGGTGAGCTTGAGGTCACATGGAGCACGGTGATATCATTGGATATTATAGAATTTATTTTATTTGTTTTTCTAGAGATTGTATTTTGGATTTCATCATTGTATATTTTTATTTTACCAGATTTGTCTCCAGATAACATTGTATAATTTGATTGATGGATATTGGTGATCTTTCTGGAAACGTTATATATAGAAGCTGTGGATGTTTATATTACATTGTCACTTAGAGTTTTCCTTAGTATTGTACATATTACTTCGTCGTGTCCATCGACGAAGGCTGGGCATGTCTGACTCGTGTCCGATTATTCGGGAGCAGGTCATGACAACCTTACAAGTGCACAGGAAGGTAGGTGTTGTGTAACCTAAATTGCATAATGTAAATATATGCTATGGATATCATGGGTATATGGGATTTTGATATACATATAAAGTATATGGATATTAGTATATGAGTGTATAGTATATGGGCATAGTGTAATAGGTTAAGGTTCATGAGTATTGAATATGGGTAAGGGGTAATATATAAACCAGATTAGGCCCATGTGTATTGGTATTGTGGGATAGGAATATGATTGGGTAGATAGGTGATGTAGGTAAATCATAGATAATAGGTATTTGGGCATATCGATGCCTATGTGATATGGGATAAGGTAATGTTGACATATGGATTAGATTAGGATAATAGGCTAGGTATTGTATCATAGGGTATAGGAAATTGCATAGGGGTTTGAGTATAGAGGCTAAGGTATTCTATCATAGGGTAATAATTAGTATAACCTAGATAAGTAAGGTATATACCCAATAGCTTGGGTATTGGACTCATACAACTTAGAATGGCTAGTTTGACCTAGTTTGACTGGTTGACCTATAATTGACTTAGACTGCATATATCATACTAGATATCCATGTTAAACACACTTGAACATCAATTTATATGTGTATCTCATATCTAGGTTTGGGTGACATCACTTTGAGCATCGATTCACATTCATTGCTCAGGATGACAGGCGAGTACATTCTCTGATAGTTTCTATTTCTTGATATTTCTTATGATGGATGTTTATATTAGTGTTATATCTTGATTCCGACATGATGGACACACGAATTGGTATTGTTTGGATTTCTTGACTTGAGATACGTAGTTTCATGCCTAATGATCTTTACTGAACTAATGAATTATTGAGATACGTATCGAGACCCGGATCCATGTGTACTGGTCGGGAGGTGAAATACCTAGGAGACGTATGAACATACCCTTTCTATCCTATGGTCTTACTGGAATAATAGCGGCCACACACGGATGTGTATGGTTTGCCGGATATTACCCTCTAGTCATTCACATGTCAACTTTGTATTTCAGAACACTGGTATTAGACACAGATATTCTGGACTTGTTTGTTGTATACCTTACACGATATCTTTTCCTCTTTATTACATATCTGTCTACCTTTACATTTTTATATTACTCCCTATACACCTATTGCTCTATATTTACTTGTCTCTTCCAATTGTACTTTGTCTCTATAAATTGTTCATCAAAAATTATATTATTATTCATATTTTCATAGTGCTTGTCAATTAATTAGAACTACTATTTGAGTTGTACTTCGCTCCAATCCTTACTGGATAATATTTTTCAGATGGCTTAGACTGTTGTCCTACATACTATGAACAGGGGGTATATGAAGGATGCACATAGGAGTCTCAGGAGGATCCTGCTCAGTAGAGAGTGCCCTATAAGTAGCTTAGAGTTTAGCATTTCATATTGTATTGGATTGTTCCGAATGTGGGTTTGAGACTTATTATTATCTTCAGGATATGTATTTAATTGTCTTAGAATTCTAGACTTAATTTGTATCATGACTTTGCTATTACTTTTATCAATCTTTTTTATCTTCATTTCCAAATATCGTGCCTCATCTTTCTATAGATCTTGTGATTGAGTTATATATATTTACATGTCATAATATTCCTCCGTGCGGAGATGACATGATATATCTTACATTGTTAGATGTTAGTTGTTATAGATGACCTATACAGCGTTCTACCGCCGACACTGCAGCGTAGATTGGACGTACCCACGTCCTCGTGCCCTTAAACAGGGTGCGGTTCATGACAAGTATTAACATTAATTTTAATTTTAGTGATTTGATTGATAATTTTAATGTTCTTTCTTTAATTTTAATGTTAACGGTAAAACAAAAATTAAAATTAATTCTAAACTTAATACTAAAATTAACATTAACATGAACATTAGTATATATATATGTGTGTGTGTGTGTGTGTGTGTGTGTGTGTGTGTGTGTGTGTGTGTGTGTGTGTATGTGTGTGTGTGTGTGTGTGTGTGTGTGTGTGTGTGTGTGTGTATTTAGTGTTTTTGCCTTTAGACTAGGAAAGATAGTCCCACATCGGCTACAACGTATGGTGAGTATCTCAAAATGCATTGCTTGTGTTGAGGTATGCACATGAGGTGTGGTGGGGAACAAGTGTGTGCCATGTGAAAGTATTTTCCTAAAAGGAAAAATGATTAATTCCAACAAGGAGACAAGTTGATTTTTGTCGTTCAGACTCGAACTTGGACACAGACTCCATGATGCCTCGTGCATGCACGAACGTGTGTTTGGGAGGTAGGCGGGGACAGACACTCGACTATACTGATTGTCGGATGAACTAAAATATCAAACTCTACTTTTAAGTATTAGTATTTTAGTCCAACATCAGGCAGGAGAAAATGTGAAGTCTCACTCCACTCTTTAAATAGAGCCCCTGACCTCCTTTCTAAGATGCACCAAAAAAGAGAGTAAAGGGAGTCCGTGTAGTCCAGGGAGCCCATTAAAGTCACGAAAAGATGATTAACGAGCGTTCCAGAAGTTCTTTGAGAACTTGCTAGTTCCTGGAAGCGGAACGTATAAAGGCGAATCTTGCTTTGAGCATTGGTGATCTTCATCACCCCAACAAAGCTGTCTTTCTCTTTCTTCTTTCATTTTCTTCTTTTTCCTCCGTCTTCGAGACAGAGACTTCAGGACCTTTAGAGTTGTAAATTCTTTGCTATAAAACCTCTGAAGTTCCTCTTTCACAGAGTGTGTGACGGGGTTCATTCCTGAGAATCACTCTGTCCACTCACGTTCTTCCATTTAAGATCTGTTTCGGGAATAACAATCACAAAACAAGATATAGATCCAATGGAGAACTGTAACACCCCAGTCCCAAAATACGTAGGACTAGAAACATTGACATGCCAGCTGTATATATATGAAGTACACTCTAATATATGGAAACCTCATATGAATACATAAGCTGTAAAATGCAGTAGAACTATGACTAATCTCATCCACACAAAATAAAAGAATAAAAGATTTCATATATTGATAATGAATTGTCTTGATACAATATGTTGGGCGGAGACAAATCCACTACCAACAAATAGGAAAAAATACATGAAAAATAAAATGAGTTTGGCGAGCAAAGGGAAGACGATCTAAGTGCAATCATCTTCGAAGAAATGTAGATGGTTACGGCTAAAGCTAGAATACCTGCGAAAGATAAGAGCACACACCTGGAGAGATAACCAGGTCCTCAGAGGGACGTAACAAGACACATAATATCATACCATATAAATTGAATAAATATTGGTCAAATAAATAAGTCAATTGAATTATAACATGGTCCAATACACACCTATTGAACTAGCTTACCACCCCCCAACCAAACAAGGACAGGAGATGGTAAACTAATTCACGGTGATGTATCTTTTCATGCTATGAATCAAATATGGTATCCGGACCCCAACAAGGTTTAATACCTTTTCATCGAAGTAGTAAGCCACACCTACAACCGAAGAAGGATAGATGTGACAAACTAATCCGCGATAAGTTATTGTTCCAAGCCACGGTCAGATACAAGAACCCAAACCAAAAGTACTCGTACCTAACGGATAAAGGTGCCTAACTATTCTAAGTGAAATGTAGTTAAGAACAATCCTTCCTACTTATGGGCCCTGGCTAAATAGGATCGGCACAGTCCCCCCTTGGGGCACCAGAGGCCCAATCAGTAAGAGCATAACATTCCGCAGAACGTCAGTGACCGTCAGTAATCATGGGTCATCAATCCCGAATCTCCAGCGAAGCTTCCGGGTCACAAGGAAAAGTGCATCGAAGCCCATACGCTAAGGAATTGTCCTTCCCGTCCAATGCCTACTATATTGTATCTACAATAGAAAACCTCTATAACTGCTAAGTCAAACTAAGCATGCAACCTCTATTAGCGGTTATTCCTATCGTATGGCTTATACGTACCGGTGGCCAACCAGTCACGCATGTCCGTGTTCTACATGCGACACATAACTTCGTGGTACAACGTGTCAAGGCCAATGAATGCAACACACAAGGTGGTCCCTTAAATCTAGGTTTAATGTGTAAGAAAAATAATAAATAGCAGTAATTATAACTGAACAGTAAGTTCTAACAGGTTATGCCATGTATCACAGTTTATTTTGCTTAAAAAATAATAATGAATAATGCATGAAATATGAGATAAAATAAATAAACAGCAAATGGCAAGGTGTCTTACCTGGTAGGACGCCTGGTGTACTGCAATGATCAAGTTGGCATGAACTGTGACTTCGGATAATAACTACACAAGGTGACCTCTGATGTCGGCACAAATGGTTCCATCGGGTCCAGGACGGTCAAATTAGTTAGGGTAGGCATAAGGTTGTCTGGAATTGGCGATGGAGTAGAAATAATGGGATTAGCTATGGACGGGAGGATAATCAAAGGATATTATATAAATAATATAAATAAAATAAAAAATATATATATGATTTAGAAAACTATTTATAATACTTGAAAACTATATCTTATTAGTCGAATTAGTTTTTGGATAAATAAAAAAAAATCATTTTTAGGCTAAAATACTTTAAGGTTGTCAAAAGAAATTTATAGATATAAAACTGTTAGTGAAAACAATTTCGAGAATATCTAAAAATATTATGAAATTGATTTATCATTTGAAAACTATATTTTAGTTGTCAAAAATAGATACTTAAATGGACTAGAAACTTATTGTATAAAATATATATTTTTTCAAAGTAATTAAAATCTAGCAAGTGATTTAGGCAACAAACTAGCTTTTGTCAAATAAAATTTGTAGGTCAAAAATATATAAGTACCCTAAAGTAATCTAATAACATATTTTCACAAATTTATATTAGCTTTATAATCTCCCAACATTTAGAAATAACACTACTACAATAACTAATTCTAATTAGGTTATTATAAAAAATAAAATAAAATACAAATGGAAGTAACTATCTTCTGAAAAAAATATAAAAATATAAAAAAAATGAATGAGATGGACAACTGTTTTCCCGAATCAAATGAGGGGGAGAGAAAGGGGATCTATGAAAGAAGGAGAAGAAGAAGTGGAGAGAAGGAGGAAGGAGTTCGGGATGGAGACGAGGAGGATCTAGGGGTTTGAGGGAGAGAGAGCGGGAGGCTTGGGGACGACCGGGAAGAGGGAGGAAGTGACAGAGCAAGCACGAAGGAGGCGGCTCGGTGGGTCGCCGGCTCCGGATTTGGAAGCCGAGGGGTGGAGCGGCGCGAAGCTCGACTCGCCGAAAAAAGGCCGGTGCTACTACCGGATGTAAGTATGGTGGTTGTGGTTTAATTTTGGGGTTTTTGTTTGGGGGGTTCTGGGTGGCTGGTCGTGGTGGTGATGGTGGTTTTGATGGACGGTGGAGGTCGGCCGCAGTGGCAGTGTTGGCTTGGCTATTATTCGGTGGCTGTGGTCGAGTAGGGGTTGGGTTGTGTCGGGGCAGCGGTGGTGGTGGATTACGGCAGTAGCTGTAGTGGTGGTTTGGCCAGAGGGCTCGGCTGGTCGGGGAGTCGGGATGTGATGTTGGTGAAGATGATGGGTCGGGGTGGTTGCAGCCTGGGACGCGGTCGATGGGTCAAGGTTTGCCGGGATGGCAGCCACGACCAGGGTCGTCGTCGACTTCGACGTGGTGAGGTGGAGTGATGCTTTGGAGGTGTGGTGGTGATGGCGAGGTCGACGGGAGGCAGGGAGTAGAACGAGGTTGTCAACACGGGAGATATACAATGTATACGTAAAAAAAAAGAATAAAATAAGATTGGAAAGACACCCGGGGTCGGACCCGAGGCCGTCACAGCTGACACGAGGATGGATGGAACACCGACACGAGACACGCCTATTTGTGGTGGAAATTTGTGGATGGTAGAATTTTATGGATGAGTACCTCTCCTTATATAGGAGGTAGGAATTTCCAGTTGGATAAGGATTATGATTTATTTAAATCCAATTAGATAATTCAATTATTAAATTTAAATCAATACAATCAATCTAAATCCAAATTAAATTCCAATATAAATCTAGGTAATCTAAACGTAAATTAAATATAAATTCTATCTTTAAATTTAAACTATTTAAATCAAACCCATAAAAATCCAATCAAAGATTTAAATTGCCACAAAAATTTCAAAATATATTTTCTAAAAATATATATAATAATAATTCCAAAAATTATATTATTATTTAAAATAAACTAATAAAATATTTATGAAATATATATGTATGCACAAAGAATATTATTTATTATTAATAACTGTTATAAATGAAAGATTTTTTATAAATAAAAATAAATAAAATAATGGACTTGGAAATATTGGTATGATAGCTAAAATAATTATTACATATATTATTTTGAAACTATAATAATAGAAAATATGTTTTTCTAAAAATATGTACGCTCGCACATATTCGCACTCGTCGAGCAATTACGAAAAAATAAAATTTCGTGCACGACGTAAAATGCAACTACGCGACGTACAAATACAAAATAAAAAAAATCAGTACCAAAATTAAAAAAATAGTAGAAATTTAGGGATTTTACATCCTACCCAACTTAAAAGAATTTTGTCCTCGAAATTAAGAAGTAGGAGGGGTGAAAAGGCACAAAGGGGTAGCGATGAGGAAAAATTAATTCACAATGTTCAACACAAGATGTATTAGGAAATCGTGATTTAGATAAATATAAAAATAATCGTAGATATGGCTGATTAATGCAAGAGTGAAAATGATCAAGGGTTAAAGTTTAATCAAGATAATCTGCAATTAGGAATTGTATGGTATCATGAGAAAATAAATTAGGGACTAAAAGATATGATTTCTTGAGAGTAGGTTGAGAGCACGATTAAGAGAATAAATTTGATTTACTCGATTAGAAGGTCATGATAGTAAATATATAGGGCTGAGAAAAGGACGAGTAGTTTAGGATGAAGATATAGCAAGATCGAGTGAGAATGGTCATAGTCGATAGGAAGGCTAGAGGAAGTTCTAGTATAACGTCTTCGTCCTTCTAAAATAGGTGAAGGCGAAAGCAATATAGAGTTCGAAGGAGGCGTTATCGAATACGAATACGTGGTTTCAAAGGCGACCGAATAATTCGAAAGGAGTTGCCAAGACAGTCGCGGATGGGACTCTACAGGATAAGTTTTGCTATGTCCCCATCCACGTAGAACGATAGATAAAAGCGAACCAAAGTGCACTCGGTTGATCAGACCATCATGCACCGATTCTGATTAGACAATATGTTAGCGGGTATGACCCAAATAACGTATGTCTTGAATAAGTTCGATAAGGAATTAGCTTGCAAAAACTAGGCTACATTAGCATCATTATTCTAGATAGTAAAAAAAATATAGGCATGTGAGATTAAGATTGAAAGAAAGCAGAATTAGTTTAAACTCCTTATGATTCTAAGTTATATCCTGTGTTGGTCTCCATACAGTCGTCCTACAGTCTTCTTGTCCAAGTCCTTGGTTGACCAGATGGGTTAGGGTCCTCTAAATTCTAGAATCTAAGTAAATTTATGAATATAGGTCACAAGGATAGAGGGATTGTTAGGTCACAAGGCATTCAACCCAACTTAAAAGAATTAAACTAAAGGTGTATGGGATAATTGAAACATGTCTAACTAATAGGGTCACCTTCCTAACCTCTAGTAAACACAAAGGGAAGATAAGAATTATGATAGAAGAAATCAAGTAAGATGCAGTCGATGAGTCAAACGGTAGATAAAATCTAAGAAAGAGGTCAAGTATGTGGATGAGATCCTAGACTCTAATATTATACGTAGGCTTATTTGGTACGGTAAAGTAACCAAACAATTTATCTTGACCTGCATGGGCCACCACAAAAACATGTAACGCCCCAGTCCCAAAATACGTAGGACTAAGAACGTAGACATGTCAGCTGTATACATACAAAGTACACTCCAATATATGGAAATCTCTTATGAATACATAAGCTGTAAAATGCAGTGGAACCATGACTTATCTCATCCACACAAAATAAAAGAATTAAAGATTTCATATAATGATAATGAATTGTCTTGATACAATATGTTGGGCGGAGACAAATCTACTACCAAAAAATAAGAAAAAAATACATGAAAAATGAAATAAGTTTGGCGAGCGAAGCGAAGACGATCCAAGTGCAATCATCCTCGAAGAAATGGAGATGGTCACGACTAGAGCTAGAATACCTGCAAAAGACAAGAGCACACACCTGGAGAGATAACCAGGTCCTCAGAGGGACGTAACAAGACAGATAATATCATGCCATATAAACTGAATAAATATTGCTCAAATAAATAAGTCAATTGAATGATAACATGGTCCAATACACACCTATTGAACTAGCTTACCACCCCCAACCAAACAAGGACAGGAGATGGTAAACTAATTCACGGTGACGTATCTTTCTATGCTATGAATCCAATATGGTATCCGGACCCCAACAAGGTTCAATACCTTCTCATCGAAGTAGTAAACCACACCTACAACTAAATAAGGACAAGATATGGCGAACTAATCCGCGATAAATTATTATTCCAAGCCACGGTCAGATACAAGTACCCAAACCAAAAGTACTCGTACCTAAAGGATAAAGGTGCCGAACCGTTCTAAGTGAAATGTAGTTAAGAACAATCCTTCCTACGCATGGGCCCTGACTAAATAGGATCGGCATAGTCCCCCCTTGGGGCACCAGAGGCCCAATCAGTAAGAGCATAACATTCCGCAGAACGTCAGTGGCCGTCAGTAATCATGGGTCATCAACCCCGTATCTCCAGCGGAGCATCCGGGTCACAAAAAAAGTGCATCGAAGTCCAAACGCTAAGGAATTGTCCTCCCCGCCCAATGCCTACTATGTTGTATCCACAACAGAAAACCTTTATAACCGCTAAGTCAAAGTAAGCATGCAACCTCTATTAGCGGTTATTCCTATCGCACGGCTTATACGTACCGGTGGCCAGCCAGTCACACATGTCCGTATTCTACATACGACACACAACTTCGTGGTACAACGTGTCAAGGCCAATGAATGCAACACACAAGGTGGTATTTTAAATCTAGGTTTAATGTGTAAGAAAAATAATACATAACAGTAGTTATAACTGAACAGTAAGTTCTAACAGGTTATGCCATGTATCACAGTTTATTTTGTATAAAGAAAATAATGAATAATGTATGAAATATGAGCTAAAATAAATAAACAGCAAATGACAAGGTGTCTTACCTGGTAGGACGCCTGGTGTACTGCAATGATCCTGGTTGGCATGAACTGCGACTTCGGGTAACAACTATACAAGGTGACCTCTGATGTCGGCACAGACTGTTCCATCGGGTCTAAGACGGTCAAATTAGTTAGGGTGGGCTTAAGGTTGTCTGGAATTGGCAATGTAGTAGAAATAATAGGATTAGCCATGGACGGGAGGATAATTAAAGGATATTAGATAAATAATATAAATAAAATAAAAAATATATATAATTTAGAAAACTATTTATAATACTTGAAAACTATATCTTATTAGTCGAATTAGTTTTTGGATAAATAAAAAAATTGTTTTTAGGCTAAAATACTTTAAGGTTGTCGAAAGAAATTTATTAATATAAAACTGTTAGTGAAAACAATTTCGAGAATATCTAAAAATATTATGAAATTGATTTATCATTTGAAAACTATATTTTAGTTATCAAAAATAGATACTTAAAAGGACTAGAAACTTATTGTATAAAATATATATTTTTCTCAAAGTAATTAAAATCTAGCAAGTGATTTAGGCAACAAACTAGCTTTTGTCAAATAAAATTTGTAGGTCAAAAATATATAAGTACCCTAAAGTAATATAATAACATATTTTCACAAATTTATATTAGCTTTATAATCTTCCAACATTTAGAAATAACATTACTACAATAAGTAATTCTAATTAGGTTATTATAAAAAAATAAATAAAATACAAATGGAAGTAACTATCTTCTGGAAAAATATAAAAATATTAAAAAAATTGAATGAGATGGACATCTGTTCTCCTGAATCAAATGAGGGAGAGAGAAAGGGGATCTGTGAAAAGAAGGAGAAGAAGAAGTGGAGAGAAGGAGGAAGGAGGTCCGGGATGGAGACGAGGAGGAGCTGGGGGTTTGAGGGAGAGAGAGCGGGAGGCTTGGGGACAACCGAGAATAGGGAGGAAGAGACGGAGCACGCGCGAAGGAGGCGGCTCGGTGGGTCGCCGGCTCCAGATCTGGAAGCCGAGGGACGGAGCGGCACGAAGCTCGACTCGGAGGTCGACTCGCCGGAGAAAGGTCGGTGCTACTACCGGAGGTAAGTATGGTGGGGGTGGTTTAATTTTGGGGTTTTTGTTTAGGGGGTTCTAGGTGGCTGGTCGTGGTGGTGATGGTTGTTTTGATGGGCGGTGGAGGTCGGCCGCAATGGTAGTGTTGGCTTGGCTAGTGGTCGGTGGCTGTGGCCGAGTCGAGGTCGGGTTGTGTCGGGGCAACGGTGGTGGTGGATGACGGCAGTACCTGTGGTGGTGGTTTAGCCAGAGGGCTCGGCTGCTCGGGGAGTTGGGATGTGATGGTGGTGAAGATGATGGGTCGGGGTGGTTGCAGCCTGGGACGCGGTCGATGGGTCGAGGTTTTTTGGGATGGCAGCCACGACCAGGGTCGTCGTCGACTTCGACGTGGTGAGGTGGAGTGATGCTTTATAGGTGTGGTGGTGATGGCAAGGTCGACGGGAGGCAGGGAGTAGCGGCTACAAGCTAGAGTTAGGATTATAAGTTGTGTCGGGGTTGTCAACACGGGAGATATACAATGTATATGTAAAAAAAAGAATGGAATAAGATTGGAAAGATACCCGGGGTCGGACCCGAGGCCGTCACGGCTGACACGAGGATGGATGGAACACCGACACGAGGTACGCGTATTTGTGGTAGAAATTTATGGATGGTAGAATTTTATGGATGAGTACCTCTCTTTATATAGGAGGTGGTAATTCCCAGTTGGATAAGGATTATGATTTATTTAGATTTATTTAAACCCAATTAGATAATTCAATTATTAAATTTAAATCAATACAATCAATCTAAATCTAAATTAAATTCCAATTTAAATCTAGGTAATCTAAACTTAAATTAAATATAAATTCTATCTTTAAATTTAAACTATTTAAATCAAACCCATAAAAATCCAATCAAAGATTTAAATTGTCACAAAATTTTTAAAATATATTTTCTAAAAATACATATAATAATAATTTTGAAAATTATATTATTATTTAAAATGAACTAATAAAATATTTATAAAATATATATGTATGCACAAAGAATATTATTTATTATTAGTAACTGTTATAAACGAAATACTTTTTATAAATAAAATAATAAACTTGGAAATGTTGGTATGATAGCTAAAATAATTATTACATATATTATTTTGAAACTATAAAAATAGAAAAAATGTTTTTCTAAAAATATGTATGCTCACACATATTCGTACTCGTCGAACAATTACGAAAAACGAAATTTCGTGCGGGGCGCAAAATGCAACTACGCGACGTACAAATACAAAATAAAAAAAACCAGTATCAAAATTAAAAAAAATAGTAGAAATTTAGGGGTTTTACAAGAACATCTGTACAAACCTTCTCGACACGAGTTTTAACAAACTTGAGAAGTTTAACGGGGAGCATTTGTCACACCCCAGAAACAGAATACTGGAGAGCGGAGGACAGATACAGCCAGCTACGTACATTGAAGTGCAACCCACCTCACAATATGGTCACGGCTGTCTAGATGCATGAGGGTTAAACTACAATCCATCGATCTCTATGGTCAAGAACAAGCCTAGTGTCTCAACTTCAAGCAAGCAAATAAATGTACAAGATGTTAGATCATCAGACATACAACGTAAGGCGTTCCAAATATTACATATTCAGATGATCATGAAGCTAGTCATACAAAATACGAGACTAGCAAGAGTTAAGTCATACATGATCAACCCTATGATTTGTCAATCATGTTACAGTCTTTAGGCAAACAGGAAATAAATTTCAACACGAGCTAACACTTACTTGGCGGCAAAACGCCTCAAAAGAATAATTTACAATAGAGTGGAAGAGCAAAATAAAAAACCCACTCATTGTTAGGATTGCGTCTGGTGTTCATCATATGGCTGATAAGCAGGAAGATCCTCTGGTATCACTTCAAAATCTGGCCATACAAAACCAGCTCGGTTAGACCCCAGAAAGAGCAAGTACCACAAGGAAAGCTTCACTTAGGAACTAAAACCAGCATATGATAAAAAAGAACTGATAAAATAGCATAGTTAAATAACATAAAAGACTGAGTTAACATAAAACATAGCTTACAGTAGGAGGAACAAGAGGTAGGATAATTCTCATGTTAATCACGAGATAAGCATTCAGGCACGACCAATCAAATTCTACGGCTTGCTATTATTAGATAACTAGGGTAATCACAGGCCTAGTTACTAGCAAGATGCAGTTGAGATGTTTCCTCAGTAACAAGCCCTGCAGCTATCCTTAGGTGTGGCCGGGATAACGGGATCGCCTGTAACTGAAAAAATCTCTACATGAACTACTTGGTCAATCTAGTCATTAACCTAGTCAGATTTATTGTGAATTCCTGACCGTAGTAACCAGGAATCCATGTCCTGGACATGATGCAAGACGAGACAGGTAGCTTGTACAGATACAATCAAGAAAGTTAACCACGGTGTCAAGACAAGAGTTACTTAGCAAGTCAGGGTAGCTGTTGTAGAAGCATAGAAAATACTAAAGAAAATGACTCATGCGGCCAGGAAAGATCTATATGGTTCAGAAAATGCATGCGGCTCGGGGAATCATGCGGCACAAGGAGCTATGCGGCCCAAAGCATTCCATGTGGCTCAGAAGACACGTGGCCTGATAGTGCTCCCCTCCACCCACGCTGCATTAATTGCTATGACGGCTGACCCCTCTGAAAAGTTGACAGCCCTGACACCAAAGGCAGGTAATTATGGCTCTGCCATAATGATAAATCTCTAGGAAAGAGGAAAGAAATCTCTGACACAAATCCCCCGAGAGCCATAAAAAATGCCACGTGGCCTTGCCACGTGGGCGTTCGTATGCGGCTCGCTTCTCATGCGGCTCAGAATAAATCCTATACGGCTCAGGCCATAGGAGCCTCATGCAGCTCGAGCAAAGGACTTCCCATGCGACTTAGAAGTAAATCAATCCTATGCGGCTCAGCCCATGAAAGCCTCATGCGGCTCGAGCGAGGACTTCTCAAGCGGTTCAAGAAGATCATATCTAAGTGGCCCAGGCGGATATATACCTATACGGCCCACAGGGATTACTCCTCTGTGGTTAGAGGACTCAAGTGAGGGCCACTGCCCACGCAGCCCTGACACGTGGACTCACATTCATATGCGGCTCACATTCATATGCGGCTCACATTCATATGCGGCTCACTAGTCATGCGGTCCAGATTTCCCCCCAGCAGCTCCTAGGACACGTGTCCTAAACCGATTAATTCCTCAGATTTGCTACCATTGAAGATTGGGTCAGATCCCAATAAATCTGGGACACGTGGCAGAAGAATAGATATGATTTATTCGCAGATATCAGAAGATCATTATAAGGAAGATTTATTCCAATCAGCATTAATTGCTCATGGGATTTGGTGTAATCTATACCTAATGGCCCAGATTCATCATAATCAAAACGAATGGCCTGGATTGACCAATTCCCAAGCCGCCGTCATCTCCAAGAGCTAATCATTGGCAACCCTAATGATCACACCCCACTATTATAAATAGCAGGGTGCCATTCCCTTGCGAGAGACAATATATACAATTTCAGAGAGAAAAATACATATATACAGAGAGACTTCCCCCATAGTCAGAGAGAGAATACATACAAAGAGATAGAGAAGCCAGAGGAGCAACAGAGGAGCAAGAAGAGCATTTCTTCGTCAACGCCTACCATCTTTTCACAAGGAGCCAAGGCTGCATATCGATCGTCCAAGGAGTAAGGCAGGACTGCCGTCGCCTTTCCGAGCCTCTATCGTCACCCCCCAGAATCTAAAATAAACAATTATACTTAGACTGCTGTACCTAGGCTTTCATCCCTAGGCTTTCTTTGTACAAGCGAATTTGTAACGTGAAGTAAAAGTTCGGTCCTCCGATAATTGTTCTGTTCTTTTATATTTCATGGCAAACACGATGGCGACTCAGCTGGGGACAAACTTCTCCATGGCTGAGGAGTTGGTAACGCAATCGGGTGCAGCCAAGCTTGGCTCCACTCAACAGAAGATGGTCGCCCGGTTCGACCAACAGACGTTCGAAGAGATGCTCTCCGACAAGAGCACTAGCCCGGTCCAGAAGCGAACCCGCACGAAGAAGGCCCGTAAGGAGTGGAGACCCCGATCCTTCGTTCCTACTGAAGCTCTTACGGAGACACCCTCCATTGTTTAAAACGGCGAGCAAGATTCCCCTGCGGCCCCACTTCAGATCGTAGACAACTCTGCTGTCCCCAAGTCTGGCAGAAGAAAACACTATGATGCTAGACTTGCAGGGGCAAAGAGGAACTCTATGAGATCTGAGCCGCATAAGGGTATCAGCCGCAAGGAGAAAGCTCATGCGGCTATATCCTCCAGCCGCATGAAGAAAACTCATACGGCCATATCTGTCAGCCGTATAGCTTATGCGGCTACAGTTGCCAACCACACGGATGAAACTCATACGGCTATGGGAGTCAACCGCTTGCAGAAAACCCATGCGGCCACAATCGCCAATCGCATACGGCCAGCCTGTACGGTCGTGACTCCTAGCCACACAAAAATAATTCATCCGACGGCAGAAGACAACCGCATGCAGACAGCTTGTACGGTACCCAACCCTAGCCGCATAGCATCCGTTTCATGCTTCTCTCGATCAGTCTTCGACCGTCTCTCATGCGGTCCTGACCCTGATGCTTCTATGGATGATAAGCCAGACTCTCTGTTATTCAACTTGGACTCCTCCTATTACGCACCCGCAGGTGCTAAAAGGAGGAAGTCTAGGACAGCGCGGACTCATCGGGTCCAGTCAGCTGTCCCAACCTCTGACTATCGGGGCGTCCCGTTGACTATCACATGGGCCTCGGATGGAAAGTTGTATGCAACCGCTCGAGTCCATCCCCCGGCGGCAAATAGACAGAGTGGTTCCTCTGACCTGCGGGAGACGATCCTCCACAAATGCAAGGAAAGAGAAGGAGTGTCGGCATGCAAAGAGTCCTCGCTTGGACATCGCTGTACCCAAATCATCATCAATTGCTGCTGCAACAACGCGGCAGTGACGGAAGATCGGCCGTCCGTCTTCCAAAGGCTACAGCACCCGAGCTCAGGAGATGAGGCGCCTCCTGTTGTCTCCTGCAATTCCGCTAAAAAGGTCCTTACTGAAAGGAGGGGGAAAAAGACAAGCATCTCCAGTCCCAAGAGATCAACCACTACAGCTACGAAACTGTCGTCTAAACGGTTGTCTTCCACCGGAGTATTCCAACACACCCGTTCAAAGACAAAATCTGCTGCAGTGGGAAATTCATCATCCGCATCGCTGGGGGTTGGGGGTAGCACTCTACCGAATATCTATAATAATCCAATGTTTTAGGGGGTCGAGCCCGGGGAAATGACTCTCCCTTCAGGTACGACAGGCACCGATGTCCCCGAGGACATCCATAATTCTCAAGACAAAGCAAGCTCTGAAGCTGGGGATACCGTTTCCTTCGAGTTCGAGCCCGAAGAGAACATTCCTACCTATCCCGATGACTTCTCGACGCATAGGTACGACTCGGAGGGCACATCCTCCACGGTTCCTTCCATTCCTCCTCATGTAAGGACGGTTTTCATGACGGACAACAATCAAGGAGGTTCCAATGATCGCCAGCGCATCGACAATCTCGAAGCCATATTACTTGCTTTCGTCAAATCTGTAGACGAGATTAAGGCGGCCCTGTCCACTCTACAGGGAGGAACGCCTGGTCAAACAAGCACGGGCCCCGCGGTCAATATAGATTCGAACTCAGCGGTACCAAACCCGGGCAATAATCCTCCCGAAATAACAGCCCCTACCGCGACAGATGAGACCCGAGAAGTAAGGAGAGATGTCATATCCCTATTTTAGAAATAGGTATATGACCGTATTTCGTATTTGGGTGGTTTTCAGATTTCGTATTGGTTTAAAATTTTATTTATTTTTCTGGATTAGGATTTGTTTTCGTCGTAGGGTCTGGACTCTTGGTTATCATTACCGTATTAATTTACGGTTTGTATTATTTTATTGTTAATTTGGAGTTGGTGTTTTAGTTCCATTGTTATAATTATTCTTATTATTATTATTATTATTATTATTGATTTTATTACCTAACCTAACTCCTCCCCTTACCTAACCCTAATCCAACCCGTGCATTCATCTCTCTCTCTCCCCTACACGAACAGCCGCCACCCCCTCCCTCACACTTCTCTCTTCCCCTCTCCCGATCCCTCACTCTCCTCTCCCCCACTTCTCAGTTCTCTCTCTCTCACTCGCTCTCAGCCCCCTCTCCCTTCCGATCTCTCTTCCACTCTCCCTCGAGCTCCCGCTCGCCCCTGCACCCGGCCAGCTCCACCGCGGCCATGACTCCGCCGCCACCATCACCCACCAGCACCGCCACCGCCTTCGCCACCTCCTCCCTGAGCTCCCTCTTTCCGGAGCCGCTACCGCCGGCCACCGTCTCCGTCACCACTTCTGCGACCACCACTGCCCCCTTTCTCCTCCGGCCCCCTGAGCGCCGCCGGCGCCCTCGTCTCCACCGCTACCGCCCTCATCATCGTCGTCGTCTCCCTCTCGGTCGGCCTCCTCCGTCGCCACCAGCACCACCACCGCTGCTGCTGCTGCCCCTCCGTCGGAGCCCGACCGACCCTGGTGAGCCCCGACCTCCTCCACCCTTCCTTTCCTCTTCTCCCCGGTGGCCAGCACCACCGCCGTGTCGTTGTCGTGCCCGAACCAGCACCGCCTCGAGCGGCAGGACGCCCTTGGGCCCCGTGCTGCTCGAGCAGCGAGCCAACCTTGGGCTGCGTGCATTTTGGGCCACGTGCCTCGGTGCACGTGCTGCCTCGAGCAGTGCACTGCTCGATCCGCGTGTGCCTCGTTCTACGTATACTTCGGTTTGCGTGTGCCTTATAGGTTTTCGTGCACCCTCGATTCACGTGCTGCCTTGGGCAGCGGGACACCTCGAGCCCCGCGCTGCCTCGGGCACCGTGCCCCATTGGTTTGCGTGTTGCCTCATTTATGTGTCTCGGCCTTTGTGCCCATCTCGATTTTCGTGTCGCTCTAATTTACGTGCCGTCTTGGTTTACGTATCACCTTGGACTCTGTACCGCATCAATTTGCGTGCATACGTCGACTTGTATGTCGCATTGATTTGTGTGCTCCCTTGAATCTTGCTCCGTCTCGATTTGCGTACATGCCCCGATTTACGTGTCGTATTAATTCGTGCACCATCCCGATATTCGTGATTTCCTCGATCTACGTGCACGTCTCGATTTACGTACACGTTGTCTCCTGTTCATCTCGATTCTCATGCACGTCTCGATATACGTGCATGTCTCGGTTTGCATGTCCGTGTCGGTCCGCGTGCCTCGGTTTCTGTACGAGATCCCTGTACTGCTTGCAGGACCCACACGGTATAGCCTTCTGCCATCTCTTGTGATTATTCTATTATTTTATTATTTAATTCTAATAATTGTTTATTGTGTGTTCTGAGGATCTCGATTGGCGTGCTAGCTTGGATCGCGACTGCCGAAGACTTGCTTACCTAGCCGAGCCCTCTAGGCAAGTATCACTTGCTCATCGACGGCTCTTGCCTTCTCTCCTGGATTTTATTGCATTTAATTAATTTGTACTTGTAAATTGTATAATCATGATTAGTGTAGCCTAGTAGTAGAACTGCCATGATGATAACTTAGGATAGCTTGGTCCGATACTGGGATATACCGTATCGGACAACTCGGATGGGTCATCCATACCTCCGAGGACACGAACACGACTCACATGTATGGATTGTCCCCATATGCCCCGTGTCCGACTCGCGGTCGGGTAACGACTTTGGCTAACTGTTTCTATGACTTTGTTTGTGGCTTGGATATGACTGTGGGTCTTGGTGCGCCCTGCGTGACGATTCTTGCTGCATGTGTTGGTTTGGCGCCCAGTACGCATTGTAGTACTGCTGGAGGCCAAGACTTAGTGTTCTCGGCTAGGATTGATGCTCAGTACGCATCGTAGTGCTACTGGTAGCTGAGACTTAGTGTTCTCAGCCCGTAAGTCTGCGATTCTGCGGCGGGTTGCGCCGAGTGGTTTTAGCCCCTATTCGTAGGGTGCTCCCATCCAGATTACAAAGGAGATTCTGCCGGATTTTTTCAGAATTTTCAGTTGGGAATTTGGTTCGAAGGATTAGGCAGAACCATTCCTTTGGTTTGCTGGACTGAACTCATGCATGTTCTTCTTGGTATAGTATCCCTGATCTTATTGCCTGCTAGACAGACTCCCGACTAGATTAGTCGCCTAGCGTCTTGATCTGTCCCGTCTGCCGAATTGTGTAAGGAGAGCGGTTCTACTCGGGTGAAGGTCTGCAACCCTGGTCCTTGTTTGGTTTAAGGGTTGTGGATCTGATCCAGAGGGGTTCACGCAATCCTTACCTTTTCGACGGTATCACCCATTGGACTCTTGACTCGTGACTCTTCCTTTAGATGGTGTTCTAGTTTAGTTTGTTATCTCATTATCTGTCCTGTCCGTCGGATTGTGTAAGGAGAGTGGTTCTACTCGGGTGAGGGTCTGCAACCCTGGTCCTTGTTTGGTTTAAGGGTTATGGATCTGATCCAGAGTGGTTCACACAATCCTTGCCATCTTTCGACGGCGTTGATTAGTGTTGACCCGTGTGTTGGGATTATGATCTTATTCGAGGATTGACTATGAGGAGATAGGATATTGAGATAGTGATTATGGTAGACTAAGTGGATTCTTAGATAGTGTTGCTAGTTCTTTGGTGATGTCTAATTTGATCAGATATGTCTTTGAGGACTTTTGGATTTTGATACTGGTGCGAGTGTCTCACAGAACGAGAAGAATATTGAGGGTATTATTATATGATTTTTACTCGACTTCCCAAACACCTAAATCCGGTGCCTTTGTGTATTCCGGTAGTTAGAGAACCTGGTTGATTGCTGTCTTGGTAGTTGAGGGGCTTGTTTTCTAGTGGCTTGTGATCATTGACTAGGAGGATTCTTGTGAGTCTGAGGGCCTAGCATTGTTAGGGGGAATGAGATTGGTATTTGGTGGTTGTCTTTATTGACGTGATATTCACTCCCTCATGGATGGGAGGCACTTGATAGATTGATCTGGTGGATAGACCGACTTGATGATTGGAGCTGTAGGCTCCCATATATGCTTGAGATGTTATTATAGTAGAGGTTTTGATCTTGTACTTGACCTGATATCCATGCCACGATATGGGCAGATGACTTCTTGTGACTGACAGAGTTGTCCTTGTCCCAGAGCTGACTACCTGTATCCGTGCTATAAGTCCAGCTTACCCTGTGAGGTACTGGCCCTGACATTGCACTGCGGTGCCCTTTGTCTATTGGCACTTTGAGGTGCTACTTCCATGATTATATGGCATTGCGATGCCATCTTGATATTCTGGCTATATTATATGATTACCTGCACGGGTATCTGGTAGTTGGCCTATAGTCTTAGCGTGGTTAGGATTGCTTGCTTGCTTGTTATATAACACTAAGGATAGATCACAACTGGGACTATAGGTGCCGAGGCTGATTCTTACTTAGCGTTCTCGTACTGAGGTACGACATCTAGGAGGATGAGCATGTGACCACGGCATGTGATTCCGGATAAATGTAGGGTTAATCTAGGCAACTAAAATGGTAGAAGCATTGGGAGGGAACGAAATCCCGAGATCGTGCATTACCGGCCGCCACAGGCTCGTCATGGCGCGTCGGGGTTGGCCGCCACGGATATGGCAGTATCCGACTACTATATGTACTCCTACTTAGCACGGTGGCCTTCCGAGGGACCGTGCATACCTACCTGCTATGTGTTATTTGGCCTCGCTAGCCCTTGCGGGATATGGCACGATCTGAGGATTCCTATATTGTATTGTTGGGGTAACCCAACCTCCACATAGACAGCCGTAGGCATTTGAGTGGCCGCTTATTTATATAATTGTTTGGCTTGTTGCTTGCTAAGCTGGCTGACACGTAACGCTGTCCCGGTGCAGTAATTCATTCCCTTGTTCTTGTTTGATGTAGGGATGGGTTACTGTTCTGACGACAGACTATGAGTTCCAGTTGGCAATGCAAGCATTAGTGGATGTTAGGATGATTGTGATGATTGTTGGTTACTTACGTACTAGTAATTGGATTGCTGCCTTATATTCTGTAATCGTGCGTTGGTACCGCACGATCCCTTACCTTATTTACTGTTTTTACATGCTATTCCTGTCATATTATATCCTGCTGGTTTTTTTTTGCCCGTCCTTGAGCCTTTCTTTCTGGTACTTGCTACGGTTGGCCTGACCAACCCTGGATTGTCCCCAGATTGCCTGTGACCGACCATGTGGATCTTCCAGACTTGACTTGGAGGACGTGCTTCAGTTTCTGATCATGATGGAACTGTGTGGGAAGGTATTCTTGTCTACATTATTTCTTATTGTAGACTCTCTGATTACCATATGAGTATTTTATGTTTTTCATATGATTATCTCTCTTGTCGTTATTTTATTGGTTATTGCCTATGGATATGAGATCAGATTTAGGCCATAGACTGCTTGCATGCTAGGATACCCAGCAAGATTGACAGCCACGATCGCCGTATGACGTTTTATACCTCATACGGAGTAGCTGGCCTAGTCCGTCCCAGTATTTCGGTACTGGGGCGTGACAAGAGAGGTCTAGGAGCTCCGAGCCATGTTCCATGCCCGAGAAAACGCTCAAGATCTCAGAATACGGTAACCATACCCTGCTGAATGGAGGGATGTTCCATTCCCACCAAGATATAAGCTGTTCAATATCAACCCGTATGATGGCAAAACCTCAGCAAGTCGGTACATCACTTACTTCGAGGTTACCATCGACCATCTGCCCCACGATGATGCTATCCTCATACGGTTATTCATTGGGGCGTTAGAAGGGATCGCCATCGATTGGTACCGCAATCTACCGGACAACTGCATCCACTCCTTCGTCGGCTTCAAGCGCCTGTTCTTGGAGCGATTCTACGAAGTAGGACAGGACGTCACTATGTCCACTCTCATGGACGTCGTCCACAGGGAGAAGGAGTTGACAAGGAACTACATCGAGCAGTTCCGCCAGACCGCCATGAAGCTGCCCTCCGAAAATCCAGATTCCTCTTTGATTGAGATCTGCCAAAAGAGACTGCATCCTACGATCAGTCTCTGGATGGGCGAAAGTCAATTCAAAGATTGGAAGGCATTCATCATCAGCACCACAAGTGCCGAAGAATGACTAAAGAAGGCTCGCCAACTGGGGTTGCACATCTCAGAAGGAGAAAACAAGGGCAAGCGTCCCAACAGCGATAATGGGGGTAACTCCTCCAATAATCGGGACAGTAAGGGAAAGCAGGCTATGGTGGCTGACACGACACAAAAGCCCGAGTCACAACCAGCAGACAAACAATGGCCGCAAATCGATTACTCTTTCGAAGACGGCCACGTCAAGCCTATCTTGGACATGCTCATACAAGGAGGTAGAATTCAGCTTCCTCTACCAAGACGAGAGCCTCGGCCGGCTGATCTAGAGAACCCAAAGTTCTGCCATTATCACCGTTATGTACACTATGCTACACACGACTGCTACCAACTAAAACGGTACATCCAAAGCCTCATCGATTCGAACGCTCTGGCCATCGACTTCGAAGAGGTAACCGTAGCAGCCAATATGGTATCTGTATAATTCGGCAGCTTCCCTCCGATGGAGACTCAAGACGGGGTAATCCCCGTCCCTTTGGCAACAATGGAGATTACCAATCTTCCTCCTCCCCGGGAACAGGCTGCTGGTCTAGTACCTCTCACCACCTCACGAGAGGAGGTCATGTGGGTCCATCCAGACTTAGTATCAGAAGTAACTCGGCCCATACCATCTTCCGCCAACAAAAGGAAGAGTAGAAAAATCAGGACCTGCCACACAATCTCAGCAGACAACGAGGAAGCTACAGCCGTCGTCACGCGGTCCGGAGCACAATCCCAACATGTGGTTGACAACCCAGCCGAGAATCATCAACCCACTACAACTGATGCTCTGGGACCGGATCAGCCTTCGACGACCGACAAGCTTAGGCCAAAGGAGACTCGCTTCGATAAATCTCTCCGAAAGGACGCAGCCCAAGGGCTAGAGAGGCCCTACAACTTTGACATCTTAGCATAATTGGCTAACACTCTGGCCAAATTGTCACTGTACGAACTCCTAAGGCTCTCCAAGGACGTTCGTATTGCATTGAGCGAAGCACTCCAAAATGCCGATGCCTATCTGGCTCAATCCAACCTTACCGGGGAAGACTCACCTGTGTAGTGCCTGTATGGGAGCAATGCCCAATATCGTCTTCACTCCGCAGGACATGCTCATCAAAACCAACCTACATGATCGCCCGCTATACTACACGGGATACATCGGCGACGTGAAAGTGGATCGGATGCACATTGATCCTGGCTCTTCCATAAGCATCATCCCAAAGGGTCTGCTACATCATCTCCGCATCCCAATGCATCGCCTGACACCTACAAGCACCGCCATCAGCGGTTTCAATTCGGGCAGGAGCTACCCTATCGGGAAGATTCGTCTGAAGTGTCAGATTGGCGATCTCCAATCCGAAGTCACTTGCTACATCATAGATGCAGACACTTTTTATAATATCCTCTTGGGGTGCCCATGGATACACGATTACATGATCGTGCCTTCCACGCTACACCAGTGCTTCAAATATGTCGACAAACACGGTTTCGTGAAGATAGAATTTGCTGATATCGATCCCTTCAAGGGGGTCGAATCCTACTACTCAGACTCCTGCCTAGACGAAAAGTCGAAGAGGCACCTTGATGAAAGAAATGAACAAGCCAGTACCGAAACGGCTACGGGATCCGAAGGACCCCTGACGATCTACCTCCAAGCTCGCAAACCGGGCAAGTCCGCACCCCTTACCGCTACTCTGCAGAAGGACGCGATCAGCCTCTCGGCGCAAGAGAAGCAGATGATAATCCGGCTTCCAAGGTGTAACTCCACTTCCCAGTATTTTTAAATAAATAAATAAATTCTAGTTATTATGCAATTGATATTATTAAGTTTTAAATAATAATTAGTTTTAAAGAATAAAATTTTGGATGATATTTTTTGAGGGAATAATTTTTGGGGACCACTTTTCAAATTTGAAAAGTTGTTACAACGACTGGGGCCCACCATGTGATTCTAACTATTTTAAAGCAAATATTCTGAAATAATGAAAAGAAAGAGGTCTAATTTGGAAATATTTCTTGGCGGGGGAAGTCAGTTTGCAATAATTGTTAAGTGGGGGTGGTTTTTGCAAATGTCTTTTATTTCCTTTAAAATCATTCGAGTGAAGAGAGAGTGTTCATTCACTCTTCACCAATTTCTTTCCTCTCTTTCTCTGGGTTCTTCTGGAGCCTTCCACTGAGCTCCGTCCAACCAAACCCTAACCGACGACTTCGACTCCGGCGGCGACGAGAGATCAAGCCACTTCGACGATGGCGGTGGATCTCTCGAGATCGCAGCAGTAGCACCTTCTCCGCGGTGTTCTCGGCGATCCTCTCGACACCGCGCGGACCTGTGACGGAGTATCACCATCCCATGGCGATCTTCCGGCACAGCTAGGTGTCCTCCTCGGTGGCTCTGTTTCGGGGACTTCCATCTTCGACGACTCCGACTCGACACTGTCTGTGTCCTGTTCTCTGTAGAGGTGATTCTTCGGTCCATCTTGTTCCTAATGTTATTTTCCTTTCCGATCTAGCTTTTGAGTCTATTTCCCTTTTCAATTTAGATCTACGAGTTGTTGACCGGGAGTTGGATCAACGGAGTTCATCTGATCGAATTAGTTTGGACAAGTCGTATCCTTCCTGAGTTCGAAGAAGAGCTCGATCCGACCTTTGTAAGTAGATCGATCTACTATTTTCCTTTCGTTGTGTGTTTGTAATCGTTTCCATCAAATAAATTTTGATTGAAATTAGATTCTGAGATTCTGGGATTGATTGATCGATGGGGATTGACAGTCGATCGAGCTAAATTCCAAATTCTGAGTGAGTTTTTGAGTTCTTTCCAGGGTTCATTCTGAGATCAATGTTGTGTGTTTCTGATCCATTATTTTCCTCTGATTGTTTGTATTCAAAAATTGCGAGAATTATTTGGATATTGTTTTTCTGTTCCGTCGTAACACCATTGTGGATCAGGTGAGGATCCTTGATTATTTTTAGATCATTCCATACTGTCGTGATAATCTGATGGTTCGTTCTGGGTTCGTATTGATTGCTCATGTGTTAGGATCAACACACTATAATTTTGGACCATATTCGAATTGTAGAGTGGAGCTCGATTCCGGTCTGAATTCCTTCTAGGTAACTAATCTACTCACCTAATCGTTTCTTATTCAGTTTTGCTAGTTTTCTGGCTATGATACCAAGTGTTGTGCTCGTTTCATGTGTCGGGTTGTGTCTTGCTCGTGTTGAAGACTCGTGTTCGTGTTAATGCGTACCGGAGTAGGACTAGTGGCAGCCAGTTGGCTTGAGTCGACCGTAGCTCGTATCCAAGTTACTTGAATACCTTGCGTGTGACCAAGTTGATGTACCTGGGGTTGCTGTGTGCGTGTACCAGTGTAGTAGATCATGTCCAGAGAACTGGAGCAGTGTGCGTATGAAGAGTTGGATTCAACGTGGTTCCTTTATTTGCTCAATCTTTCAAATGATGGCATAACTTGCTGAATTTAACTCTAATTGTGTATATTATTAGGGTGAATGCAAGATATGAGCTGTGCTAAATTATGAATATTTGTATAATTTAGTGTTCTTTAGAGTATTTTGTGGATTTGATTTGAATGTATATTTTACTTTTATTTGAATATTCTTTTTATTGTTCCAGTTTTGTAATATCTGTGAGTTGTGTTGTCTGGAAGAATATGTTTCTCCTTTATTTCTTTCCTTCGAAATCTATGTTGTGGAGGAGAACAGGATTGAGAGTTGAGTATTTTTGTCACTTTTTTTCTGTTGTCAGTGAAGGGTTGAGGCTTGAGTTCATAATTGTTATTCCTGACTGTAGAGAGTTGACTGTAGAGAGTTGAGTTATACTTTATCGTTTACTATTGGCAGCAGCTGGTTTGGAGGAGTTAGTTATTTTATTTGTCATTCTTGACTGTTGACAGTGAACCAAGAGCTGAGTTTAGTCAATTATTTACTCATGATATTAGTAACCTTGGCAGGAAGACTGTGGGCTTTAGTCCTTTAGTTACATTATTTCTATGTGTAGAAATTTGTGATGTTGAAAGCACTATTGTTCATTTCAAGTACAGTTAATAATAATATAGTACAGTAACAGCAAGGAGAGTTTCCCTATCTGTCTCTTGCTGAGTTCTGGAAATCTAACCCATGAGATGAGCAGATCTTGGGTTACCAGAACCCTAATTTTAGATTTCAAGTTTACTAGTATGGATGGGTTAAACAGATCTTGAGTTTACTAGAATTTTTGAGTTAAATAATTTTATAGATAGAAAAACAAAATTAGAGTTTATGTTTTAGTTTATAACAAACTTGTACAAATTATAAATTCAGGGAGACATCCAGTTCCTGATTACCAGTACTTTCCGGAGCCAGGCAAGTACTTTTCTATGGTTTTGTACATTTACATTCCTGTATCCTTTCTTGTGACACTGTTATAGCACAACATCATGTATCCCTGTATTCTGGTACTCCTGTTCTTGTACTTGTTAGTGTCGGGTGGGGAAATACACTAGCCATGTGACCAAACCCGGTTACTATATATTCCTGTACCTAGCTTAGGCCTCGCACTATGCACGCGGGTCCTAAGTCGTACCATATTCATGTACTCCTGTGCATGCTCCTGTACTCACCCTAGCCGGTCACATGGACTAGATGTATTTCGATATTGTGCACATCATGTCTGGTACTACAGGATTATAGTTCATTCCTGTACTTTACATTCCTGTACGTTACATTTCCTGTACTTTACATTCATGTACTATAGTTCCTGTACTTTACATTCATGTACTATATCTCCTGTACTCAGTTCCTGTACCACTTTTCTGTATTTACCTGCTCATTTCTGTATTTCATTTCCTGTACTCTTGTATCCATTTCATGTTCATGTTTCATTACCTAGAACTGTACTTTGCTCCGCTCCTGACTGGATAAGTTGTAGGTGAGTTGGAGGCTATTTGCGACACCTTCTATGGATGGGATGTTGCTATTATTGCTGAGCCAGCTGGAGCTGTGCTGGACCTAGAGGCCGCAGAGGCTTAGTACCTTTCCTCTATGTCATTTACTATTTTGAGACTTAGTCAGACATTTGACATTTCTGGATGAATGTAATAAAGCATATAGATTTGTACTATTTCTGGGATTTCGTTTATATATGCTGTGATGTTACCTTACTTCATGATTACTTGTTAGTTTTCCCTAGCATTGGTACAGCTTACTTCGTCGTATCCAACGATGAAGGCTGGGCGTGTCCGACTCGTGTCCGATTATTCGGGAGCGGGTCGTGACATATTTTTAGTGGTGGCCCATGCAGGTCTATCCTAATGGTACCTAGGCATTAGAGTACTATTGGGGGCCTTGATTACACTAGGGAAACTTGAATCACAGTATAGGAAAAACGGGTATATCGGGTACATATGGTTATTATAGAAACATTTACATTTTTCTGGTAGGTTAGCTTTTATCAATCACGAAGTTTTCTTTTTATGCAAGATGGTCGCCACTAGAAAGACCGCAGATCAGCCAGGAGTTGCGGGCAGTTCAGGAGTTGCAGTCGGCACTGGAGTTGCAGGCGGTTCAGAGCAGGCCGCACCGGACGTCCAGACAGATCTGCTTCCGCCAGCGCCTCCTATCTTTCCAGCACTGCCACCGACGATGATGTTCGACGGCGCTCAGGTGATGGCGATGTTCCAACAATTTATGGAGGCCCAGAACCACCAGGCTGCACAGTTCAGGGAGGCCCAGAGTCAGCAGACAGCGCAGTTCAGAGCGACTGTCGTTGACGCACTTAGGACCAGAGAGCCGGCAGCACCAGTACCAGCTCCAGCAGCAGTTCCAGAACCACGAGGACCGAGACCGGGGACAGCCAAGGAGTACCAGAACCTTTGCCCGATGGACTTCTGGGCGACGAGGGGATCATCTATGCAGATGAGTGGCTGGAGAATGCAGAGAGGACCTTGACCATGGCGAACATTCTAGAGGACCAGAAGGTGTCAGTGGCTAGCATGCGACTCTTTGACTTGGCAAGAGCTTGGTACCGGGAGGACCCCCAGTTGGCGGAGCCCCGGGTGTCTTGGACAGTTTTCAAAACATTGTTCAAGGAGAAATTCTTTCCAGAGGTGGAGCATGATGAGTTGAGGATGCAGTTCGAGGCACTGCAGCAGGGGACGATGACGGTGGCACAGTACACTTCAGAGTTCACCAGACTCAGCAGGTTCGCTGAGAACCTGATTAGAGAGCCAGAGGACAGAGCCTGGAGATTCAAGAAGGGTCTCAACAGGGAGCTGCGACATACGGTGGCGATTAGCCAGGCGACTACCAACTCCAGCATCCTTAAGATCGCCCAGGCAGTAGAGAAGGAGGCAGGCCCAAGGCTGAAGAGGGACCGAGACGCGGGCAGCAGCAGTTTCCAGACACCGACGAAGAGGGTCCAGACCTAGACTCAGGCGAGACCCCAGCAGCCGGCACAGCAGCAGCATCGACCAGCCAGAGCTCCTGTACATCAGCATCAGAGACAGCAGCAGGGGATTACTTGCACATTCTGCTATCGGCCGGGACACCGCTTCGATGAGTGCCGCAAGAGGCTCGGACTCTGCTTATTCTGCGGATCAGACGCACACCAGATGAGGGACTGCCCACAGGCTGCGGCTAGACTGACTGGAGGACCGAGAGGAGCTGGAGGACCACCACCTATACCACCCAGAGCTCAACCAGCTGCACCACAAAGGGGACCAGCTTTACCCACTCAGCAGCAGCAGTTTGTACAGCGTCAGCAGAGGGGAGAACAGCAGCAGGGACGTGTTTATGTCATGGCGGCAGTTGAGGAGGATGAGGCAGTACCGGATGTGATCACAGGTTCTATACTTTTACATTCTTTCCCTGCCATTGCATTGTTTGATTCTGGGGCTACACATAGCTTTGTATCATATGAGTTTCTGCATAGACATGGCTTCACACCCAAGCCCACTAGACGGAACTGTCAAATTATGACAGGAGGAGGGTTAGTACCAGTGAGTGAGATGGTGGAATGCCCTATCACTATTGCTGGAAGGGAGATTAGAGCTCGACTTCTAGTGATGCCACTGCCCAGATTTGATATAGTCCTCGGCATCGACTGGATGAGCGAGCAGTTTGCCGTAATAGACTACCATGAAGGGAAGGTGATCTTCAGTCCACCAGGAGTTCCGCCGTTCGAGATCAGCCGACGAGTTGCAGTGAGGCCAGAGGGAGTCTACTTCGGAGTTGTTGCAGAAGATCAGTAGTTGCCGCATCCACTTATCGCAGAGTTTCTCGACGTCTTCCCCGAGGAGCTGCCAGGATTGCCGCCGGATCGAGACGTGGAATTCGGCATTGACTTATTGCCCAGATCAGCGCCGAAGTCTCAGCATTGTTATAAAATCAACCCGAAGGAAGCGACAGAATTGAAGGCGCAGATTGACGAACTAGAGGGCAAGGGATTTATTCGGTCCAGTGCTTCACCCTGGAGAGCACCGGTACTTTTTGTGCCCAAGAAGGATGGGACGGTGAGGATGTGCATTGACTACCGTGCACTCAACAACATCACCATCAAGAATCGATACCCTTTGCCACGGATTGATGAGCTGTTCGACCAGCTTAGTGGAGCGAAGGTCTTTTCTAAGATTGATCTTCGGTCAGGGTACCACGAGATGAAGGTTCGGGAGCAGGATATTCCGAAGACAGCCTTCAATTCCCGATACGGCCAGTATGAGTTCCTGGTGATGCCGTTCGGACTCACTAATGCCCCAGCTGTGTTTATGAACCTGATGAATAAGGTTTTCCACAAATATTTAGATAAGTTTGTCGTAGTTTTCATTGATGACATTCTGATCTATTCGAAGACAGAGGAGGAGCATGTAGAGCACCTGCGGATTGTTTTGGAAATTCTACGGAAGGAGAAGCTGTACGGGAAACTCTCGAAATGTGAGTTTTTCTTGGACCGAGTGGAGTTTTTGGGGCACGTAGTGACTGGAGAGGGGATTTCTGTGGATCCCAAGAAGATTGAAGCAGTGGAAGCATGGGCACCTCCCAAGTCAGTAGCAGAGATTCGTAGTTTCCTGGGTCTAGCAGGATACTACAGGAAGTTCGTGAAGGACTTCGCCAGGATAGCAGAGCCTATGACGAAGCTTACGCGGAAGGACGAGGAGTTTATATGGAGCGATGCCTGCCAGACATCATTTGAAGAATTGAAGAGAAGACTCATGACGGCACCGGTTCTAGCTTTGCTATCAGGATCAGGAGGATTCGTCATCTACAGTGATGCTTCAGGGAAAGGCTTGGGATGCGTGCTGGAGCAGAACAAGAAGGTTATAGCGTATGCTTCTAGACAGTTGAAGCCCCATGAGAAGAATTATCCTACACATGACTTGGAGCTTGCAGCAGTCATATTTGCCGTGAAACTGTGGAAGCATTACCTATATAGGGAGAGGGTGGACATCTTCACTGACCACAAAAGCCTGAAGTATGTCTTTACTCAGAAGGAGCTGAATATGAGGCAGCGCAGATGGCTGGAACTCATGAAGGATTTCGACATCAGTCTACAGTACCACCCTGGGAAGGCAAATGTGGTAGCAGACGCTCTCAGTCGATATCCTATTGCTATGTATCTCACCATGGACAGGCATCTCTTGGAGGATCTGGAGAGTCTTGGGATTGAGGTTGTTCTGCCAGGGTATGGAGGACAGATGATGCACATGCAGATACAGTCGGGGTTGCTAGAGAAGATCAAGGAGGCCCAGTTGCTTGATGAGGGAATCCAGGGTCTTAGAGCTCAGGCAGAGTTAGGTCTGCTCGACGATTTCACCATTGCGGAGGACGGATCCTTGAGGCATGGGAGCCAGCTGTGTGTGCCTAAGGACTTGCGGGAGGAGGTGATGCAGGAGGCCCATCAGTCGCAGTATTCTATACATCCTGGATCTACCAAGATGTACAAGGATTTGCGTGAGTATGTTTGGTGGTATGGGATGAAGAGAGAGGATGCCAGATTTGTTTCCAGATGCCTTGTGTGCCAGCAAGTCAAGGCGGAGTGCCAAAGACCAGCAGGACTACTCCAGCCTTTACCTATTCCGAAATGGAAGTGGGAGCACATTACCATGGACTTTGTCTCTGGATTGCCGCGTACTCCCAGTGGCAAGGACGCTATTTGGATGATCGTGGACAGATTGACAAAGTCTGCCCATTTTATTCTGTTCAAGGTTGGGCTGTCGACCGAGAAGCTTGCAGACCTTTACATGCGTCAGATCGTAAGGATTCACGGAGTGCCAGTTAGCATTATTTCGGATCGAAATAGCCGCTTCATATCGCAATTTTGGAGGTGTCTACAGCAGAGCTTGGGATCATAGTTGAAGTTCAGCACCGCCTATCATCCACAGACGGACGGACAGTCCAAGAGGACCATTCAAACCTTGGAGGACATGCTGTGGGTTTGCGCACTCGACTTCGGCGGATCGTGGAAGGACCATTTGTACCTTGTGGAGTTTGCCTATAACAACAGTTATCAGGCTAGCATCGAGATGACCCCGTTCGAGGCGCTGTACGGACGGAGATATCGCACGCCGTTATCTTGGGACGACATTGGCGAGAGAGCTTTACTTGGGCCAGAGATGGTGGTAGACTCAGCAGAAAAAGTCAGACTGATCAAAGAGCGTCTCAGGATTGCGCAGGATCGGCAGAAGCATTGGGCGGATAGCAGCAGACGGCCACTTGAGTTCGAGATTGGAGACAGAGTGTTCCTGAAGATCTCACCAACCAGAGGCGTCATTCGGTTCGACAGAGGCGGGAAGCTCAGTCCGAGATTCATCGGACCCTTTGACGTTACGGCACGGATTGGCGAGGTGGCTTATCGATTAGCACTTCCAGCTAGCTTGGAGGGAGTGCACGATGTCTTCCACGTATCTCAGCTCCGACGATACATTCCAGACCCCAGCCATGTGGTGGACTATTCCGAGCTAGAGGTGGGCCCGAGATTGACTTATGAGGAGCAGCCAGTAGAGATCCTCGATCGGAGGGAAAAGCGCTTGCGAAGCCAGACCATTCCTCTTGTTCGCGTCATGTGGAGACATCACTCTCCGGAAGAGTCCACATGGGAGCGCGAGGACGAGATGCGGGAGCGCTATCCCACTTTATTTGATTGATCTGATTGTACTCTGTTTGTGGGATTCAAATTTCAATAAATGACTAGTGTTTGGACCCTTGTGATTTGCTGAGATTTTTTTTTCATCTTTGTTTTGAAGTGTGTTTTGGTTGTTGCTTGTTTTGTCCTTTGAATTTCGAGGATGAAATTTTTTAAGGGAGGGAGATTTGTAACTCCACTTCCCAGTATTTTTAAATAAATAAATAAATTCTAGTTATTATGCAATTGATATTATTAAGTTTTAAATAATAATTAGTTTTAAACAATAAAATTTTGGATAATATTTTTTGAGGGAATAATTTTTGGGGACCACTTTTCAAATTTGAAAAGTTGTTACAACGACTGGGGCCCACCATGTGATTCTAACTTTTTTAAAGCAAATATTCTGAAATAATGAAAAGGAAGAGGGCTAATTTGGAAATATTTCTTGGCGGGGGAAGTCAGTTTGCAATAATTGTTAAGTGTGGGTGGTTTTTACAAATGTCTTTTATTTCCTTTAAAATCATTCGAGTGGAGAGAGAGTGTTCATTCACTCTTCACCAATTTCTTTCCTCTCTTTCTCTGGGTTCTTCTGGAGCCTTCCACTGAGCTCCGTCCAACCAAACCCTAACCGACGACTTCGACTCCGACGGCGACGGGAGATCAAGCCACTTCGACGATGGCGGTGGATCTTTCGAGATCGCAGCAGTAGCACCTTCTTCGCGGTGTTCTCGGCGATTCTCTCGACACCGCGCGGACCTGTGACGGAGTATCACCATCCTATGGCGATCTTCCGGTGCAGCTAGGTGTCCTCTTCGGTGGCTCTGTTCCGGGGACTTCCATCTCCGACGACTCCGACTCGACACTGTCTGTGTCCTGTTCTCTGTAGAGGTGATTCTTCGGTCCATCTTGTTCCTAATGTTCTTTTCCTTGTCGATCTAGCTTTTGAGTCTATTTTTCTTTTTAATTTAGATCTACGAGTTGTTGACCGGGAGTTGGATCAACGGAGTTCATCTGATCGAATTAGTTTGGACAAGTCATTTCCTTCCTGAGTTCGAAGAAGAGCTCGATCCGACCTTTGTAAGTAGATCGATCTACTATTTTCCTTTCGTTGTGTGTTTGTAATTGTTTCCATCAAATAAATTTTGATTGAAATTAGATTCTGGGATTGATTGATCGATGGGGATTGACAGTCGATCGAGCTAAATTCCAATTTCCGAGTGAGTTTTTGAGTTCTTTCCAAGGTTCATTCTGAGATCAATGTTGTGTGTTTCTGATCCATTATTTTCCTCTGATTGTTTGTATTCAGCAATTGCAAGAATTATTTGGATATTGTTTTTCTGTTCCGTCGTAACACCATTGTGGATCAGGTGAGGATCCTTGATTATTTTCAGATCATTCCATACTGTCGTGATAATCTGATGGTTCGTTCTGGGTTCATTTTGATTGCTCATGTGTTAGGATCAACACACTATAATTCTGGACCACATTCGAATTGTAGAGTGGAGCTCGATTCCGGTCTGAATTCCTTCCAGGTAACTAATCTACTCACCTAATCGTTTCTTATTCAGTTTTGCTAGTTTTCTGGCTATGATACCAAGTATTGTGCTCGTTTCATGTGTCGGGTTGTGTCTTGCTCGTGTTGAGGACTCGTGTTCGTGTTGATGCGTACTGGAGTAGGACTAGTGGCAGCCAGTTGGCTTGAGTCGACCGTAGCTCGTGTCCAAGTTACTTGAATACCTTGCGTGTGACCAAGTTGATGTACCTGGGGTTGCTGTGTGCATGTACCAGTGTAGTAGCTCATGTCCAGAGAACTGGAGCAGTGTGCGTATGAAGAGTTGGATTCAACGTGGTTCCTTTATTTGCTCAATCTTTCAAATGATGGCATAACTTGCTGAATTTAACTCTAATTGTGTATATTATTAGGGTGAATGCAAGATATGAGCTGTGCTAAATTATGAATATTTGTATAATTTAGTGTTCTTTAGAGTATTTTGTGGATTTGATTTGAATATATATTTTACTTTTATTTGAACATTCTTTTTATTGTTCCAGTTTTGTAATATCTGTGAGTTGTGTTGTCTGGAAGAATGTGTTTCTCCTTTATTTCTTTCCTTCGAAATCTATGTTGTGGAGGAGAACAGGATTGAGAGTTGAGTATTTTTGTCACTTTTCTTCTGTTGTCAGTGAAGGGTTGAGGCTTGAGTTCATAATTGTTATTCCTGACTGTAGAGAGTTGACTGTAGAGAGTTGAGTTATACTTTATCGTTTACTATTAGCAGCAGCTGGTTTGGAGGAGTTAGTTATTTTATTTGTCATTCTTGACTGTTGACAGTGAACCAAGAGCTGAGTTTAGTCAATTATTTACTCATGATATTAGTAACCTTGGCAGGAAGACTGTGGGCTTTAGTCCTTTAGTTACATTATTTCTATGTGTAGAAATTTGTGATGTTGAAAGCACTATTGTTCATTTCAAGTACAGTTAATAATAATATAGTAGAGTAACAGCAAGGAGAGTTTCCCTATCTGCCTCTTGCTGAGTTCTGGAAATCTAACCCATGAGATGAGCAGATCTTGGGTTACCAGAACCCTAATTTTAGATTTCAAGTTTACTAGTATGGATGGGTTAAACAGATCTTGAGTTTACTAGAATTTTTGAGTTAAATAATTTTATAGATAGAAAAACCAAATTAGAGTTTATGTTTTAGTTTATAACCAACTTGTACAAATTATAAATTCAGGGAGACATCCAGTTCCTGATTACCAGTACTTTCCGGAGCCAGGCAAGTACTTTTCTATGGTTTTGTACATTTACATTCATGTATCCTTTCTTGTGACACTGTTAGCACGACATCATGTATCCCTGTATTCTGGTACTCCTGTTCTTGTACTTGTTAGTGTCGGGTGGGGAAATACACTAGCCATGTGACCAAACCCGATTACTATATATTCCTGTACCTAGCTTAGGCCTCGCACTGTGCACGCGGGTCCTAAGTCGTACCATATTCATGTACTCCTGTACATGCTCCTGTACTCACCCTAGCCGGTCACATGGACTAGATGTATTTCGATATTGTGCACATCATGTCTGGTACTGCAGGATTATAGTTTATTCCTGTACTTTACATTCCTGTATGTTACATTTCCTGTACTTTACATTCATGTACTATAGTTCCTGTACTTTACATTCATGTACTATATCTCCTGTACTCAGTTCCTGTACCACTTTCCTGTATTTACCTGCTCATTCCTGTATTTCATTTTCTGCACTCTTGTATCCATTTCATGTTCATGTTTCATTACCTAGAACTGTACTTTGCTCCGCTCCTGACTGGATAAGTTGCAGGTGAGTTGGAGGCTATTTGCGACACCTTCTATGGACGGGATGTTGCTATTATTGCTGAGCCAGCTGGAGCTGTGCTAGACCTAGAGGCCGCAGAGGCTTAGTACCTTTCCTTTATGTCATTTACTATTTGAGACTTAGTCAGACATTTGACATTTCTGGATGAATGTAATAAAGCATATAGATTTGTACTATTTCTGGGATTTCGTTTATAGATGCTGTGATGTTACCTTACTTCATGATTACTTGTTAGTTTTCCCTAGCATTGGTACAGCTTACTTCGTCGTGTCCAACGATGAAGGCTGGGCGTGTCCGACTCGTGTCCGATTATTCGGGAGCGGGTCGTGACACAAGGTCCATCCAAGTGCCGAGACCCACAACGGGGCCACTGACAATCAGACTGCCAAGAGTAAGTCAACCCCAAACAGGGAAGCTCAATCCCTCCGACAAGCCGTTGACGATATGCCTTCCCAAGATGGGTCGTCACCCCGACGCAAGGTCTGACACTTCTAGCGAACCGGCCACTCCTTGCTCCACCTCGAGTGCCAAACTGGGGGTCGCTAGTCTGCCAACAACTCTACGCTTTTCCCCATCAACTGAACCATTGACGATCAAGCTCCCCAAGTCGTTCTCTCAGTCTTTATTTACACAGGGGGTAGCCGAAGAGGAACCGGAGTTAGCCAAGTATGTGGCTGCCCACACGAATGTTCCATCCGCTGATGATATAATCCCCCTAGAAAAGATACCTTACTTCATCAATAAAGGGTTATCTTTGAACTACACCGAGCTCAATAAGCTATGTACAATGTATGCTATGGAACACGGTATAGGTGCTCACCTACACACACAAGTGACAAATGTGTACACCGCGATCCAGCTTACCCCAGTAGAAGATGCTTACCAAATATTCGAGGGAGGAGATCATCCGATCATCTTCGGCCAGACGAACAACCCGCATCCCCTCACCATAGAAGAAGCCGACCTCGGGTCAGATGCCGGGAGACTGCCTCTGTATCTCTATAGCCCTCAATCCAAATATCTCATGCAGAAATAGGGGTATGATCTAGAGACGACGCCAGGATCGAACTACGGCACTGGACGACGATTGCCTTTGAAGCCGCCAGTCCCGGTGGGCAAACCACAGAATTACTATAACAAAAATCGATACGGGTTAGGGTATGTAATGCCTACTACGACCCCTGAAAGTTCAGATGAAGAATGCGACTGGCAGTCACATTCAACCGGATCACCAACTTCCGACTCAGATACCAGCATCGGAGATGTATTCAGACAAGTCGTGTCAGTCAACATGGCATTCGCCGACGCTTACGAGGAAGACGAAGATATCCCCGAAATCCTCGAGCTAGAACCATGGGCCCAGCAGTTGGATGCACAATAGGCAAAGCGGTTCGAACAGAGAGAACCTCCTACTGAAGATGAGGTCATACAAGTGGATCTCGGCAGCGAATCTTCTCCAAAACCAATTTTCGTCAGTAAAAGCCGAACAGACGAAGACCGGAAGTCGCTGTTAGAACTTGTCAGAGAGTACATTGATGTGTTCGCCTGGAGCTATGAAGACATGCCAGGGTTAAATCCTGACACGCTCTTCACAAACTCAATTTTCGACCAGATGCGAAGCCAGTCAAGCAACAACAGCGACGCTTCCGCCCAGGCATCATGGACGCGATCAAAGCTGAAGTCAACAAACTGATAGCCAGCGGCTTCATTCGTGAGGAGCAACATCCCGATTGGGTCGCCAATATAGTACCCGTCCTCAAGAAGAATGGAAAGATTCGAATCTGCATCGACTTTCGCAACCTGAACGAGGCATGCCCCAAAGATGAATTCCCCTTTCCTATCACAGACATCATGATCGACAATACCTGCGGCTTCAAACGCATGTCATTCATGGATGGCTTTTCGGGGTACAACCAAATCAAAATGTCTCCTGACGACGAAAAGCATACATCATTCCGAACACCGATTGGCACGTATTGCTACACAGTCATGCCTTTTGGTTTAAAGAATGCTGGCGCCACATATCAAAGAGCCATGAGCATCATCTTCAGAGACCACTTACGCAAGACGGTAGAGTGCTATGTTGACGATATAGCCGTCAAGAGCCGTAGCAAGGGAGGCCATCTGCAGGATCTACGGACGGTATTCGACCTAATGCGAACGCACAATTTGAAAATGAACCCTACGAAGTCCTTCCTGGGCGTATCCAGCGGGAAGTTCTTAGGCTTCATCATCACTACAAAGGGTATCCATGTAGACCCTAAGAAGACAAAAGCAATCATGGAGATGGGTCCCCCGAAAAATCTTCGCGAACTCAGAGGCCTTCAAGTGAGGTTAGCTTACATCAGAAGGTTCATTTCCAACCTCTCCGGACGATGCCGACCATTCACGCACCTCATGAAGAAAGGAGTCTCATTCGTATGGGACGAGGAATGTCAGCGTGCTTTCGACAGCATCAAAGAATATTTGTCAAATCCTCCAGTTCTGGTAGCCCCAGTTCCTGGAAAACCATTCCTGCTCTATGTACGAGCAATAGAACACTTCCTCGGTGCCCTGTTGCAACAAAATAATGATGCAGGGCACGAACAAGCCATATACTACCTCAGCCGAATGATGGTGGGACCTGAGCACCGATACACCGCTGTAGAGAAGGAATGCCTCGCCTTGGTGTTCGCCATTCAGAAAATGCGACACTATGTCACCGGACAAACGATACATGTGATCTCACGGGTCAACCCTCTCAGAGTCCTCATGACCAAATTAGGGGCACTTAGCTCTCGACTCGCTACATGGGCGATATTGCTGTCCCCTTATCATATGATCTTTGTCCCACAAAAGGCAGTCAAAGGTCAAGCCCTGGCAGACTTTTTAGCAGCCCACCCAGGCTCGGAGTCCTCCAGGATATATGAAGAGATCCCAAATGAGGTCGCCGACTCGCATGCAACCTCTCACGAGAATATATGGTGAATGTTCTTCGACGGTGCTTCGAGGACCGGACCTAAAGGCAATATAGTCGTCGGAGTCGGGGTAGTGATGGTCTCCCCTTCCGGATTGGTGATCAACCGTGCCTATTCCCTCAGAGAACCCTGCTCTAACAATGTTGCCGAGTACAACACTCTGGTCATTGGCCTCCAACTTGCAAGAGAGCTGGAGGTAGAGTACCTTGAAGCATACGGCGATTCCTAACTAATCGTCAATCAGATCCGGGGTTCGTACGAAGTCCGTCATGAAGACATGATCCCCTATCACCAAATAGCGATCGATATCATCTCGTCATTTGAGGGGTTCTTTATCGAGCACGTCCCCAGACTCCAAAATATTAAAGCCGATGCCCTAGCTGGTCTTGCCGCTTCCCTAGCAGTTCCGAATTATGATCGCCAATCAGTAGATGTGATAGGCCACGAACTGGTCTGTCCCAAAAACAATATGCAATTCGTGGTAAGTTATTCCGCACAGATGGTCGACGAAGCACCAGACTGGAGACAACCGTTAATCGACTTTGTCGTCTACGACATCCAGCCCGAGAACCCGAAGGAAGCCACTTCCATCAGAAGGCGATCTCTCAGATTCTTCTACGACACAGAGACGAAGATGATGTATCGCCGTTCCTATGACGGATTACTGCTTCGGTGCCTATCAAATGCAGAAGCCAAAGAAGCCATACGAGAAGCTCACGACGGTGTCTGCGGGGCCCACCAGCCCGACCAAAAACTGCAAGATCGCCTTCGCCGAATGGGCTACTATTGGCCCACAATGGTAGCAGATGCGATAGATTATGCAAAAAAATGCAAAGCCTGCCAAGTCCACGCGGACTTCATCCACCAACCATCAGAATTTCTACATCCGACAGTGGCATCATGGCCATTCGAAGCATGGGGAATGGATATCATTGGTCCAATCACCCCACCTTCCTCCCGAGGACACCGCTTTATACTTACGATCACTGATTACTTCTCCAAGTGGGCGGAGGCTGTTCCGCTCGCAGAAGTCAAGACTTTGAACGTGATTAGCTTCCTTAAGCATCACGTCATCTACCGCTTTGGACTGCCCCGAAGGATCATCCATGATAATGGACCGCAGTTCGCAAGCCATGCATTCTATCGGTTTTGCGATAAACACCGTATTCAGAATATCGCTTCGACGCCGTACAACCCGGCAGCAAACGGGTTAGCAGAGGCGTTCAACAAAACAATCATCAAACTCCTCAAGAAGTTCGTCTCCTCCAACAAGTGCGACTGGAACGAGAAGCTCGGCGAGTGCTTATGGGCTTATCGCACCATAGTACGGACCGCCACCGGGAATATACCATTCTCTCTAGTATACGGAAGTGAGGCAGTTCTCCCTTTAGAGACTCAAATACCCTCACTTCGCATCGCCCTCACTTATCAATTGACGACTGATGATAACTACCGACGTCGACTGCAAGAGTTGGAGGCATTAGATGAAAAGTGCCTCTTAGCTCAGCAGCGAATTGAGCTATACCAAGCACGCATCTCTGGAGCCTTCAACAAGAAGGTCAAAATCAGAACATTCCAGGTAGGCGATCTTGTCTTGGCCATCCGGAGGTCGATGGTCATGACTCACAAGACCGCCGGCAAGTTCCAACCAAAATGGGAAGGCCCATTTATCATAGAGACAGTATTCTCCAACGATGTTTACCGCCTCGCAAAACAAAACGGAGACTTGCTCATGTTGCCCATCAACGGCAAGTTCCTGAAGAAATATTATGTCTAAATGACATTCCAGATTACCGAGTCACGTACCTGCTGGTACCGCTGAACTCACATCCATAATATTATAGATTATCGAGTCACGTACCCGCTAGTACCGCTGAACTTACCCCATAAATTTCCAGATTTTTTGAGTCATGTATCCGCTGATACCACTGAACTCACCCTCATCGTTTGTTAGATTTTTGAGTCATGTACCCATCGGTGCCGCTGAACTCACACTCACCATTCTCCAGATTCTCGAGTCACGTACCCACTGGTACCGCTGAACTCACACTTTCTCAAATATTCTAAATTACTGAGTCATGTACCCGCTGGTGCCTCTGAACTCACATTTCGGTCACTCTTTCGGATAGTAAGTCACGTATTATTATACCTCTGAACTTTCTCCCTGGAAGAGATCCTCCCTCATGATCCACTACCTGCACTCCCAGTGCACAAAAAGGGTAAACGGGTCCACAAACTTCCAAGACGGCCATGTCCTCATTACCTCTGAGTCGTCCCACTTCCGCCAAAAAACAAATCACCCCCTACATAGAACTTCCATGTCCTTATTATCTCTGAGTTGTTCTATGTGCCCTCCTTTATTGAGCCCACTCCTGTCATGTCCTTATTACCTCTGAATGGGAAGGCTCTGTCGAAGAAACCTTCATACTTGCCATGTCCTTATTACGTCTGAGTAAGTATGATGATCCCCTTTCGACCTGTTATCTGTACCCACAGCCGGAGTATGCCAAGGGTAACAGGTCCACAAATGTCCTCTGTTGACCATCAATATCCTCCGTCGAGTTCACTCCTACCATGTTCTTATTACCTCTGAGTAGGAAGACTCTACGTTTAAAAAACCTTCCTACTTGCCATGTCCTCGTCACCTCTGAGCAAGTATGTCGATTCTCCTTTATCCTATTATTCGTGCCCTAAACCAGGGTACGCCAAGGATAATAGGCCCACAAATATCCTCAGCTAAATTTCTCAGCATAAATCTATCACCTCATCAGGCCCCAAGAGCCCAGCTGCTCTACGGCATTCCTTTTTCTCAATACCAAGAGCACCCATGACCACTTCGCTATGGCTGCTTCAGGTACCCTGATCAAAACTTGTTACCTCTGCCTAAAACCAAGGTACGCCATGGGTAACAGGTCCACAAATATATCTCCTATACGAGGGAAAACATCACCACAATATCACAAGCGCAACAAGCAATACAAATGAAGGGTAGAATTGAAAGTACTCTTTATTCTAAGGAAGAAAAAGCATTACATACTCCGGGATTATGTCCCCTCCAGAAAGAAAGAAAACAGAAACAAAACAAGAAGAAAAAGCCGACTACATTTCAGCATCACTCAATTCTAGGAGGCGATTCCTTACTGAGGTGGTCCTCCGTTCAATCCGTTGCCGAGCGCGACGCTCGGCCTCCTGGAATAAATGCTCCTCATATCCAAGCCCAAGAATGCTTGACAGTTATCTTCCAATTTATTCAAGGCAGTCTCCAGGTCAGTCGAAGCTTGAGTAACCCTGTCAGCCTCCTGAACAATTAGTTCCCTGTCATTGCGGGTAGTCTCAAGGTCAGACTCTAAGAAAGCCAACTTCTTCTGAAGCGCAAGGATCTGCTCCCGTGTCTCAGTAATCTCACGAGAGACAGACTCCTCCCGAGCCACGACGTTTTCAGTCGCATAACTTAATTGATCATACCGGTCAGCTAAGTCACTGAGATCCTTCAGCACGCCCGGTCTGGTCTTATCTCGAGCCGCTCTGGTCCTCTCTATAACGGCAATAAGGGAAATCCGCTCCTCGTTTATAATAGTAGGCAGATCAGCCTGCTGTAATACCGAAGCTCGGACACCAGCTGATCAGCCTCCAGCAATTTCGTCTCCAGAAGCGAAGCCATCCCTGCATCATCAAGAAGATCCCTAAGGATGTTTATTTGACCATAGGCACATTGTCGGGCCAAGGTAAAAGAGGTCCCTCTGTCTACAGCGGCCTCGATTCCCCTCTTCAAATGACGATAAAAACTGGCAACCACGTCCTGCAATGCGTCGTCCAAAACCTCAGCAGAAGAGGGCGTCAGGGAAAGCCGGAGCGGCAACATCGGAGGAGTAACGCTAGAGGTCGCCATCGAAGGAACAAATTTCGAGAAGAACGATGCATGAATAGCGGCCAACTCGTCTTCCGCCGCCCGGAGAGCTTGGATGCTCGGCAGGAAAGAAAGGTCGACTCTCGAAGCCATCGGAACAGAGGATGATGTAAGGACCATCATCCCCTGTCCCGACTGCTCCGAGAATTGGCCTGTGGAACTCGGGCCCCCAGAAGGCCCCTCAAGACGAGTCGGGCAGTAAGGAGGTACACCTCTTTCCACCGATGCCCCTTCGGTTGGGGTTGTCTCAGCGACGTCCATCCTCGGCACTGAAGGGACAGGACCTGAATGTCCAGAATAACGATCAATCGACGTAACCCGAAGGACATGATGATAGAGTAGATAGGCTTCCTCATGGGTTAAGATTTGGCTAATCTTACCAGGGGAGGGGCATAAAGGCCGCGGCTCATCCACAACTGGCATAGTCCCCTCACCCGCGATCCCCAAGTTAAACTCAGTCACATCCCCTGCCCCCATCACTTTGAAGGAGGATACAGATTGAGCCGCGTTCTCTTGAATAGGAGCAGGCTCATGGGAGTCCCCGTCATTCGGGGTCACCGCCTCGACATCCTGAAACTCTTTTTCTTCTCCCGACACCTAGAAGAGGGGACGGAGATAGTCAGGATTGAAATTCAAAAAGAAGGAGGGAGAAGGGATCGAGAGCAGTTTTGTTACCTCTAATGCAGGGTTGGCTTCTTCGCCACCCTCTTTTATGGCTAACGAACGGTGCCTAGTCACAACCAGCTTCCGGGATCGAGAAAAACTGCCTATAGGAGAAACTTGCCTGCTACGCTTCGGAATAGGACCAGCCGCAACAAGAGACTGATCCCTCAGCACCTCATCTGACAAAACATGCGACTGACCTACCTCTGCGCCTACCACTGGAAGGATAGAGTCATCTTCATCACACTGGTTGCCTTCGCCACCCTCAGCAGCGAAACCCAAATCTGGCACTTCGGCTCTAACCTTTCTTTTCTTGGCCCCTTGAGAGCCTTCCTCCAGACCGATGCCAACAATAAAACTGGTACCCGAGTTAAAACCAACTGGGGGCTTGTTCGCCATGACATGATACAGAGCTGCCATGTACAAGATCTCCACTGACTCCTTAATGGCAGGGACCGAGAAAATGGTGCGTGTGTGGAACGAATCATAATATTGGCTCTGATACCATCAAGAAGACTACCCTCATAACCCAGGCAAGGACTGGGGCTGTCCCGACAAAGTTGGCTGTATCCAAACTGCCGGGCAAACCTGCTAGGCAGATAAGGCTCCAGAAAAATAGCGTTGTGATTACTGTACACTAGATGTGCGGGACGGATGTTACGTAACCATAAGAGCATCTGGCCATCCAGAAGCTGAGGGGGCGCGATACCGTCAATATGTACAGCCTCTATGTCCCTGGCAGTAAAGCGAGGGACGGATACGAAGATATGATACTTATCTGCCCTCGTCAATGCCATCCGACAAGTCCGCATGGTTTCACACCCCCAAGGCTCGTCACGATAGCGGAAGATCAATGCGTCATCTTCAGTCACACCGTCTCCAGAGCCCGGCCTCATCAAAGATGGGTAATGTATCAGCAGCCACCCCATCAAATAATGATAGGGCAACTCAGTTCGTTCAAAATCCTTGGTCACGTCGTGAGCAATGATTTTGGATGTGAAAGTACGTAGGCCACGGTGTATGCTGCACACCATGGCCGGGAGGAGAGCTAGCCTGATTCGTAAAACTAACTTCACAGCCGGTAGGATGAAGTTATAACTAATTCTTTCAATGGAACCGGCTTCTCCCGAGACTACACAGTTTCGTAGCCAGATCATCAAAAATCCCGCCAGAAGCGCTTTCTCAGACAGCTTCTGAGTATCCTGGTAAAAGTAATCGAAAGTATCAGTCTGGTTCCCGAATCTGTCGCTGGTAGTGGCCACTCCCTTAGCCAACGACACCGAGTCCTCAATCGCTTCCCGAGGACGAGGGCGACGAGAGGTGACTCTACCTAAGGCATCTGTCGAGAAGAGATAGTGCACCCAATCTCTGGTGAAGGGAGCATTCCCTTCCAGGTTACTATCCTTTCGAGTCATCTGATAACATGTGTTATAATGGCACAATATCTCCTGGTAAAGGGCCGCAAAGCCAGGATACCATCATTCCAGATCTTCGAGTTCCTCATTAGTGGGAGTATACGCTTCAAACGCTTCGTACCCCCAAGGAAGCTTGGAAACCGCATGCATCTCATGGAGCGCGAGTCCCATCTCCCCCATAGGTGTGTAAAAGGTCCCCGTACAGCAATTATACATTTCCAGCAGAGACATGAACAGCTTCTTGTTTATGGACAAGCTATGACTGGTACCTCGAATAGCGTGGTACAGGCAATCTCGTACAAAAAAGCCTCATATTTCTGCAAGATCCAAGTAGACAAATTGATCCACGAAGGAACAGAGTGCACCCAACCAGGGAGCGTCAACCGACTAACGGGATAGGAGCCTTTCCGAGCAAGCTGATTTATAAAAGTGTCGGCGGTAGAGAATGAGAAATTAGGGCCCGCCACTTTCAAGAAAGAACCTGGGACCAACCCCGTCACAGAACAACTAGTGTGCACTTTGCCGGCAATCACAGACTTCATATTGTTATTATAATAGATGTTCCCCACAAATATCCCACCTCTGGTAGGGGTTAAAGTCTCCCCCATCTTCCGATCTAACGGGAGCATATTAAACCAAGATAGCGGGAAGTGTCGCTCCATTTGAGGGATGCGAATCGCTATCCCGTTAGAAACAAAGTTCCAGTCCTCCAACACCTCCAGGACATGATCGTTCTCCACGGTCAAGGCATCTCCAAAAAAGAATGCAGGCTTCAAATACTCCCCTTCAAATTTCCCGGAGTTCATCATAGCATTAAGGAAGTGAAAAGACTGATTCTTAATGGCATTCAATCTAACCGTAGGCTCATCGCTCGGAAACTGGTCAGCCATATACTGGACAATATGGTCATACCTATAGCCGAGAGCGGCTTGAGCGCTACCCATCAAGAGTTCTCCAGTGGCGTTAACCGGCAGGTTCACTGAAGAACAAACAGAGAAAAGTAAGTTAAACGGAGGGATAAAACAAGAGAGAGCCGATTGGGTGTTCTCAAACCCCATGCGGCTCCAGAAGACATCCATGCGGCCCCATGAAGCTCTCAGAAATCTCATGCGACTCCGTACAATAAAAGGTCTATGCGGTTTAGCGTCACTTATGCGGCTTCGCCAACAAGGTACGTATACAGACGCGGTAGTTCTCTTATGCGGCTCGCAGCTCAGCCATAGGGCAAACATGCGATTTACAAAGGCTCGTGCATAAAGTATGCAACGTAACCATGGCGGTTGGGGTTCTTTAACTCATGTATTGTCCTTACCAATAATCGAGGGGTGAACGTCAGGATGAACATCAGGTACGGCGACGGGCGGAAGTAGCAGCCGCAGCCGAGGTGGAAGTGGAAGTGGAGGCCGCCTTCTTGCCCTTTACAGCCACGGTCTTCTTGGGAGCCATTAACTATCAAAAGAGGGAAGAGCGATCGTGATAGGGAAGGTCTAAGGAAGAAGAAGGAAAATAAAGAAGCCTTCTCTCTCTTCAAACTCTTCCTATTTATAGGAAGACGGGAGAAGGAGGACACGTGGGCCAATGACCGACTCATGAAGAGCGCAACCGACTCCTTGGATTTCGTCTCCAAGATTCACCCAAGGCGTCAAATCCGAAAGATTTAATGAGCTGACTCTTGGGATTCCCTCCTATAAAGACGGCGCTGAAACGAATTTGAGGCAATTAAAGACCTGCACACGTTACAAGCAGCTATGCGGCTGAACAGTCTCCTGCGACCTAAGTCACTTATGCGGCTGAATAATTCATGCGGCCGAGACTTCTATGCGGTCAGAATTCTATATACGGCTAGAAGAACATGGCCATGCTTCTTATTCAAAGTATTTCAATTTTACAAATTGAAAACTTTGAAGGGGGTCCTGTAGAAGCATGGAAATACTAAAGAAAATGACTCATGCGGCCAGGAAAAGATCTATGCGGTTCAGAAAACGCATGCGGCTTGGGAAATCATGCGGCACAAGGAGCTATGCGGCCCAAAGCATTCCATGCGGCTCAGAAGACACGTGGCCTGATAGTGCTCCCCTCCACCCACGCTGCATTAATTGCTATGACGGCTGACCCCTCTGAAAAGTTGACAGCCCTGACACCAAAGGCAGGTAATTATGGCTCTGCCATAATGATGAATCTCTAGGGAAGAGGAAAGAAATCTCTGACACAAATCCCCCGAGAGCCATAAAAAATGCCACGTGGCCTTGCCACGTGGGCGTTCGTATGCGGCTCGCTTCTCATGCGGCTCAGAATAAATCCTATACGGCTCAGGCCATAAGAGCCTCATGCAGCTCGAGCAAAGGACTTCCCATGCGGCTCAGAAGTGAATCAATCCTATGCGGCTCAGGCCATGAAAGCCTCATACGGCTCGAGCGAGGACTTCTCATACTGTTCAAGAAGATCATATCCATGCGACCCAGGCGGATATATACCTATACGGCCCACAGGGATTACTCCTCTGTGGTTAGAGGACTCAAGTGAGGGCCACTGCCCATGCAGCCCTGACACGTGACTCATATTCATATGCGGCTCACATTCATATGCGGCTCACATTCATATGCGGCTCACTAGTCATGCGGTCCAGATTCCCCCCAGCAGCTCCTAGGACACGTGTCCTAAACTGATTAATTCCTCAGATTTGCTGCCATTAAAGATTGGGTCAGATCCTAATAAATCTGGGACACGTGGCAGAAGAATAGATCTGATTTATTCACAGATATCAGAAGATCATTATAAGAAAGATTTATTCCAATCAGCATTAATTGCTCATGGGATTTGGTGTAATCTATACCTAATGGCCCAGATTCATCATAATCAAAACGAATGGCCTGGATTGACCAATCCCCAAGCCGCCGTCATCTCCAAGAGCTAATCATTGGCAACCCTAATGATCATACTCTACTATTATAAATAGCAGGGTGTCATTCCCTTGTGAGAGACAATATATACAATTTCAGAGAGAAAATACATATATACAGAGAGACTTCCCCCATAGTCAGAGAGAGAATACATACAAAGAGAGAGAGAATTCAGAGGAGCAACTGAGGAGCAAGAAGAGCATTTCTTCGTCAACGCCTACCATCTTTTCACAAGGAGCCAAGGCTGCATACCGATCGTCCAAGGAGTAAGGCATGGCTGCCGTCGCCTTCCCGAGCCACTATCGTCACCCCCCAGAATCTAAAATAAACAATTGTACTTAGACTGCTGTACCTAGGCTTTCGTCCCTAGGCTTTCTTTGTACAAGCGAGTTTGTAACGTGAAGTAAAAGTCCGGTCCTCCGATAATTGTTCTGTTCTTTTATATTTCATGGCAAACAGCTGTCACAACAACCTTTCAAGATTTTACATATCATGTCAGGTTACTTGTCATATCAAGAGTACTTGTATGGAGTGTGCCTCGACAGGCCACTTATCAAGAGTTATCAAGACGGGTTCATATTATCATGTTCAAGTCAAGTTCAAGTTACTATCTTGAGACTATCAAGTGTCAAGTCAGGTCGTCGCCATTTAGCCCAAGTATAGAAAACATGCAAAGAAGATCGAGAACACCCATATGTGATTGAAACTATAAGTCACATATTACCTCTGATTAAAGTGAGACAGAAAGATTCTTGAATCGAAGACAAAGGTGCGCGAGGTACAAGGTGTGCGAACCAAAAGGTGCGCGGTTGCGCAGACCAAAAGGTGTACGATGTGCAAGGTACACGAACAAAAAGGTACACAAGGTACAAGGTACGCGGACCAAAAGGTACACAAGGTACGCACGAGGTACGCGAGGTACAAAGTGCACGAGGTACAAGGTGCGCAGACCAAAAGGTGTACGAGGTGCAAGGTGTGCGGACCAAAAGGTGTACGAGGTATGCGAGGTGCAAGGTGCACGAGGTGCGTGAGGTGCAAGGTGCGCAAACCAAAAGCTGAGCGAGTTATAAGGTGAGCGGACCAAAAGGTGCACGATGTACGTAAGATGCAGGGTGCACGAGGTACGCGAGGTGCAAGGTACGCAGACCAAAAGGTGCACGAGATGCAAGGTGTGCGGACCAAAAGGTACGCGAGGTGCAATATGTGCGGGCCAAAAGGTGTACGAAGTACAAGGTGCACGAGGTGCACGAGGTTCCAGGTGTGCGGACCAAAAGGTGCACGAGGTGTAAGGTGCGCGGACCAAATGGTGCGCATGAGGTGCGCGAGGTAACGTCCCTACCAGCAAGCTTTGGCCATGGTGTTTTAGAACTTATAATGTCCATAACTTGGGCTAAAGGACTCAAAATTGGTCAAAATAAAAGTCTAAACTTAATGAAATTGAATTCTCTACAACATGGAACCATTAGTTTTCAAAAATAACAATGTCTAAGAGATCAAAACCAAGAAAAATTGAAGAAGAAACTATAAACTTAGATCTACAAAAATGTAACCCTCAAAACCAAAATCTCCAAGTTCTAAAGAAGCTTAGAATCAAGCAAGAAAGACAAGGGAACAATAAAATTTGAGATCCATCATGAAGCAAGTTGCACTTGCCTAGGGCTTGGGTGCAGGTGGAGAGGAGTAAATAAAGTAGATGAGAATAAATAAATAAAAGTATGGAGGAGAGAGAGAGAGAGAGAGAGAGAGAGAGAGAGAGAGAGAGAGAAGTTGACTTAAATACCAAACCTCTCCATCTCAAACCAAACCAAGCCAAGCCAAGTCATGTTGAACCAAACCAAATAAACCAAGGCAAGATTATACCAAGACTAGGCTAAGCAAGACAAGTCTAACTACGATCCACCTGACAAATGTCAAAAATCCGTACATATAATAAAAATACGTATAACGGAAACAGAAGTGACAACTCTACCCACCTTAGTAGAATTCCGTACTCAAAATTTAATCAAGAAGCTAGAGATGTCGAGATAAGCTACACTAATACTGGCAATCAACGACTAGCAATCAATCAAGCGATTATTCATGCGAGCAAGAAATTAAAAGCATAAGGCATAAGAGACATTATACCTTATGAGTCAAACATGTGTGGATATCGAAATCGGATATCATCCTCACGTTTGCAAGTTGACTCACCCAAAGAGTGATGACCCAAGCAATACAAACTAAACTAATAGTCTTGTTGTTGAGTATCTTCTCCCTTCTGTCCAATATGGATATGGGCCTTTCCTCATACGAAAGGTTGGTAGCAACAACTAATTTCGAATGATAACGGATATGGCTCGAATTTAAAATATACCATCGTAATTGGGATACATGGAATACATCATGTACCTTACGTAATAATGGTAGAAGAGCGAGACGATAGGATACATCACCTACTCGCTCGAGAATATCAAATGGCCCTATATACCTAGGACTAAGCTTTCTTCGTATGCTGAATCGAATGACGCCACGGGTAGACGAGATCCTAAGGAATACGTGGTCGCCGATAGAAAACTCAAGAGGACGCCGATGATAATCGACCCAATAGCGCTGACGATCTTGTGCAACTCGAAGATGATCTCTAACTTGTCTGACTACCTCGATAGTCCGAGTAACCATTTCTGGACTAAGAATCTTCCTCTCGCCTACCTCGTCCCAAGCTAATGGTGATCTACACTTTCTGCCATACAATGCCTAAAATAGTGCCATCTGGATACTGGCCTAGAAACTGTTATTGTAAGAGAACTCCACTAGGTGCAGGTGATCTTCTGACGAACCATCGAAGTCAAGTGTACATGATTGTAACATATCCTCAAGAGTTTAAATCGTGCGCTCTGACTGACCATTCCACCAGAAATGCTGACGGATATCAGGATACATCTTCGTACCACCGAAATGAATTGAATATTATGAACTGTGAGCCTCTGCCATGATCTCCTGCATGATGTCACCACTGGTTACACAAAGACACCTTCCATGTCTGAGCGTGCCATCTTCGTGAATACATAACTCTGCTCTTCGTCATGCTTCACATTCTGTCCTAAGCCGCTGAAGCTTAGAATTCGATGACTGTGCTATCTTGATTCTCTCAACTATGCTGGACTGAATTAGTATACTTGCCATCAATGCCACATTAGTAGAAAAAACAATCTCTATATCCATCTTCTGAAGATTCGCTAATAACTCTGGCTATGCTATTAGAAAAAAAGCTCCTGCTCTTCTACTCAACGCATCTGTAACTACGTTGGCCTTCCCAGGATGATACTGTAGGTTAATGTCATAATCTACCAATAACTCAAGCCATCTTTTCTGATGCATGTTAAGATCCTTCTGGGTAAACACTTACTTAAGACTTGTGGTCGGTGAAAATCTCTACCCGATCTCTGTACAAGTAATGCCTCCAAAGCTTAAGGGCATAAACCACTACTGCTGACTCCAAGTCATGGGTTGGATAATTTCTCTCATGATCACGAAGCTGCTGACGTGATGCATAAGCTACTACCTTGCCATGCTGCATCAATACGTATCCCAATCCTCTGCCTGAAGCATCATAATAAACTGAAAATCTACCAGTTCTATCTGGAAATGTGAGAATGGATGTCATCATCAATCCTTACTTCAACTTCTTGAATGAACTCTGACAATCTATTGTCCAAGTAAACTGCACATTATTGTGGGTCAACTGCGTCAATGGTGCTGAAATCCGAGCAAAGTCTGACGCAAATCGTCGGTAATAGCCCGCCAATCCTAAAAAACTGTGAACTTCTGCGACGGTGCTAGGTACTGGCCATGTCTCTATAGCCACTATCTTCTGGGGGTCCACTTCCACTCCATCTCTGGTGATGATGTGACCTAAGTACAAAATACGATCAAGCCAAAATTCGTACTTACTGAACTTCGCGTACAACTGGTGCTCGCTGAGAATCTGAAGGACTATTCAGAGATACTGCTCATGCTCTGCTTCATCCTTGCTATAGACTAAGATGTCACAAACTGATCCAAATAGGGCATGAATGTGCGATTCATGAGATCCATGAATACTGCTGGCGCATTGGTCGCTACGAATGGTATAACGAGAAACTCCCAATGTCCATATCTAGATCTGAATGCTGTCTTTGGGATTTCTTAATATCTAACTCTAATCTGATGGTACACCGACCGTATGTCAATCTTCGAGAATACTGCTGCTCTACTGAGTTGATCGAACAAGTTATCTATCCTTGGTAGAGGATATATATTCTTGATTGTTACAGAATTTAAGGTACAATAATCAACACATAATCTTGACGTACCATCCTTCTTCTTCATAAGAAGCATCGAGGCTCCCTAAGGTGATCCATTAGCACGAATGAATCCCTTGGTTCTGAGTTCTTCAATCATCTTATACAAGATTTTCAACTCTGATGGTACCATTCTATAGACTCTCTTTGATACTGGTGCTATCCCTGGAATCAAATCAATGGTGAACTCTATCTCTCTCTCTGGCGGCATATCTGAAAGCTCTTCGGGAAATACATCAGAAAATTCTTCTACTACTCTAGAAAACTGAACAACTGCTGCTACCGCCATCCGCAAGACTGGTAGAGAAGGATCTACTTCGTCTAAAAAATGAAAACTCTTCTTCGTCGGGAATACCAAAAATAATCCTGCCAACATGGCAGTCTATTCTTGCGTATTGATCCTTCAACCAATCCATTCTCAGGACTACATCATAGTAGGCTATCAAAAATTCTATCAATCTAGCAGAAAACTCTCTACCAAACTATCATTCGACATGAGGAAAATACTCGATCTACTCCCACAAGACCGTTACCAGTAAGTATATTGAGCCTTACTGATAATGACTCGGGCTCCAGTCCTATCCGTGTAGCGAATCGTGCAGACATAAATGAATGCGATGCACCCGAATTAAATAATACTGATGCTGGAAAAGAGTTGATGAGAATGATAACTGCCACCACCTCACCTGATTCTAATTCTTCTGCCACGGTTAGAGCCATAGCTTGACCCTGTCCTCTTGATGCTAGTCCCCTCTGCTGGTGACCTCTCTGCCTGTTATGAATCTGAGCTTGGGCCTGAGCATATTATTGAGCCTGAGGCAGTAACGGCCTCGGAGGCTGGTACTGCTGATGCTGATGTTGCACTAGTACTGGTGCCCTAACCGATGGACTGGTTAGGGTTGATGAAGATGAACTGGCTCTATACGAACAGGATCCAATTTTGTGATCTGGTATCCCACAAGCCAAGCACAACCCCTGTGCCCTGCAACACTCTGAAACTACGTGCCCAGGCTTTCCATAATAAGTGCAGCCTATTGCGGAAGACTGCTTCTGCCTTTGTTGCTGAGGATACGTCGGTGTCGAGTGCTGAACCGATGAAACTGTGGACGTCCTCCTAGGAGATCCAATGGTCAAAGCCCTAGCTGCCCGGGCTAGTGTTGATGACTGGGACAACTGTCCATGAGATCTCTTTCGTCCTCCAGTTTGATCTACTATCCTTTGGGAGGTATATTCATGCCTCCTAGCTGCCCTCAAAATAGCATCAAAGGTCTGGTGCTCAAATTGCTCTACTGCTAGAATGATCTCTAGGTGGAGTCCCTACTGGAATCGTTGCGCTCGGTCTAATTTGGTCGCCATCAAGGTGGGAGCAAATCGACTAAGCCTAAAAAACTCGGCCTCATATCCATCGACCGTCCTTTCCATTTGCTTGAGATTGCTGAACCTTGTCTGCAGATCATACCGTGCTACTGCATCAAAGTATTTCGTTTGGAACTTGTCACTGAATACCGCCCACAAGACAGGCATCGCCAATCCAACTGCTTATATCGTCCACCAACTAAGGGCTAAGTCCAATAACTGCAGGCGCACAACAGCCACCTTCTCTTTCTCTGGAGTCCTAGCTGCCTCCAGAATAACCTTTATATCCTGTAGCCAAGCATCAGTGATAATAGCATTTTCACTGCCATTAAAGAAAGGAGGGTTCAGGCGTTTGAAGCTCTTAGCCGTATTGTTCCCTTGATAACCAACTCTGTCCATGGAATCTCGTACTGTTTGCTGCAGGGCATCGCCCCGACGGTCTTGTGATGCAAGCAAGTCCCGAATAAGTCCCATCAGGGTTCTATTGTCAGGCTCTGCATGCTGGGCTGACTGAACTAGCGGCTCTTGCTCCCCAGAAGGCATGACTCGGGATGCTTCCCCTGAGTGCTGGGTTTGGTCCCCAGGTTACGGCTGGTTCACTTGTTGCTAGTTTTCTGGGGGTGCTCCACCCGCCTGATCGGCAGGACCAGGAACAATACCACTGAAGAAAATAATATGGAAAACAATAAGGAAGGACCAAGATAGATCAAGGATAAAGTACCTTATCAGGCCAAGATTCAGGAAGATTAGAATGCACGAGTAGAGATCAAGGGCGAATGCTGATTGAGACATCTATTCGGTAAAACACTCACACATCTTGATTTACGCGACCTGTATAGGCCATCACTTAAATCGTGTCATGCCCCAGAACCAAAATACTGGAAAGCGGAGGACATACACACCAGCTACGTATATTGATGTGCAACCCACCTCATAATACGGTCACGGTGTCTAGATGCATAAGGGTAAAACTATAATCCATCGATCTCTATGGTCAAGAACAAGCCTAGTATCTCAACCTCAAGCAAGCAAATAAATATATAAGATATTAGATCATCAGACATACAAGATAATACGTCCCAAATATTACATATTTAGATGATCATAAAGCTAGTTATACAAAATACAAGACTAGCAAGAGTTAAGTCATACATGATCAACCCTAGAATTTGTCAATCATGTTACAGCCCTTAGGCAAACAGGAATTAAATTTTAATACGAGCTAACACTTGCTCAGTGGCTAAATGCCTCAAAAGAATAATTTACAATAGAGTGGGAGGGCAAAATAAGAAACCCACTCGTTGCCAGAATTACGTCTGGTATTCACCATCTGGCTGATAAGCAGGAAGATCCTCTAACATCACTCTGAAATCTGGCCATACAAAACCAGCTGGGTCAGACCCCAGAAAGAGCAAGTGTCACAAGGGAGACTTCACTTAGGAACTAAAACCATCATAATAAAAGAAGAACTGATAAAATAGCATAGTTAAATAACATAAAAGACTGAGTTAACATAAAACATAGCTTCTAGTAGGAGGAACAAGAGGTAGGATAATTCCCATGTTAATCACGAGACAAGCATTCAGGTACAGTCAATCAAATCCTACGGCTTGCTATCATTAGCTAACTAGGGTTATCACAGGCCTAGTTACTAGTAAAATACATTTGAGATATTTTTGCAGTCACAAGCCCTGCAGCTATCCAGGTTATCCAGGCGAGGTGATTTATTAGAGTTACAAGGGTTATCAAGATTATTGATCTACTTTCAGTACTTGTGTTATCAAGAAGTGCCCCACATGACAGTAGGCTGAAAATGTGCCCTACTCGTCGGCATGCTATAAGTTCCTTAGGTGTGGCCGGGATAACGGGATCGCCTGTAACTGAAAAAAATCTCTCTATATAAACTACTTGGTCAATCTAGTCATTAACCTAGCCAGATTCATTATGAATTTCTGACCGTGGTAACCAGGAATCCATGTTCCAGACATGATGCAAGACGAGACAGGTAGCTTGTACAGACACAATCAAGAAAGTTAACCACGGTGTCAAGACAAGAGTTACTTAGCAAGTCAGGGTAGCTGTCGCAACAGCCTTTGAAGATTTTACATGTCATGTTAGGTTACTTGTCATATCAAGAGTACTTGTCTGGAATGCGCCTCGACGAGCCCCTTATCAAGAGTTATCAAGATCGGTTCATATTATCAGGTTCAAGTCAAGTTCAAGTTACTATCTAAAGACTATCAAGTGTTAAGTCGGGTCGTCACCATTTAGGACAAGTATAGAAAATATACAAAAAAGATCGAGAACACCCATGTGTGATTGAAACTATAAGTCACATATAAACTCTGATTAAAGTGAGAGAGGAAGATTCTTGAAGCCAAGACAAAGGTACGCGAGGTGCAAGGTGCGCGAACCAAAAGGTGTATGAGATGCAAGGTGCGCGAACCAAAAGGTGCACGAGGTGCGCTAGATACAAGGTGCACAGACCAAAAGGTGCACGAGGTGCAAGGTGTGCGAAACAAAAGGTGCACGAGGTGCAAGGTGCACGGACCAAAAGGTGCATGAGGTATAAAGTGTGAGACCAAAAGGTACGTGAGGTACGCACGAGGTGTGTGAGGTGCAAGATACACGAGGTACGCGAGGTGTAAGTTTCATGGATCAAAAGGTGTGCAAGGTGCAAGGTAAGCGAACCAAAAGGTGCACGAAATGTAAGGTACGCAAACCAAAAGGTGCACGAAATACGAGGTGCACAAACTAAAAGGTATGCGAGGTGCACACGATGTGTGTGAGGTACAAGGTGCACGAGGTACAGGGTGTGCAAACCAAAAGGTGCCCAAGGTACGCACGAGATGCGTGAGGTACAAGGTGCACGAACCAAAAGGTGCACGAGGTGCAAGGTACACTGACCAAAAGGTGCACGAGATACAAGGTATGCGGGCCAAAAGGTGTGCAAGATGCGCACGAGGTACGCGAGGTGCAAGGTGCACGGACCAAAAGGTGTACGAGGTGCAAGGTGCGCAGACTAAAAGGTGCGTGAGGTGCGCACGAGTTGTGCGAGGTGTCGTCCCTACCAGCAAGCTTTGGCCATGGTGTTTTAGAACTCCAATGTCCATAACTTGGGCTAAAGGACTCAAAATTAGGCAAAATAAAGGTCTAAACTGAATGAAATTGGATTCTCTACAATATGGAATCATTAGTTTTCAAAGATAATAAACTTTAAGAGGTCAAAACCAAGAAAAATTGAAGAAACTATAAACTTAGATCTACAAAAATGTAACCCTCAAAACTAAATCTCCAAGTTCTATAAAAGCTTAGAATCAAGCAAGGAAGACAAGGGAACAATAAAATTTGAGATCCATCATGAAGCAAGTTGCACTTGCCTAGGGTTTGGGTGTAGGTAGAGGGGAGTAAATGAAAAAGATAAAAAAGAATAAATGAAAGTTATAGAGGAGAGAGAGAGAAGTTGACTTAAATACCAAACCTCACCATCTCAAACCAACCCAAGCCAAGCCAAGCCAAGTCATGTTGAACCAAGCCAAATAAACCCAGGCAAGATTAAACCAAGACTAGGCTAAGCAAGACAAGTCTAACTACGATCCACCTGACAAATGTCAAAAATCCGTACACGTATAATAAAAATACGTATAACGAAAAACAGGAGTGACAGCATTACAACGTCTGGAAGAGAAAGGTTGGCATTAATCTTTAACTCGTGAGTATGGACTACATGTTGATAGATCCTGAGCCTTTAATTCCAGAAGATAAAAATGCTCGAAGGGTCGACGTGGCCAGTGCTCTGCAATACAAGTAGAGAAGAGATAACAACCTTTATAAGTTGTTTATCTGCACTCTATGGAGGACTCTCTAGTAGAGTCATGCAAAAAATGACCCATGCCAAGGACGTTTAGAAATCTGTATAGAATCTCTACAAGGCAGATAAAAAAAAAATAAGATCCACGTGACCGAAAAGGTCAGAAGGATGCGATTTGAGGATGACAAGACCATGCTACCTCAAGTCAAGCAGTTCCTCAAGTTACGTCAGAAGCTGGCGGATGCCGACATGCCCTTGGTCGATGTATTTGTCGTCGGGGGCATTGTATCCAAGATCCCACCTGGGTGGAGCAATTTTATCACGGACATGTACCACAAGAAGATGTAGGTGGATCTTGAATGCCTCTTACACTGGATTCATGTTGAAGATTAGCTAAGGACTCTCACCAGCTAAAGGTAAAGTCAACTCAATTCAAGCCAAAGCCTAAGGGCGATGGAGCTTACTTCAACTGTGGCAATAAGGGATACTTTAATAAGGATTGCAGGGCCAAACCCAAACCAAAATAGCAGGTATAGCTAAACTTGTTTGTTTTTATTACTTAACTTGGTTGCTATTGTTGCACAGGTTGAGTTTCTAGCGTGGTAGCTGACTAGTAGTCGAACACAAGTGAATCTGACCACGTGTGCTCTCGAAGGAGTTGTTCATCGAGGACGAGCCTTGTTATGATAAAGGTTTCGATGGTCAACAAATATCTAGCAGAAGATCTGAAGATCGAGACGGTGGTTATGAACCACCGATAAGGACACTAGAATGCGTGTTGCACGTATCAGATATTTTCGAAGATCTGATCTCAGAAAGTCTGTTGTCTGCTACAAACTTGAAAGATAGACATTCGTACTAGCCATATGGTAATTTCTTCGCAAGGAACATAGTTCAAAAAGATGTTCGATACTGAAGGGATGTTCGAACTTCTGCTCATGGCGATGAAGTTACTTCATTGGACTGAGATTTTTATGATAGAAGCAGACAGAAGATGTCCTATCTGGACCTTATCTCTAGAATGTGGGGGTAAGGAGGTGGAGGGATTTAAGGTCTGTACAGAGATAAGACTATCAGGAAGCTGCTCAAACGATTGAACTAAAGTAAGGATCATCTGGAGTTAGTACACTCAGATATCTGTGACTTTTATCAATTCTCCACTGAGGCCGGTTCGAAGTATTTCTCGTAGTGCACGTTCGCAGACTTCTCAAGTTGAAGGATGGAGCATTCGAGAAGTTCAGGGACTTTATGGCTGAAGCTGAACATTAAACCGATCTACAACTACTCAGAAGTGATCAAGACAGAGAGTATCATTTTTTGGATTCGTATCGTTTTGTTACGAACATAGAATTGGCTATGAAACGACTGTCCCGTAGTATTTATAATCCATGGAGTGTCAGAAAGGAAGATCAGGACGCTGTCAAAGATGATGATATATTGAGGATCTTCTAATATGCTTCTGGGGATAGATTGCGTGTATGACTACGTTTGTTGCTGAATAAAGTACCGTTCGTATATCTGACTGTGATTCTCATCAGCACTAGTTCAAGGTTAGATCTAATTTGAATATCATTCAAGTGTGGGGGTGTCTGGTGTACATGAACCTTCCGGATATTAAGATTCAGAAGTCAGGGACGAAGACCAAGAAGACAATATTTTTAGAATTAGTTGTTGTAAGCTATGCTCAGAGATTACTTGATATTATATCAATCATATCATTGAGTCTCACGATGTAGAATTTTTTGAAAACAAAATTGATAGGGATAAGAACATTATTATCGCGGATGTTCCGAAGAATATTGTTGGTACTGAAGGAGTAAGTATTTTCAAAGAAGTAGTCCAGAAGGTGGTTGTCGATAACAACACTTGAACCAGTATTCACTATGTAGTTAGCAAAGCGAGTGAGAAGGTCAATTTTTTTGGAAGAAACTTTATCATCCATCACGTGAAGGCTAATGAGGTGATGAAGTCAAGAGATGCAATCTTCTGGAGGAAAGAGTCAATAATAAGATTGACTCTGTAGCATCCAATTATAAGCAGATGTTAGTTAATCTGCCTGAAGGAGCTAAACCTATTGAATCTTCGAGAAGAAAAGACGAAAGCTGAAGGAATTGAAGATGAGTTCAAGGCTAGAAGGTTTACTCAATAACAGGAGATTGATGAGGTTGACGTATATGCTCTACTAGCTAAGATGTCAACTATCAGGAAGATGATGATGGTCGTGGCTGCTATTCATAAGTTGTCCTATCATCAGATAGATGTCTAGACAATATTTTTGGATAGAAAAATGACAGAAGAGATTCATATACAACAGACAGATAGATTTGTCGTTCAAGATATTGAAGACTTGGTGAATTTTATGTATAATTTGAAGTACACTCCCAATATGTGGCTCGAGAAGTTTGACCAGGTTATTAGGTCAAAGGGCTACAGAGTTTGCGAGACTGTTAAATATGATTACACTAAGTTTGTTGATGAGAGAGGAGTCATCGTTTGTCTCTATGTGGACGAGATAATGATGTGTCACTAGAACATAGATGTTCTTTACGTCCAGATTCAGTATGAAGGACATGGAAGATGCGGATGTCATCCTCGAGATTTAAATAATCTATACGAAAGTGGAGCTTGCCAGTCACAAGCTCACTAGGTGGAAAGTTATTCACACGCTATGGATATCAGGATCTTTCAGGGATCGATACTTCTTATAGGTGTGATCAAAAGCTGAAGCCAGATCTTAGAGAAGCATCAGACAGTTGGTGTACTCGAACATTATTAGAGTTTGATGTAGGCTACAAGTACCACTAGGCCTGACATAGCTTTTACTGTTGGCATGACGAGTCAATTCACGAGCAAGCTAAGTGCTGATCTTTGGAAAGTTGTGAAAAGAGTTGGATATCTCTCAGGGACTCAGAAAGATGCACTATATCGATTATCTGCAAGGGTAGAAGGCTTCAACGATGCTAGTCGGTGCTCAGAAAGAGAGAAAGAAGAGGTTATATCTTCTATATGGATAATATTGCTATATCGATGAAGGCGAAGAAGCATTTTGCTATATTGAGGAAGTCGAAAAAACATATCTACGAGTAGTGGTACTATATCGAGGAAGTCGAAAAAAGCAGACATTTCTTTCACTATGCAATCTGAGTTCTGTTAGCTGTAGCGGATGAAGCATAATGGCTGGAAGAGTTCAGGAATGATCTTTTTGTGGTTGGTACATAAATTCGGGTGATGCCGATATATTGCAACAACTGGACACGATCTTTCTGTGGATGGTGCTCATATTTTGGCAGTGCCGATTTATTACGATAACCAGTCGACTGCAACGGGGGTATCAAATGACCTCTTCAATAGCAAGAAGATAACGGTGTGATTAAAATATAGATCGGTGAATGATCTCATTAAAAGAGGAGTCATTGCCGTAGAGGATGTTCAGAGTTAGGAGAATCTGGCGGATCCGTTCATCAAAGGTCTCAAGCGCCAGCTGGTCGAGGACTCAGCAAGACAAATAGGCTTTAAGACGTTCAGATATTATGTCTCTGTAATCTTACCATAAATTTTTATGCTATTAGTTCAAAGAGAAATCTACTAGAAATCTAGCTTTTGGTTTAAGGGAGGACCATTGACTGGAAGAATATCAGGTGCAGTAGGCAATCCTTTGGTATACTGTAGGGTCACGGACCTAGAATTACTGTTAGTTGGCAGTCCTCTGGATATTACGGGGTCTCGTACCCAGAACCATTGTTAGTGGACAATCCCTTGAAATATAGTAGGGTTTCAGACCCAGAACTACTGTAAGTAGGAAATCCTTTAGGATTTTGCGGGCTTATGAACCCAAAACTACTGTTGTCTACTATTTGTTCTTTGTATAGAACAAAGTCCTATGAAAGGATGGTTTGGAAGCCTTAATGAGTTCTCGAACATTTAGGATGTCCGGCGTACTTTACAACAAGCACGGGTAGTATAGCACTACAAAGGAGCATAGTACTAGCTACAGTAGGGTGACACTATATGAGGTAACTAGTGAGGGTAAAGTATCAACTTCGGGCTAAGTCACAGTAGCGTCGCACCACACATAAGCATGTGGGCCTAATGCTGTAGAATGAAGTGTGGTAGGCATTACTACAAAGAGGCTGGGCCTCATGTTACAGTGATGTGACACCACATGAGACAGTGCTTCGATTTTGCAAGTCATGTCACGGCGGCGTAACATCGCAAGGAAGCGAAAGGCTTCATGCTGGGTAGTTTGGCACTACAAAGAGGCTGGGACTCATGCTAAAGTGGTATGACACCACATGAGGCATTGTCTCGGCTTCGGGCCATGTCATAGCGACATAGCACCGTAAGGAAACGAAATACTTCATGCCAAGACTCTTTAGAAAAACTCATCTAGAGTGTATGGATAGAGATGTAGGCCGTCTCTTGAGGGAAACTTTGTAGACACCCAATATACATACACTGAAACCAGGTTGGCACATGGCCTTTAATATGCAGCCAGAAGCACAATTGATGTCATTCTGTGAGTGGAAACACTACCAAAATATCTCATATTAGCGATGCCAAATGACATCGCTAAACATCCACAAAACTTTGCTAACTAAAAACAACAACGTATTTAGCGACATTTCGGGCATATCGCGTTATTCATGGTCGCTATTAGCGAAAACATCACTATTCGTCGCCATAGCGACGTAGATCGGCGACGCACTACGTCGCTAGTATTAGCAATTTTTATCGACAACAATGTTGCTAATTGCAACGTAACCTTTCGTTGCTGATTGTCGCTGTCCATTCAGATTTTAGCGATGTTAAATTAGTGATTAGCGACGTTGTTTGACTCTATATCTGAGAATTTTTTGGTTACCATGTCATTATTTTAGCGACGTTACGATACTTGAATACCGACGTCCACATACTAGATTAGATGACCTGTACAGCTTGCCACGTCAACGCATCTGCGATGTTCTGCGATGATTAGTGTATTTTCCTTAAATAAATTCTATTTATTTATTGTGTTTCTGAGAAAATTACAACTGTAGGAATCTGATCTAGAAGACGATCACTTTATCCCTTGGATGATGCGATGAAGAAGGCTCGGACCTCGAAGAACTTGGACAGCAACTGGGCAATCTCTCTGTTCTCTCTGAATTGAATATGGTGTCTGTTGAAGGTGGAGAAACTCTCTTTTATAGAGTTCTGGATAACTGCTCTGGGCATACGCTCAGTCAGTTACTTGACGTGTGTATAACTGCAGGGACGCGTGGCGAATTTTGGTGGAGACACGTTGGAGTGCGGTTGAGAGTAGTAGAGTATATCCAGGAGAGATTGATGGCATGAATGCCATATTGTATAACTTCTGAATGAGTGGGTAACCGAATACAGGACACATGAGAACGTGTGTTGACTGTACATTTTAAGTCATTCTGAATGCATTTGCTTTGATACGCTGTCTTTTGGAGAAGTATGACTAGCATACGCTGTCGTGTTTGAAGAGGAGTCGTATGGAGTCCATATGCTATTTTTTGGATACGTATGTCTTGCATACGCTGACTTGGATAGAAAGGAGTCATACGGAGTCTATACGCTCACTTGGGTGACAAGAAGTCGTATGGAGTATATACGCTCACTTGATGAGGAGTCATATGGAGTACATACACTGCCTTAATGAGGAGTCGTATGAAGTACATACGCTGTCATGATGAGGAGTCGTATAACTAGAGACGTAGACACGTGGCTGTCCTCAATCTTCTCGAATACGCCATATCTCCCAATAACTAACAAATATCTCTCGAGCGTCGTGTTGCGGATATGACGGCTGATAGACTGTCAGAAATGACAGTAATGATAGCTGTGCATTCATGATGGCTAATGAGCTGTCCTCGTAAAAGACAAAATCAACTCTCAAAAATCCATACGACGGTTAATTCTCCTAAGATAGCTATTTTTTGCACGAAAGACGAAGTGTCAGATTCATTCTCCACTGAGCGTATGCTGTGCTGTCAGTCGAGAAATAATAAAATATTCACTGAGCGTATGACTTTTGCACTGAGCGTATGGCCTTTGGCTGAGCGTATGGCCTTTGGCTGACTTGGTCTTATGTCAGCGTGTCAGAATTTTTCATACCCTACAAGACCCCCTTCAAAGTTTTCGAACTTTATGATTTTCGAAAGTTCGAAATTACTTTGAAGTCAAAGTGGGAATAAGTCTTGACACGCTGGCACGAGTTTGTTATTTTCTCGATATCAGTGCATATCTCTAGGGATTCTGCATTTGAAAACGGCTGCCGTTTGGGCTTCTCTTTCTTCTATAAATAGGCCTTTAAGAACTTAATTCCTTTCTTTACTTTTGCCTTCGTCTTCGAGAGAGAGAATCCAGAGCTCAAGCCTTCTTCTTCTCCAACCTAATCTTCGTCAATGGCACCCAAGCTCGACGATGCCGCGAAGGGGAAAGGCAAGGCTCTTGTAATCAGTATTTTGATTTTGACTGAGGAAATAAGCACTTTGACCTGATTTCGATTTTGTGTATGATGTTTTTTGTAGAAAATATGTTCAGAGGTAAATAATACATGGCATATTTTAATAGAATAAAATATACAAATAAATTTTGTAATTTCATCAGATGATATTAAACCAAAATTTTAGTTTAATACTGATTAGAGAAAACAGAATTCAGATATAAAGATATCTTTGAACTCAATTTTCTATGATCTTTGGACTCGGAAATCAAAAGACTAGATATCATTTTCATAGAATAGAAAATATGATACTGAGATAGAAAATTCAGAGGTAATATGGACGTGATTTTCTATATGAGATCTTTATTAAATCCACTGGGATCTAATAAGACAGAATATCAAATTCTCTGAAAAGATGATATGTGGTAGAATATCAATTTCCGCTGGGGATAACGATATCGAGATGACTTTTGTAGGGAAGAATAAACTCTGATTTTATATTTGCTGGGGAATAATCGCAGCAGATGAAAATATCATATATTAACGAGATTTATACATAATATTTCTTTAAGAATTTGCCGTTGATAGGCATCATCGTGACTTTACCATCCATAGAGGTAAGCTGATATGCTCCGTTTGAGAAGACTTTGTTTACGATGAATGGGCCTTCCCATTTCGCGTCGATCTTGCCTTTGCTCATATGTGTCATAGTCATCGGACGTTTGACGGTAAGAACAAGTTCTCCTTTCCGATATGCTCTGACTTTCACCTTCTGGTTAAAAGCTTTTGAAATTCGGGCCTGATACAGCTCGATATTTTGTTGAGCGTACAATCGCTTTTCGTCTAGAGCTTCTAGCTCTTAAAGTCAAAGATGATCATTGTTCTCCGTTGTAAGTTCATTGGAGATTGCGATTCTCAGAGAAGGAATCTGGATTTCGAGGGGAAGGACAGCTTCACACCCGTATACCAAAGAGAAAGGCGTACACCCGATCGCATTGTGAATCGTGGTGCGGTAGGCCCAAAAACATTCACCAAGCTTATCGCTCCAGTTGCGTTTGTTAGAAGAAACGAACTTTTTTAGGAGTTTGATGATGGTTTTATTGAAAGCTTCTGCCAATCCATTAGCTGTTGGATTATATGCTGTAGAAGCTAGGTTATTGATTCGATGGTCGTCGCAGAATCGAGTAAATTTCTGACTGACGAACTGTGGTCCATTATCATGGATAATACGCCGAGGAACACCAAAACGATAGATGACATGATGCTTGACGAAGTTGATGACGTTGGAAGTTTTGACTTCGGATAGCGGGATTGCTTCAGCCCATTTAAAAAAGTAGTCGGTTATTGCTAGAATAAACCGGTATCATTTTGATGACGGTGGGTTGATGGGACCAATGATGTCCATGCCCCAGGCCTCGAAGGGCCATGATGCCACTGTCGGGTGTAAGAACTCTGACGGTTGATGGATAAAGTCTGCATGGATTTGACAGGCTTTACATTTTCGGGCATATTGAATGGCGTCAGCCACCATCATGGGCTAATAATAACCCATACGTCGGATGCGATCTTGAAGTTTAGGACCTGGTTGATGGGCTCCGCAGACACCATCATGTGCTTCACGGATAATCCATTGTGCTTCCTCACCAGCGATGCATCGGAGGAGAAGACCGTCATAGGCCCGACGATATAGTGTCTTTGTCGTATGATTATAATAAAATCTGAGAGATCGACGCCGGATAGACGCTGCTTCGCTTGTATTATCGGGAAGTATGTCATATAATACAAAGTCTAGAAATGGACGTCTCCAGTCTTCGGTTATGGCTTCTGTTTTATTGGAAAAGACGTATTCTATAGTAAAATCGGAAGAAGACGAGGATGCTCTGTCAAACCCTAATCCAGTGTTAAGGTTGGAGGAATTAAATTCAGCAAGGTTGAGAGAATTTTTGTCTGGGTCATGGGGAAAACCCAAAGCCAAATTATTCTCGACGTAGAATAGCTCCCGGTTATAGACCACTATCAATTGTCGACGTCTGACCGGTATGGCTAGCACAGCGGCAAGATTAGCCAAAGCATCGGCTTCTGTATTACAGGCTCGCCGAACGTGTTCAATAAAAAACCTTCAAAGAAAGAGGCCATAGAGAGTGCTGCTCGGTGATAAGGTATCAAATCCTGATGACGGACTTTGTATGTACCTCTGATTTGATTGACGATAAGTTTGGAGTCTCCATAAACTTCTAAATACTGAATATCCAGATGTTTAGCAAGTTGAAGACCGATGAGTAACGCATTGTATTTGGCTACATTGTTTGAACATGATTGATCCAGAGAATAAGCCCTCTGAATAGTCAGCCCTTCCGGGGATACAAGAACAATCCCGACTCCGGCGACAATATCGCCATTAGGACCCATTCTAGACACTCCATCAAAGAATAGACGCCAGGTAGGAGTTTCTTCTGAAACCTGATTTGAATCCATAACTTCATCTGGAATCTCATCATATAATTTAGAATCCTCTGGAACGGCATGAGCTGCCAGAAAATCAGCAAGAGCCTGTCCTTTAACTAACTTTTGAGGAATATAATGCATGCCATATTGAGCTAACAAGATTCCCCAATTAGCCAGTCTGGAGTTGAGAATACCGGGTTTCTTCATCATAATCCTGATGGAATTCACTCTGGAAATGACATGAATTGTTTGACCGATGATGTAATATCGCGTCTTCTGAACGGCAAACATTAATGCTAGGTATTCTTTCTCAATTGGAGAATAACGCGGTTCAGCACCTGTCATTGTGCGACTGAGGTAATAAATAGCCTGTTCATGGCCATCTTTGTTTTTTTGGGCGAACAATGCACCGAGAGAATGATCCATAGCTCGAACATATAGAAGGAATGGTATTCCCGAGACGGGAGGTACCAAAATCGGAGGGTTCATGAGGTACTGTTTGATGTCGTTAAATGCTTTTTGATATTCTTCGTTCCAGACGAAGGACACATCTTTCTTCAGAAGTTTGTTGAACGGTCTGCAGCGTCCTGATAAGTTAGAGCCGAATCTCCTGATATAAGCAATTCTTCCTTGAAATCCTCGTAGCTCTTTAAGGTGCGTGGAGGACACATCTCTTGGATGGCTTTGATCTTCTCGGGATCCACGTGTATACCTTTAGCGATAATAACGAAGCCGAGAAATTTACCACTAGAGATGCCCAGGAAGGACTTAGTAGGGTTCATCTTAAGTTGATGTTGACGCATTAAATCAAAGATAGTCTTCAAATCTTGGATATGATCCTCTTTTTGTCGACTCTTGACTGCAATATCATCAACGTAGCATTCGACTGTTTTTCGGAGATGTTCGCAAAATATAGTGCTCATTGCTCGGTGATACGTTGCTCCTGCATTTTTGAGACCAAACAGCATCACTGTGTAACAGTATGTACCGATCGGCGTTCTGAAGGAAGTATGTCTCTCGTCATCTGGAAACATTTTGATTTGGTTGTACCCCGAATACCCATCCATAAATGACATTCGTTCGAAACCACATATGTTATCGATCATGACGTCGGTAATTGGAAGAGGGAACTCGTCCTTAGGACAAGCCGCATTGAGATCGCGAAAGTCTATACAGACTCGGATCTTGCCAGTCTTTTTGAGAACAGGAACAATGTTAGCCACCCACTCAGGATGTTGTTCCTCTCGGATAAATTCGGAAGCCATAAGCTTGTTGACTTCAGCTTCAATTGCATCCATAATGTCTGGACGAAATCGTCGCTGTTGTTGTTTGACCGATTTAGGATTCGACATGATATTAAGTTTGTGTGTTGCGATCTTCGGATCTAGCCCTGGCATATCTTCATAGCTCCAGGCGAAGACATCGATGTAATCATGAATAAGCTTGATCATGTCTTGCTTATCTGTTTCTGAAAGACTTTCGCTGATGAATATTGGCTTGGGGGATCCCTCCTCACCAACATCAATTTGGATCAATTTATCTTCAGTAGGAGGTTCTCTTTGCTCGAACCTGAATTCCCATTGGTTGTCTAATCTTTGAGCCCATTGTTTCGATTCGGGTGATATTTCAAAATCATCTTCATCTTCATTATTTTCTTGCGGACCGTTGGTGGAGACCAAATTGGCGGATAGAGTAGAACGATAAAAATCGCCAATACTTGTGTCGGAATCCCAAGAAAAGGAATCGGAAGAATCAGATAGTTCGTCTCCGTCGGATTCTGGATCCTCATGGACTGTGTTGATGAAGGGGGTAGGAGTAATGTAACCCAATCCGCTTTTTGTCCTTCCGTATTTCAAGGGAGGAATTCAAACATGTATTCTTCTTCCTTTTCCACTACTGAGGCCGGTTCTGAAGTCATAACCCATGTTCTTGATGATGTTTTTGGACTGCTGACTGTAGCGACGTAGTTGTAACCTTCCGGTATCATCATTTTTGTCGTCGTCTTCCAGATTAGGAGGATTCTGGGGCCCCTTGTAGAAGAATATTGGAGCTTCTCCTGACTTTCTAATAGGAACAAGGAAGTATGAATTTTATACAGACTCTAATGATACTTCTGTATGAAGAGTTTGAACAACTCCTATAGTTAGTGGCTCTAAGCTATCTAGCAAATGTAAATAACTTTGTACATGATTACAAACATCAATATACTGTAAAGGAGATGCTTTATTAATATCAGATGCTGTATTTACAGAAGAAGGCTGAGCCTTAGTAGATTTAGTCAAATTAATGACTAAAGGGGGAGAAGAAGGGCGAGCAGAAGTTTTGTTTCGATTAAGGTCGATAACAAAAGGCTCAGAAAAGGTGAGCTCCCTTGAAGAGGATCGTGGATAAGTAGTGCGTCCACTGACTGGAATGACTAGAGTATCTGGTCTAGCATGAGAAGATCGTGAGAGAGTGGTGCGTCCACTGACAGAGATTATCAGCAAACTTTGTGGAGCTTGGGAAGGCAATGAAGTGGTACATCCACTGACAGGAATTATCAGTGGGCTTTCTTCAGATGATTTAGTAGACCACAGATTAGTGATACGCCCTTTTACAGGAATAACAAAGGTGTCAACTTTCGATGTCTCATCATCATCCATAGCTTGTAAGACTTTTGAATACTCATCTTTGTACATACGAGAGTCACTGTAGTAAGCTTCGACTCCTCTAAAAGGATTAATGTCCGCGACTTCCTTTTGAACTTCTCCCTTTTCATCAATGTATTTGAAGCACTGGTGAAGAGTGGAGGGGACGATATTGTGTTCATGGAGAAAAGGTCTTCCCAAGAGCAAGTTGTAAGATCCAACTAACTCAATCACGTAGAATGTGACACTCGCCCGAAAATTGCCTATTTGTATTTTTAGGCGAATTTTCCCCAGAGGTTCGCTCTTGCCTTGATTGAACCCTAAAATGGTAGTGACTGTCTTGACTAGATGATGAACTGGAATCCGTAAGGCATCCAAGAGACTCTTAGGTATAATACTTAGAGCTGATCCTGGATCAATTAGAATACGGTCGACCTTCATCGTGTCAATGTACCCAGTGAAGTAGAGAGGCCGATCATGACGATTGTCCTCTAGAAGCATATCGTTTTGGGTAAAAGTGATGTTCGGAATGATTTCCAAAATACTGTTGCAATGTAGGCAAGTCACCGGCTCTGCTTCCGACTTCTTCAGATAAGTCAGGCAAGAGTCTGCTTGCAGTAGAGCTTCACTTAACGTTTCCCGAGTTTCCTTGGATAAACGTAAAAGTTCGAAGATGGACAACCTGGCTGGAGTGTTAGCAGGTTGAGCCAGAATGTCAAAATTATATGGCTTCTGCAATCCGAGAGAAAGAGACTTCTTGATTGGTTTGTCGAAGCGGGCAGGTTGCTTCCCTTTGTCGGCTGTTGTTGGTTTAGAGGGAATCATCTCAGTAGGAGCATTTGAAGGTCCTTCTTTAGAGATGGGTGCTGGAGCTGCAACCGGAGGGACATCAGGAGTTTCCTCAGGAGCTTCAGCGTAATCTTTCAGATATGTTTTTCCTGACCGGGTTTCGGCGAGAGCTTCGACTTCAGGCTCAGGTTCAGAGTCTACCGAAACCATGTTGCAATCCTTCATCTTGTTCTTGGTTTTTTGGTGCTTGATGAGAGCTTCAGTCCAGAAATCGAGGCCAACACGGGATTGATTATGTCTCAAAGTGAGGGCTAGAGGTGCTCGGAGTCCTTTGCCGGAGCTTAAACCAGGAGCAGTGGCTAGATCATAACCCATTTTCGCCATTAATTTATGAGATTGTGAACTATATAGATAAAACACAGGTTTGTATCTGTCTTCGGATCGAGGTACAGTTTTTACCTCTGTAGGGGGTGACTTTCCTGCTAGGATGAAAGTAGAGGTTAGAGAAAGATTGGGTGTGATGCTAGAAGTCATATGGCATGACTTAGTCTTCCCAGGTTTCTTTTTAGACAAAGGAGCCTTCCGAGGAGAAGAGGAAGACGTCTCGAACTCCGTCACTAAATCGGGGTAGATCCACATAATCTCTCCCTTTTTAGTGGTGACGGGAACAAGTCCTTCATTCTGGGCTGGTGGAATATTCACAACTTCAAGGGTTGCTTTGGGGATAGGGACAATCCCATTTTCCACCAATAACGGAGGGAAGTCACCGAACTGTATCGAAATCACATTTGCTGTGACTGTTTTGTCTTTAGGTGTTAGTGTCACAGCTCCTGATTTGATCATTTCTTGGATCTTTCCTTTTAATACGAAGCAAGACCGGATTGTATGACCCAGCATTCTGTGATATGGACAGTATTTTGGATGATCCGTCTTGTTGGCTTCATCAGGCTTTTTGATATCTGGCAGTTGTATCTTGTTACCTTTAAGTAAACATTCGAAGATGCCTTGAACATCGTCGTCGTCGAAAGAGTATTCTTCCTTCGGCCGAGGAGGTCTCTGATGTTGATTTGTTGTAGCTGGGGTAGCTTGGGTAGATATTACCTCTTGATTGTTTCTTTGGAGATTGACTTCGAGAGTCTCTTTTCCGTTGTGATTGTTGGGTCGCGTACTATTGCTAGTACTTTGACTTGATTCTTTGGGAGTCATGTGTACCCCCAGACCTTTGAAAGTCTCAGCACTGACTTCGGCAGCTTTGGCACTGACGATGAAGGAAGGCCAATCTTGGAACTGAGTGGATCCTGTCCACATGCTGATGATTGGTAAGAGGTTTGACTTGTAAGTGTCGATAGTGACGGCATCGGAAGTTCCGAAAGGCATTTTTAGAGCTTCTCTTTTGAATCTTTCAATGAAGCTCTCAGTGCTTTCATTATTTTTCTGTTTGATTCGTATAAGGGCTGACATGGTCATGTCGTTAATGCCTTCATAGAATCATTCTAGAAACATCTGTTTGAACCTGACAAACGAAGTAATGCACCCATCAGGGAGACTTCGATACCATTCATAAGCGGTTCCTTTAAGACAACCAACAAACACCCGAGTGAGGAGGGCATCGCTCGGTTGCAGCTGATCAGTCATTACCTCAAAGTGATTGATGAACTGACTTGGGAAGGTGGTCCCATCAAAGAAAGAGATGGTCGGAGGCTTGTATTTTGGGGGGTACGATACATCCTTCCTTTGTATAGGGTAAGGCTGCTTGATACCTAATCTTTGTAAGCCGTCCTTTTGCTTGAACGCTTCAAATTGAGACCGAAGATTCTTCAACTCTTCAGTGACTGCTCCGGAAGATTGCGGTGTCGTTGCTTGTTGGGCATAATTGGGAGGAGGGACTGCAGTATATGTACCACCCCCAGCTCCGGACTGACTTGGAGTGGGATGTACATGAACATTAGACTGTACCCCCGGAATAGTAGAAGGTTCCAGGTTTGGGGCAACAGGAGTATTTAATACCACTGGTGGTACTGTTTGTTGAACTTACTGAGTTTGTTGCTGAGCTTGTATAAGAGTATGCATAGCAGTCAATGTATCCACCATGGCTCGTAACTGTTGTTCCAAGGAAGAAATTCATGAGCCTCAGTGCTAGTCGAAGGTTCGTGATTGCCATCTACCATATAAGTGGTAATCATTCGAGGTATCGACGATGAAATAGTCTGTTCTGAATCGTCGCTATGAGAGTCAGCATCTTTCTCGAGGCTATTCACGGGAGTTAATACTGGGAAGTTGGACTCAACTAGGAAGTCCTCCGTGGTCTCAAGATTATCACCTGGATGAGAAGAAGAAGAGACCCTGGTCGAAGCTCTGGTTCTGGATCTGGTGCCGAGGTAAACACCGTCTTCAGAATCTAACATAGAATCTGATCGTATTCTACCCCCAATATTTCTGGAGGTCATGTTGATGGAAGCATAAAGAGGTTCGTCTTCGTCTAGTATTGGTTCATGTTGAATCCGTTCGAAGACAGATCGTCTTTTCGATAAACAACAACACTGGATCACGACCCAAGGTTGGAAGTTACAACAATGCTCTTCATGACGAATATGAGCAGTGTCAGAGACAGATGGAGTGTTGATTCTCCGCTTGTTTTGCAGATGTTCCCGGAGATCTGCGGAAACAGACTGGGAAGTGTTTGAAGATAGTCTCTGTGTAGAAACTTGTCTTTTATTCTTCTGTCTTTTTGGTTCTTGAATGTATAAAGACCGATTGATCTGAGCGATATAGTTCTTAGCATATTGTGCATCAGGGTCCATTATACTTGTCCCAGTTTGATAAGGCTTCTTTATGTCGGAAGTAGAATCGAGACGATTCCGGTTAAGCTTGTTACGAAGGTCTATAGGAGGTACAACTTTGGTATCAGTCCTGGATACTTGCAATTTGCCTTTCTCGGATCGGGAAATTTTGAAAGAAGGAAGATGAACATTATTCCGACTGGGAGTCGGTAATAATCCATCTTTAGAGGAAGTAGCCAAAAGGCATTTTTCTTTGTTTGATCTAGTAAGAGTACTAGTCAAATTAACCCCAGAGGTAAAAACCTTAAGAGCAGAGGAGTTGACTAAAGAGTCATTCTCCTTGGTTGGCACAAGATGTGCAAGCTGTGGGGGAATCTTCAGAGAATTCTTGTCATACGCTCCCTTTTGATTAGCATATGGTTGGTCAATGATTGCCATACGTACAGAGTCATTAATGGCTAAAGAGCCGACTGCTGTCGTAGGAGTAGAAGAAGAAGAGACTTTGACATGTCCAGAGATGGGTTTCCTTGGACACGCTGACTTGGCTAAAGAACCCATTTTGTCAGCGTGACTAGGAGAAGCCACTGTTGCTATATTCAGAGAAGCCGAGGCGTGCTTCGCTGAGGTTGGAGACGTGTTCTTGTCTGCGTGGGAAGTGACAGAAGCGTCTCGGGCCGCCGGAGAAGACTTAGGGACATAGACAGAATGTCCCTTCCTCTTGGCAGAGAGAAAAGGGGAGGAAGCCGTTCGGCCCTCCTTCGCCTTGAGTATTTCTTCGTAAGCAGATTGGTCGAATTGTACGACCATCATCTTCTTCGTCGAACCGATCGACGAAGTATCGCATTGAGTTGTTGCTGTCTCGTTATAGGAGACAGCTTTCCCCAGCAGAGTTGCCAATTTGTTTTCCATAAATAAATTCTATTTATTTATTGTGTTTCTGAGAAAATTACAACTGTAGGATCTGATCTAGAAGACGATCACTTTATCCCTTGGACGATGCGATGAAGAAGGCTCGGACCTCGAAGAACTTGGACAGCAACTGGGCAATCTCTCTGTTCTCTCTAAATTGAACTTGGACATCAACTTTGGCTAACTTGGTCTTATGTCAGCGTGTCAGAATTTTTCACACCCTACATAGTGACGTTTGGTTCTCAGGTTTGTGACATTCTAGCGAAGTAAGTATACGTCGCTGACCGTCGCTGAACGTCACTAATTCAAAAAAAATTGTAAAAAGATAGCAGGCAGTATGCATTTCACATAAATAACAGTTATATTAGAAACATTGTACCTGCATTTAGAGTTTCAGTTTGCAAATAATAGACCCAGAGCAACCCTCTATAGAATTTCCTAGGTTCGTCGACCCCTTCGGTGGAACACTCAACACCGGTAAACCAATATAGAGACAAATAATAATAAAGTACTACCAATAATCAAATAAATAGAATCGAACGGTCAGAAAGACAAGAAATAGCCGGGTGGATACAAATCCACTACCAAACAGCTATAAAAAGTGTGTTCGATAATATTCAATATAACATAACACAAATAGTCATAACCGGGACAAAATAAATACATACACCAACAAATACATAAAGACCCAACAATGAATCACCAACACAACAAATAAAAACAAGTCCAATAAAGGACTACGCCTGGTCAGGATGAAGAGGAGAAGGAGGAGTAGGCAGTGCCTGCATCTGGGACACCAGGAACCTATACTGCTCCGGGGTCAGCATCACCTGTGACGACCCATCAGTAGGAGGAAGAGGGGGCGGTGGAGCCGCTGTAGTCGGTGTGGATGCCGAAGCATGACGAGGAAGTGTCCGCTCCAAGGCCAGCAGTCTGGAGTAGGTGGACGCCATAATGGCCGTCAGCCTCGAAACCTGCTCGCCAATGGCCATCTGTGTCTCCTGTACCGCCTGAACGGCACGATCCGTCCTCTCGTCCGTCTTCCTAATGGTGCGCTCGAGCATATCAAATCGTGCGGTAAGGGCCGCATCCTCCGTCTGCAGCTGAGACTGGGGCTGCTCCATCCTCCACAACTGCTCGTTACACAGCTCAATAAGCTGGCGATAGAGTTCCCCCACTCGGAACGACTCCTCTGAGGGATGTGGAGAATGCACACTGGCAGAGGAGGCTTTGGATGACTGCGTTGCCACAAAGGCGCCGTAGGATCCCGTACCAAATTATGTACCCCTCTGAAGACCACCAACGACGGTCATCTAGAGCTCGTCCATCGTCCGAGCCGGAGGGGGCTACGCGGAAGTACCAGTCCCTCCCTCCGTAGATTCACTAGTAAGCTCACGCTCTATTGATATATTTGCATATTTCTTAAGTTATAATAAAGTTAGTAACACGTAAAGTAATACTTACATAGCTCTGCATGGCCCGATCATCGATGATCTTTCCGTCCTTCCGATGGAAAGCCAGGAAGACCGTCACCATATTGGGGTTCCCACCCTTCCTTACCTGTTATAATAAAATATTTGTCATTAAAATTAAATATTTTATTACTACTTTTATTAAAATAATATATTATAGTAAAAATACGTACCAGGCGACGAAAATGTTCTATCATGGAAATTGAGCCACCACACCACTTTCCTGCCTTCGTCCTAGTCACCTTCGCCTTCTCCGACCGTTCCTTGTACCTAGGAGCGTCGAATCTAGCCTTCTTGACAGTCCACTGTTCGGGCGTGATCCAACCTTGGATCCCCTTTTCGGAATGGTCTCGAGCCTTCTGGTCGTCGATTGCATCCCGGATCAACTTGGCGGCAACGACAGAAAATTGCTTCTTAATCGTCTCTACCCGGTGTGGTCGATAAAAATATGTTTTCTACAAGAATTAAATTAGTTAGCTATACAATATGCAAAAAATATGATTTATACTAAAAGCAATATACTTTAGTTACCTTGAAGTGGGCAAACCAGAATGCCTTCCTTTCGTCCGAGGCATCCGGGTAGTTGATCCAAGGCCCACCGTAGTTGGACCTCAAAAATAGCCCCAATGCCCTCTGAACTGATGGGAGACGATATCTACACAACAATAATTAAATTTATTAACATATAGATATAAGTATGAATAAATGTTAACTAATTAACTTACTTTGTAGGCCCGTCGGACCAAATCTCTATCATCGTCTCGTCCGGAGGGGCACATGGGGGATCGCTTGGATCATATGTAGATGGCGTAGGTACGACCTCCTCCACCTGCTCTTCTGTCTCCATAGTGTCATCAACAGGAGGAATGCTGCTAGACGGGCTAGGATCAAGCCTGGAACTGTCCGTCCCAGGAGTACTGCAACGTACCGTCGACGTGGACGAAGATCCTAGTGGCTAGTACACTGGAGTACTATGAGATGAGGGACCGACACTGTCATCCACTAACGGAGTACCACTCCGTCCGCCGGTAGAACCTCTATCTCCGCGGGATACTCCTCTACTGCCACGGGGGTACGATCCTCTGCGTCCTGCCATACCTGATAGAAATAGATATCTACAAGATAATAATCATGCATTTAATATATTGCAGGTTATAAAGATAGACCCAGAGCAACTCTCCGTTGAATTTTTAGATAATAAATATGTATTTAACATATCACGGTTTATAAAAATAGACCCGGAGCAACCCTCCGTTGAATTTTTAGATAATAACCAACTCTAGATAATAAACTTTGTAAACATCCAGAAACATCCAGAAAGTAAAATAAACATCCAGAAATTAAAATAAAAATCCAAGTCTAGATAATAACATCCAGAAAGATCAATATCCAGAGGAGATGGATCAACATCCAAGTCTAGATAATAACATCCGGAAAGATCAACATTAAGAAAGATCAATAAGTCTACTGTCCTCTACGCAGGCGCTGAGAGATCTCCCTCCTCATCCACTGCACAAAAGTAGGAGCCACGCCAGCAAGATCAATATCCAGAGGAGATGGATGACTGGAACTCCCGGTGCAACTGCCCTCTGGTGCTACCTCCTCCTTCACAGCAATCTCGGCTTTAGGAATCACTTCCTCCTTAATAGTAGGAGGAAGTTCTTCCTTGACCGTCATCTCTGCAGTAGGTACCACTACCGACTTAGCAGTAGGAGGAAGTACTACCTCATCAGTAGCAGGTGCCTCTCTCAAGCGATGTCCTCGGGTCATGGGTGCCATCTGGTAAGATTGATGGAAACATAGAGATTAATTAAGGATTAAACAAAATGACAATATTAGACGTGTAATGTGAAAGATAATTTATATTTTATTTTACTTTCAATCATCTTCTGAAAATTCATCTTCTTCGTCCTTCGCGTCCTCATCTTCCTCTTCCTCCTTATCTTTACTTTCATCTACTTCGTTTTCCTTTCGGATACTTCTACCTCTTATACACGATTAGACATGTAATATGGAACTTCTGTTGTGTCCATGTCAACTGTATTTGTTACGAGAGGTAGCTCATCCTCCTGATAAGCTATTTAGTCAACATCGTAGATATTTCTGGCTTTAGTCTTGCATACTGCCCACTAGTCCAACCTAGTTGTTTTCTGTCTAGAATAAGTAGTGAAGTAAACTAGTTGAGCCTGACTTGCTAGGACAAATGGTTCGTATCCTTGATATCGATGGCGGTAGTTAATATCCACAAGACCATGCTTGTCAATTTTTCAACCTTGATCTTGGATCGGATCGAACCAATCACACCTGAACAACACGATCTTAGCCGACTCTACGCCGTAGTTATATGTCAACTCCACAATCTTCCGTAAGACGCCATAGAAATCATTGCCAGGATCTACATCTTTGTAGTTTGCAGATCGGATACACAAACAACTAATTTTGGTCGAATCAAGATCTGGAAAGTTCTCTCTGATCGAAGCATTTGTTGACTTGAACCTAAACCTATTCACACAATAGCTTGGCCATATTTTGACGTAATAAATGGGCCCCTTAGCTAGAGTTCTAATAGACTCATTCTCTAGTATTGCGTCCACACAATTGACCTAAATACCATAAGATAAGAAATTAAATTCAGCGTTCCATTAATTACTGTACAAAGTGCATATTTGAGAAGTAATTACTGCATCATCTTATATATGCTCTATGGAGTCGAAGAACCCAGGAGGGAACACCCTCTCAAGCTTGTACAGCGTTACTGTAATGTCCTTCTCTTGCTTTCCTAGACGATCGATAAGCAACTTAGTAGAAAAAAGATCTCTGAATAATATGCTCAACTATGTCAACGGATCCCAAACGACCGACGGTAATAATTTCCAATGCTATTAGAATTAACCTCTCCATAAATACATGACAGTCGTGGCTCTTCAGACCCGTCATTTTGTTCTCCTTCGGGTCGATGCATCTTCTTAAATTCGACACATATCCGTCAGGAAATTTTAGTCCCTGAATCCACCTACAAAGTCTCACTTTGTCCTCCCTGTCTAGTGAGAAAATTGCCTTAGGCTGCTTATACTTTCCATTGCCTTCCTTTATCAAATGCAACGTAGGACGTCTGCATATATCTTCCATGTCCAACTGGCCTTGGGATTGTCTTTCGTCTTTCTCTTTACGTCCATCACAGTATTGATTATGTTGTCAAATACATTCTTCTCAATATGTATGACATCAAGGTTATGTCTGATCAGATTGGTGCTCCAATAAGGCTGGTCCTAGAATATACTTCTTTTCGTCCAATTATGAGTGCGTCCAAATTCATCACACTTGTATCCCTTTGTAGGCTCTTCGATAGCACTTGAAAAATCCTTGACCACTTTTCATATCGTGCCTCCGGTCCACCTTGGCAGTGGATTGACCTTCTCTATAACGCCGGCACGAAATGCATTCATGTTCCTCCAGAACGGATGGTCCTTCAGCAAGAACTGTCGACAACAATCGAAGAAGCACGGTTTTCCTCCGTATTTTAAATGGAAAGCCTTCGTGCAGTCCATGTAATACGGACATGAGAGACGACCATGAGTACCCCATCCAGATAACATACTATATGTCGGAAAGTCGTTGATGGTCCACATCAGTGCGGCCCTCATCTGAAAATTCAGTTTTCTAGAAACATCGTAGGTGTTGGCACCTAATTCCCATAACTGATTTAACTAATCTATCAATGATTGTAAATACACATCGATGTTCTTCTTCGGATTGTTCGGACCCGGGATAATAACGGTGAGAAACATATATGGAGTTTTCATATACATCCAAGGCAGTAGATTGTACGGAGTGATGATCATAGGACAACATGAATATTGGGAGCCCGAAAGTCCGAACGGGGTAAAACCATCGAAGAAGAGACCCAATCTGACATTATGCGGATCCGAAGTAAAATTTGGATACTCTCGATCAAAGTGCTTCTATGCTTCCCCATCAGATGGGTGATCCAACACTCCTTCGATATGTTCTCGTCTGTGTCAGCTCATATTTTTTGCAGTCTCCTTCACCATAAACAACCTCTGCAACTGCGGCATCAACGGCAAGTAGTGCATCGAATTGATAGGCTTCCTTGCACCGGAGTCCTACATGAACTTGTTGCCTTGTAGCGATCAGCACCACAAAATCTGCATACGCCTTCATCCTTGTCATCTTTGTAGTACAACATGCATCCGTTGTGACATGCATTAATTTTCTTGTATCCCATCCAGAGAGATCTCACCATCCTCATAGACCGGTAGAAGTCTGTAGGTAACTTTGCACCTACCAGTAAGATCTCTATAATCAACTCGATGATTCGGTTGTAGCATTCTTGAGACATGTTAAAATCGAACTTAATGCTCAGCAGTCTTGTAACCACCTCCAACGGTGAATGATCCTCACAACAGGATACAAAAGAGTCATTACATTCTCCAACAACTCCATGAATTTTGCAGCATCGACATTCGGTGCCTCCTCAGCCGCATCATGATTGTCTGGATCAAAACTAGGCCCTACAGCATCAAAAACCATGTTCATGCACCCTTCGTCATAACCAGCGTGGTCATTGACATCCATATAAGGGAAATTAGGCTCCAGCTCCGATGCTAAAGACACAAGTTCTCCGTGTGACGTCCACTGATAGTAATTCAGCATAAAACCTCTCGAGTACATATGATATGTCACATCCACTTCTTGATGATATTTCATGTTACGATATCTCACACATGGACACTTAATTTTGGTACGGTCCATGTACTAAGGGAATGCCTTGGCGATCTGTAGGAATTGCTCTACCCCATGTATAAATTCATCCCGCACACCGTACATGTCATCAGGATAATGATTATACATCCACGAACGATGCCGTAGATAGTAATTCATATCCATTTGACAATAATTCTACAAAGATAGATACACATTATCCATGAGGTCCATGATACCGATTTTGATACCGATACCGATACTGTGAACCTTGGTTAATATTAATATTTTCACACTTCTCTAGCTAGGTTAAGGTTGAGGTAGATATCATATATATGATGCGTAATAGTCGGCTGAATGCCGAATGAGAAGAAAGGAATTAGGGAGGCTCACTCTATACACTCTAGGATACTCACTCTGTACACTCTAGGATACTACGATATACTACTAGTATACTCACTCTATACACTCTTACTTATGCAATACATATATAGTATACTATACTATATATGGGATACACTACTATTAAGACATATATACTCTCATATGGACATACAGTCCCCAACTCTAACCTATATCAGTCCACATCACCCCCTTCACTGAATTAGTCAAAAAGACACTCTAACATCCTATATATATATATATATATATATATATATATATATATATATATATATATTGAAAAAACACTAAACTTTATTCATCTCCTTTTAGAGGCCATCTTTGAGTTACAAAAATGAGTGAACAAAAAACAAACAGCAACTAGCTATACCCAGGTGGAATAGCCTTCAAGTGTTTGCAACGAGCAAGGGCTTTTCCTACTTGTCTCCGGACCTCAATGAGAACCTGAGCTTCTGAAAACTTATACGCCTCGTACCTCCATTTCTTCCTATTTTTCCAGATCACCCAACAAGTAGCGCCAACGATAATTTCTCTCTAGTGAATCATTGGGCGTCGCCACCACCGTCTAAAATGACTCAACACTGTTCCTGAGCTCCGAATGGAGAAGTCCTGTTGCAGTAATTTCTACACTTGATCAGCCAGCTCTCCTGTAGAAAATATATGTTCGATTGATTCCTGTGCTGGGTTAACACAGCAGTGATACTTCGAAGTAATGTGATATCCCAGTCTCTGGACACTATCATCCGTTGGTAGCCTATCAAGAAGTAATCGCCAAACAAGAACGGACCATTTAATAGGAATGCAGGTGTTCCAAACATGAGTAAAATCTGGATGACGAGTATGCTGGATTCGAGTATGAATATAGGCCGAAGACACAGTAAACAGTCCAGTACGAGATGGACTCCATCTCCATCTGTTAAGGTCCGCAGGATCACTAACAATCAGATGATTAGCAAGCAATCTCCCATGTAACAGTCTTTTCCAAATACCTGAAGCATTAGAGTTAGCCTGCACAGTATCAAGGCTTGCAAATTTGCAATATTTCATCTTGATGAATGATGTCCATAAGGACTCCTGGGTTTTACGCTTCCACCATAATTTAGAAGAGAAGGAATCACTGACTTCATCCAAACTTCGCAGCCCCAGGCCAGCTTCTTCATACAGCCTGGCCATTTTCTCCCAACCTAACCAAGAATGTTTGAAAACCCCCTCTTGTGATCCCCAAAAAAAACGAGAGAACATGACTTCTAGTTGTTTTATAACTGATCTAGGGGGATTGCAAGCTGCTAATGTGTACATAGGAATAGAGGTGAGAACAGATTTAAGAAGAACGAGCTTACCACCGTATGATAAAAGTCATTGTTGCCATCCTTCGACTCTATCTCTGATTTTAGATATCAGTTCTTCAAACATGCCTGCGTTCTTCCTCCCTGACATCAGTGGACAACCCAAGTAAGAAAAAGGCGGGTTAGAAGATTTGACTCCCGTAATCTCACGTAGTTTAGCTTCTCTAGTTTCTGAAAATGATGGATGAACGTATAGAGAAGACTTGTGAGAGTTAGTAAGTTGACCGGAGGCTCTCTCATATCTGGTTAACATGTCTCGCAATATTTGTACTGATATAGAGAAGACTTGTGAGAGTTAGTAAGTTGACCGGAGGCTCTCTCATATCTGGTTAACATGTCTCGCAATATTTGTACTGAACTAACATCCTCTGCTGCAAAGATTAAGACATCATCTGCATACGCTAAATGGGTCACAGCCGGACAGCCACTAGGCGAGTAGTAGTGGTGAAAAGATGGAATGTCGATCAATGACTTGAGATTTCTGGACAGTGCCTCAGCTGCTATAATGAACAGAGCTGGAGATATAGGATCTCCCTACCGTACACCTCGAAAGCCATGGAAGAAGCCCGATGATTCCCCGTTAACCACTGTAGAATACCAAACATTGCTAATTAAACGGAAAATCATGTTGATCCAATTCTCATTGAACCCAAATTTCCGCATAACTTGTATCAAAAATCCCCAGTCCATCCGATCATATGCCTTTGCCATATCTAATTTAATAGCCACATTGCCTCCTCTATTCTTAATCTTCATCATACTCATCATTTCTTGTGCCAAAATAATATTGTCAACAATCTCCCTTCCCCGGACGAAGCCACATTGCTCCGGAGAAATGATACGAGGAAGAAGATGAGCTAATCGGTTAGCCAGCAATTTTGATATGATTTTGTTCATAACAGTGCACAAACTTATAGGGCGGAAGTCCGACCAGGTTGAAGGTTGTTTTACCTTAGGGATCAGAATTAGAGAGGTACTCGTGATCGCCTGAGGCAAAGCAAATCCAGCCATGAACAATTGAACAGCCTCCATAATGTCTCCTTCTATGATAGTCCAGACTGTAGTGAAAAATCTAGCTGTAAAGCCATTTGGTCCTTCCGCACTCTGGGAATCGATTCCTTTGATGGTTTGATGAAGTTCTTCCTTTGTAGGATCCATAGTCAAAAGCATGTTGTCCTCTTCATTGATCAAACTAGGAATACAAGACAGTAATCCATCATCCTGTACCGGGCCTGCATACAAATAATAATTAGCAAAAAATTCATTGGCCGAGTCTTGCAGGTCCTTAAGCTCAGTGATAGAGGAGGAGCCATCCTCTGTTTTAATAGAATGAATGCGAATTTTTCTTCGTTTGCTATTGACGCATTCGTGGAAATACGCAGTGTTGCGATCCCCCTCTAAATCCTACCGTGTCCGTGCCTTCTGCCTCCAGTAGGACTCCTCATAGGAGAGGCGTTGCTTTAGTAAGGCCCTCGCTTGCTGAAGAGATTCTCTGTTTGAGCCAGAACAATCTTGTTCAAAAGCAATTTCTGCTGCAAGAACCCCATCCTCAGCTGCTTTAACTTCCTGAAAAATGTCTCCGAATGTCTCGTGACTCCATTTGGACAATGCTTTTCTGCAGGCCACCAATCTTTCTGCCACCCGCACGAGTGCATTAGCATGATCCACCGAGAAGCAAGCCTTCTCAACTATCTGAGTAAATTCGGCATGTGAAACCCAGAAATCTAGAAACCTGAAAGCACGCTTCCCTCCCGCGCTAGCAGATTTAAATTTGATCAAAAGGGGTGAATGGTCAGATTCATTACGATTGAGATGATCTTCAATCGATAGAGGAAACATCTGCCACCAGTCCTTGTCAAGAAGCATGCGATCCAATCTAGAACCTTGCTTCTCTCCCTCTGATTTAAACCATGTGAATTTGCTCCCTGAGTACGGCAATTCCGTAAGCCCCGATGCCATAACAAAATCATTGAAACCATTCATAGATTGCCGACTTGGATTAAGGCCACCAGTCTTCTCCTCAATGCATCTCACCGCATTAAAGTCTCCTTCAACCGCCCAGGGGAGAGAAAAACTATTTTGTATGTACTGTAGCCGTGACCACAACTCCGTTCTACCTTCCTTGGTTCCATGACCATGAACTATAGACACAAGGACTTCCTTAGGCAAGAAGTCATTGGAGTAACGAACAGTCACCGCTTGATCAAATGAGTCCACTAATGAAATCAATGAACCAGTTCTAGCAAACAACCAAATGTTCCCACGATCATTAGAAAAAGCTTGAGAGCAACCAAGCTTGATTTTGAAGGAAGCTAATTGTTCCTTAGCAACTTTTGGTTCAATGATTGCAAGGAATTGAATCTTGTTGATCCGGAGTAATGATTTGATCCTCTTGATAGTCATCTTATTAGCAATCCCACGTACGTTCCAAATGAGGAAGTTAAACATTAATGGTCTTGTTTTGAGTACCAGCGGGAGTAGTGTGACCTGATCGTAAGACTCTGTCTGAAGGTGGTGGTGGGGGCTTCTTCTTACGCGACGGCTGAGGAGGCTGGACCACCTCCTCTTCTTTTTCTTCATTCTCTTGCCTAGCTTCCTCTTCTTCAGCAATATCGGCCCAGGCACGTCCAACAACTTCTTCTTCTTCGATTCGACCCACAACCTCTTCCTCTTCAATATCTGTTTGTTCCTCCCCCTCGTGATCCGAGACTGGGAGAGTCTCTTCATTTCTATGTATGTTGTCATCAGCATTAGGATCAGGAGTGGAAGTATTCCCATCATCCTGCAATATGGTGTCAGTAGGAGGGGGCTCATCATTAATGACTGGCGGTATGATCGGGGGAACCTGATTGGTATTTGTATGAATACACGGGCCTGCTTGATTGGAGACGGTTTGACGGCTTCCACTATGAGGATGATTATTGATCGATGTACTTGGCTCAGGAGATATAGTGGTAGGGATAGATTCTATGTTCAGAGGCGGATGTGATGGTTCCCCAGTCTCCAGGTGAGTCCCTCTTTGAAGAATCCGAGTCACGTGTGCTTCCTTTTGTCCCGCAGGTTCTTTGCCTTTCTCTTTCGCTTTTGTCTTGCATGCCTCTGTGGCGTGGCCTTGGTGACGGCATATCGAGCAGTAAAGTGGGGTGGACTCGTATTCAATATGTTGCCAAAAGCTCCTATTACGAGGCATGTTAATGCGGAGTTTATGTTGGAGAGGCTTTGAAGCATCTATCTCAATAAAAACTCGAGCAAGACTTGGACGTCACAACTCCGCAGTGGCTTTATCGATTTTGAGGGGAGACCCTATGGCTCCTGCTATGGCAAATAAGGCCTCCTTTGCATAGAGATGGTGACGTAGATTGGGAAGACTAATCCAAACCGGAATTATTGGAGATTCATAGGAAGGAGAAAAGTAAGGATCCCATTTAAAAATACGCATTGGAGCTCTAGCAATATACCAGGTATCCTTCGCACGAAGACGGAGATAGTCTGATTCGCATGATGGACGAATAAGTATATGTTTAGAATCTATGAGGCCAGCCGAAATAGCTCCATCGAACGTGAACTCCGCCAAGGCTTTGCGGATCTTATCGATAGGGGGACGATATTGTGAGAATTTTCCAACCAACGTGAACCGCAGTGGAGAGGCCAAAGCGGACTCCTCCTCCTCTGTGAAGGAGATCGACGGGGCGCCCTTAAAGGACAAAACCGATCTAGGAGGAAGGAGAGGCGCAGACTTGGGGTTCTGGCCTCCCACCACCTCCACAAAAGATCGAGAGGTCATGGAACCCTAGGAGTCAAGACAGATCAATAACAAGGGAGGGAGCTACCATCCAAGTGGTATGGCAGCCCCAGAGGGACACTAGCGTGGCCAAAGGCCACTCCGGAGTCGAGGAAGAAGAAGACGGAGCCCTAGGGTTCCAGAGGAGCGGCTTGATATGATATATATATATATATATATATATATATATATATATATATATATATATATATATCAAAAATATACATATATATATATATATATATATATATATATATATATATATATATATATATATATATATATATATATATATATATATATATATATATATTTATATATTTGATATATATATTTGATATATATATTTGATATATATATTTGATATATATATATATATATATATATATATATATATATATATATATATATATTTTTTACTATATATATATATATATATATATATATATATATATATATATATATATATATATATATATTTATATTTATATAGTATCTTATATATATATGAAGCTACTGTCACATATGAATGAATGGGAAAAATTAGATAATGGGAATGGGGAGATGTGGACTGGTATATATAACAACCTATACCAGTCCACATCTCCCCATTCCCATTATATGATTTTTCCCCTTCATTCATATGTGACAGTAGCTTCATATATATAAGATACTATATATATATATATATATATATATATATATATATATATATATATATATATATATATATTCACTTATATATACCAACATATATAAGGGAGATAGGGTTGTGTCGTGTCAGCGTGTGTGTGTCGTGTGTGCGTGTGTGTGTGTCTGTGTGTGTGTCTGTGTGTGTGTGTCGTGTCTGGAAAAGGGAGATAGGGTTAGGGTTATACCTTCCTTGGTCGGATCGGGGTCGCTGGGAAGAGGGGGCAGGGAGGATGTCGACGACGCGCAGAGTAAGAGGGAGTTGATGTAAAAGGGGGCTGTCGGAGAGAGGGGGTCGCCGGAGGGAGGGGGTCGCTGGAGAGGAGAGGGAAAGGGGAAGAGAAATTTAGGGAACATGAGATTGAAAATTTTGGGTGAAAGAAAATAAAAAATTGATCGGCTGGAACCCTACATGAAACATTTTAGCGACGTCCATAAACGACGTCGCTAAACGTCGATGTTCAATAAATAACTGGCGACGTACCTAATATGGAGTCGTAAAACGTTGCTGAGTTAAACAAAACAGTGACGTTCTGCGACTAGACCGCGACATCAACTTTCCAAACCATAATGTGTGTCGCTAACGGTCGCTAAACGTCACTGATAGTGACGTTCAGCGACATCTTTATAAAACGTTGCTAAATACATAAACATTATCGACGTATATAACTGGCGTCGCTAAATTCGTCGCCAATATGACTTATTTTGGGAGTGGAAGAATTGCATTTATGGTACAGAATTCAAGGCTTAGTCTATTCTTGTATCATGCTGTTATTCAACCCATGCGAGAAGATTCAAGTCGTAGCGACATCTCTCCTAATGCATGAAGGGCAGTTACTGTGGGCAACGCTCAACCCATATATTGAGATATGTGGGAGATTGTTGGTATTTTTGCCTTTAGACTAGGAAAGATAGTCCCATATTGGCTACACCAAATGGTGAGTATCTTAATATAATGCATTGCTTGCGTTGAGGTGTGCACATGAGGTGTGGTGGGGCACAAATGTGTGCCATGTAGGATTATTTTCCTAGAAGGAAAAATGATTAATTTTAATAAGGAGACGAGTTGATTTTTGTAGTTCGGACTTGGGTACTTGGACACGGACTCCAGCATGCTTTATGCATGCATGGGCGTGTGTTCGAGGGGTAGGCGTGGACTGGCACTCAACTATGCTGATTGTGCGATGAACTAAAATATCAAAATTTTGATTATTGGTATTTTAGTCCCACATCGGATAGGATAAAAGTTGAAGTCTCACTCCACTCTATAAATAGAGCCTCCTAGCCTCCTTTCTAAGATGCACCAAAGAAAAGAGTAAAGGAAGTCCGTGAAGTCCAGGAAGCTCGTTCAAGTCACAAAAAGTTAACTAACGAGCGTTCCAGAAGTTTTTTGAGAACTTGCTGGTTCCTGGAAGCGGATCGTATAAAGACGAATCTTGCTTTGAGCAACGGTGATCTTCATCACCCCAGCAAAGTTGCCTTTCTCTTTCTTCTTTCTTTTTCTTCTTCCTCCTCCGTCTTCGAGACAGAGACTTCAGGACCTTTAGAGTTGCAAATTCTTTGCTATAAAACCTGTGAAGTTCCTCTTTCACAGAGTGTGTGACGGAATTTGTTCCTAAGAATTACTCTGTCCACTTACGTTCTTCCATCTAATATATATATTTTTTTTTCTTCCATCTAATATATATATATATATATATATATATATATATATACAAATATATATATATATATACAAATGACCTCTAGCATAGTAGTTGAGAGAGATGCATACGGCCCAAGCGGTCGGGAGTTCGAGCCCCGGTGGAGGCGAGTTTGCCACAATTACTGTCACAACCCGCACCCGCACATACGGGTACGAATACGTAGGCTACGTCCAGCCTACGCCGCAGTATCGGCGGTAGAGCACTGTCAAGTATCCGATACTAACTACAACATCTAAAAGATCCATAACTATAAAGGTACTCGTATCATATCACAAATGCTAAGGAAGATAAGACAATAAGGTTAGCAATATCACTAGAACAACTAGAATATACATAGGATCAAATGAGACAAGAATGAAACAGAGAAAAAACAATAACAAAACTAAAATAAATACCAGACCTAGATCTCCCGAGAGACAACTCACGGTGAAAGAATATCGAGATCTGCCTCAACTAGCATCATCCTGTAGTCCAATAATGAGGGTATAACAACTCCCAAAAATATTATCAACGTATCCAGTCAGGATGGGAACGTGTACATAAACTAACGGCAGTTCCATATGAATTGACAAATTAAGACAATTCTAATAAAATACAAGATAAAATATCAAGACTGGAATATAAATATGATATGTTAAACTGGATATTATGCCAGGTTATAAAATATAGAAATGTAGAACAGTACAGGAGTATCTGATGTATAATATAAACATAAAATGGTGCCTTGAGATATTAGAACGTTATGTGATCGGCTTAGAAACTTGCACAAGAACATGGCCTGGCTAGTCATACGTGAGATGTATGACTAACACTAGGCTAATCATACATGGGTTGTATGATTAACTCTCACATAAAACATGAATGGTAGGGTATGATCACATAACCTCTAATAACTCCCCATACCCGAGTAGTATAATGAATTCGAACATGTCACGTAATGATGCGAGATTCTCTAAGAGGGTAGCAATTTCCCTTAGGAATCGGCGTCTATACAAGTACAAGAAAACAAGATCGAATAATGTACCAATGTACCATGGTAACCCAGGAATGTCATCTCATAACAGGATCCGATGTATACTAGTCCGTGTACTGTCGTGTCAGGAATCAAGTAAAATACTACAACTGAATCGGATATAGCATATATCAAGACAATAAAAACTATCAGAGAATGTACTCGCCTGCTGTCTGAGCAATAAGAGAGGGTCTATGCCTGAACCGACGTCACAGAGACCTAATATGAATATACATAGTTACTTAGTGTTCTTGAGTGAACAATATATATAAATACATTAATTTTATGCTTCTAGGCCTATTATAGGTCAAACTCAGTCAAACTAAGTCAAACGGGGTAAAAGATTGACTTACAGTTGACTTTGGTCAACCGGTCAACTCCTAGTCCACTCTAGGTTAAACGAGGTCAAAGCTAGTCTCTATAATCATCCACATGGTCAACTGTTCAATTTCAGTGACGTGAAATCACTAGAATCGACGGATCTCAATTTTGATGCACGGATCTCAAAATACGAACAAAAAAGAGAAGGATTATAACAAATGGTGATAGATAAGGAAAAAGTCTGCAGATGTTGTCGGATGATGAAACAACTATCAACAACATGTCCAGAATTGTCAAAATAGCTAGAATAGCCTATCCATAAGTCTAATTTGGACACAGGGACAAAAAGATAGTTTTGGATCAAAATGGTGTCCGTGTCGGACCCACTTTGCATCGAAAAATGTGCCAGAATAAAAGTCCTCAAAATATAGCAAAATATATGTCCACAAATCCAGAATGACGATACGAACTCAATGGTATATCCAAAATTGGATTTCGATGGCCCGATCTCAAATTGGTCCGTTTACCCAGATATTGAAATCCGATTTGCACAAAAATGCGTGTCGGAACAAAAGTCCACTAAATCTGGCAAAGTATATGTCAATGAGTCCAAAATGACGATACAAACTTAAAGGTATATCCAAAATTGGATTCCGATGAGCCGATCTCAAAATAGTCCGTTGACTAGGACTTTAAAATTTCGGTTTGCACAAAAATACGTGCTGGAACCAAAGTCCACTAAATCTAACAAAGTATATGTTAACGAGTCCAGAATAACGATACGAACTCAACGGTATATCCGAAATTGGATTCCAATAAGCAGATCTCAAAATGGCCCGTTGACTCGGACTGTAGGACCCGCCTTGCACCGAAATGCGTGCCGAGGTTCACGTCCTCTAAATCAAGCAAACTTTATATGAATTTGTGCCATAATGAAGCCACGAGTCTACTAGTGGTGTCATAAATTGAATCTGGAGTCCCGAATTCAAAATTAGGATTTTACAAGTTAGAAATTATAAATTCGGACGACCAACTTTGGCTCAAATTCAACCAACCAAACAGGCTCAAAATGAAATAAAACTTAAGGGACAAGAAGAAGATTATACCAGTTGCGCATAGGAACATTAGCACCCCAAACGGAGCTACGACGGAGGAGATACGAGTCCATAAATTTGGCTCCATAAAACTGTCTAAAATATACACAATTTAAAGGGTCAACTTGGTGGCCGATTTTGATCTAGCAAACGACAGAATTAACAGTTAAAACTTGACAAGTGCGAAGGGTATATATCGAGATGGAGATAGAAGAAACAAATCGATGATTCAACGGTCGGATTGTCCAAAAAATGCGTACGAAGTTGCTGCGGTGAGACGCACATTCTGAAATTCGAAATCGCGCATCACGGCAGGATTTTGTGCGAAATGCACGAATCGCCCGTTTTACACGTCGAAGAGGATGACACCGCTCATGGGAAGGCACACTGGGGTTCTCTGGACTATGGGGGTGGTCGCTAAGGCCGTGGGCCGCCAGCAGGAAGCCGCTGCCGCTGTTGGTGGCCGCCACACCGCTGTTTTGGCCGCACGGACGCATATTGCATGGCTACATTTTTTTCTGCTGCATGGCCGCACAATACTGGCCCAGGTCGCACAGGTGGTCGGGCAGAGCTGGCTTGGGGATGATGGTGATGGTGAGGTGAGGATGATGGTGGCTAAATAAAGATGATGAGGGTTATGATGATGGTGATGGACTGAAGAGGAAGAAGACGATGAAAATGAAGATGGTGGTGGAGTCGGCTGTGGCTTGGAAGAATGGATGCTATCGTGTGAAGAGAAGAAGAGGAGGAGAAGAAGAAAAGGAGGAGAAGGGGTGCTGTTGAGGGGGCTCGGCCATAGGAGAGCTGTCGGGTGAGGGAGGAGAGAGAAGAGGGGATGATGATGATGGAGTGTAAAAAAGAATAACGAGTTAAAGTAGAGGGATGGGGCTGCTGTCGGCTAGGGGTGGGTAGGTAAGGTGCTGATGGTGATGGGGGTGTGTTGTGTAATAAGGAGAAAGAGAGAGAGTGTGAGTGATATATATATATATATATATATATATATATATATATATATATATATTATTAGAAAGAGAAAGAGAGAAAGAGATACTTAAATAAAGTAGAGAGAGAAAGAGAGATATTTTAGAGTAGGGAAGAGAGAGAAATTTGTGTGGGGTGTTTGGTTAGTCATGAGAGGACAACATGAAGCTTGGGTTAGGTTCAATTGGGTCGGGTCGGGTCAAAATCACTTGATGCAATAAATGATTTAATTTAATTATTTATGATCACGGGTAAATAAATAGCTTGTAGGGACTCAAATGAACGGGACACAAGTGTCATGTCGGTAGTAGGCTTAATGTGGGCCGTGTCCATATTTTGGATCGACATGTTTGGGCCGAAAGGGTGTCCCCAATTCAAGTCAGAAATAAATGTGACTCCGTGGGATAAATTAAGATTGGGTCTTGTGTCAGGAAAGTTGTGCGAATCAAATGAAGCACAAGATAGTGTGTCTGAGTGGGACACGAAGGCCATGGGTGTCGGGTGTCTCGACTAGATCATGCACGAGAAGTTAGTTTTGAAAAAATGACTAGTCTTGTGATCCTAAATTAAAAGTTACGACAACGTGCATATGATGATCAAAGATAAAAGTGGGAAATTTATTAATAATTATTCAACGATCAAATGCCTAAAGTGGCCCGAAGTTGTGCGATGCAAAAAGAGTAAAAGAGAATAAGTTTGAGTGGGAAATGATATATCAAAATGAAGATAATCTTGTCTGCTACAAACTCATGAAGAAAGTTTCCAGAGATTGACATCTCAGACTCTCCAGAAATCAAGGTCACGAAAAAGAGCATTTAATGATAAAAATAATTAAATAAAAATAGATTATCGAAAATAATTTATTTAGAAAATTTGAAAACATTCCTAAAATTTAGGAGGCTCACATCCTACCCACCTTATAAGAATTTCGTCCTCGAAATTAAAGTTTGGTAGTGGGGTTAAAACATGATAGAATGTTTAGGAAATATCTCAGGTACGATCAAAGAACGACGAGTTTTGCACGATCAAGATAATCAATTCAGAATTACTTAGGCAAGACTAGTAATTTTGGCACAATAGAATCACAAGAATTTTTGATAAGGTCAAGGAATCAAATCATGGTCAGAAAAGATTTTTGGCACAATTAAAAACCAACGTGATCAAAATCGTAATCGACATGATCATAGATAAGGTCATTTAACCTTGGTTGACAGTATTAGATATGATAAAGAACAGCCTAGGCACGACCAAACATGAGATTTCGGTATGATCAGGGATAGCATGAAACTTAAACGAGATTGGAACAAAACTTAGTCATTAGTAAGAATTAAATCGAAAGTTAAAGCACGAGTGGTAATAGCATTGAGATCCAATCACGATTAAAAATTTGAGTCTCGATACGATCTAAATTGATCAATTCTTGATTAAAACAGGATTTAGGCAAGATGAAGAACAAGGTCTATCGAAGTCTGAGAACGAGCATCCGAGGATAAAAATCCAGGTCACAGTTGAATTTGAAGTCATTTAAGTCTAGTCGACAATCAAGACACTTTGGCACGATATACAAGACGATCAAAATCGATTGGTCATAATCAGAGGGGATCAAAATCTTAATGATATTGAAGTTTAAGAAACAATTCAAGGATAAGGAATTGAATTTCTTCCGTTATGATAGCAAACCAAAATATAGGATTTGTAGAAGGAAGTTGGGGTAATCATCTAGCTCTGCTTCGACTACTACCAAGATCCAAAATTTTCAGTCATGAAGATGACCATTCATGAAGCAAGTTCTTGTTATAACTCCTCGATTAATCTTTTCTTTCTTTTTTACCAAATTTGTAATCCTTTCAACTTAGTCATCTTGAAAGTCCAAATTCCTCTACATTGTCCTAAATTTTAATTTAATCCTCGTATCAGAATTATAAAAAATTTGGACATTACTCAAATCTATACTCCTCCTATTAATGCCATTACAACTTAAAATTTATTCTTCGTTATATAAATTAACCTCCACATATCTTTCAATTGTACCTTCAGATATCACCCTTTTTAAATTTTGTAATCTTACAATCTCTAGATTTTCTTATAACTCAATATTTTTTTCCACCGGTTCTCAATCATTCTCTACCAATACTTATTTAATTTAGCATCATCACTGCATGCAATCATAATATCATTTCCATTTATCTTGAGTCCCTAAATTTAGTACTTTGCCTTAGTTCAAAATGAAACATCTCAAGAATCAGTAACTTAAAAATATTTAGGTTCTTAAAATACAGCCGTCCTTGAATATCCTTGTCATGACCCGCATCTAGTGTAGGGCACGAGAAGTGGGTACGTCCAGCCTACGCCGTAGGGTCGGCGATAGAACGCTGTTCTAGGTCACAATTAAAAACTAAATACAATATGATATACTCTCCGTACGGAGGACAATCACAGCAGGATACAACTCAATCACCAAAACTAGAAGTAGCACGATAAGATAACTATGAATCCACAAGAGAAGTACAATCCAGAGAAATAAATCTTGGTGTTATCAACACCAACTCAAACAAGCATAAAATAAATAAAACTCAAGACAACTGAAAATAAAATAAGAAAACTCTAGCCATCTACTCCAACCTCTACTGTGTCTCCTCTAGGCTAGCAGGTAACCTCCAAGCTATCTGTAAAATTTATCAATAGGTCCAGTTAGGACGGGAGCGAGCACAATACATCTCACGCAGTTCATAATATGACATGATATAAAAATATGCTATAGAGTAAGATACATAAAATATTGGGAAATATATGAAGTAAAAAAGATGACTGTAAAGAAATATCTACTATAAGTAAAGAACTAATAGTGGCTAGTGATGCAGAGTACAAGATAGACATGTGTGTCACGATCCGCTCCCGAATAATCGAACATGAGTCGGACACGCCCAGCCTTCATTGTTAGACACAATAAAGTAAGTTGTACCAATGTCTAGGGAGAACTATGAATCAAGATAAGAAGGAAAGTAATCACAGCATCTAATATATCAATCCCAGAATCTCAGATACAATCTAAATGTTATTATATTCCAACAAATGTAAACTATAATGATGTCTCTAATACAAGTCCAGATAAAGCTAAAATGGAAAAGACTAGGCTTCCTCAGCCTCTAGGTCCTGGGCCACATCCACTGGCTCATAGGTGCCTCCAGGCTCCTACCCATAATAAGTGTCACAGATAGCCTCCAGCTCACCTGCAACATATCCTAGTCAGGAGCGGAGCTAAGTATATCCAAGGAAATGAACATGAACGTCATGGTATGAACGAGAACAAAAAAATATATAAAGTACAAAAAATAAGAACAATACATGAAACTGAACAGAAAATACTGAAAGTAAATACAGAGAACATGATATGAGTCCTGAACATAAAATACAACATGAACATAAAATACAACCTGAACATGAAATACAACCTGAATCCTGAAATGTGCAAGATTGAAATACATCCAGAGTGTGATCGACTTGTGTAGATTCAATAAACATGAAATGGTACGGCTCGGGTCCCGCATGCACGATGCGGGACCTAAGCTATTCATATGAATAATAACAGGGTTTGATCACACAACTGTAGTATTTCCCTCCCAGACACAAGTAACTCATGAAACCAGACAATTCCGTGATACATCGTGTCAACAAAGAGATACAGGAATGAATATACAAGACATGAGAAATAAACAAGTCTGAGGAGTATACTTGCCTTGCTCAGGGTAATCGAGTGTGGGATGTACAGCTAGGTATCCTCCTGTTTATAAATTATAACTTGGTTAATAAACGGACTAATTCTATTTTGGTTATCAACAATTTAATCATAAATAATTCCTATATAAGTCATAGCCTAGGGTTACCTCTTCTAATCATGACTCTATATGTTATCAAATTAGCTATACTTCTAATTTAGCAAGAACCCAAAATCTAAATTAGTTATCCATGTGACTAGTTTACCACATCATCCATATACACAAGGCTTGGCATTATTAAACTGTTAGCTTCTACAAGCAAGGGTGTACTGCTCTTCAGTAGTCCCTATTAATCCTTATGATAGTCCCTTATAATCTATGCTAATGGATTCTAAGATTGATACAGGTTTCTATTTACTTAATACATGTAGATACCCCCTGAAAACCAGTGAGTGACTGATGTTGCTAAGGCTGAACTTCAAAGTATCCTCATTCTAACATGAACTATATTCATAGGTGCCTAGCTAATAGGGTTTACAGTTTATTACAGATCAATCCTGAATAGGAATGACTTGGTTCAGTCTAAGCAAGGTTTAGCAAAACAGCTAATGGCCTTTACTGCCATTCCTACTAAATCTTCAGGCTACAGGCTGCAACTCCAGTCTTATTCAGTTGACATTGTACTGAACAATACAGCCAAGGAAGAATTAAATATCAGGTTTCAAGGTTCGAACCAATACTTAACCTGGCAATTTTTTTAACCCATATGAAGTAACTGCCACATCCTTTCTAACTTCAGTCCTACAAAATGTTAGTCCTAAACAGGGTTGGGACCATACCAATCCTCCATTGGATCAATACCCATCTGGATTACTGAACAGGATTCAGTTCACAGGTAACTGATTTCTCAGTTCAGTCTAAGGCCAGTTTTCCTTTCCATGGGTTATGCACAACAGTTCTTGTGGCCAATTCAGCCTAGTAATGTGCTAACTAATCAACTTCAACACTGATACTATTTGCCTGAACATGGCAGTCTTCTAATATTTAGTCCTATCTTAATCCACTTATCAGCTCAAAATATAGTGAAAATATACTCAGTCCTGCAGATCATTGGAACCATCTCAGTCCTAGGCAAGACCTGAACATTCAGTCCTTGGTAGTGTAGAAGCATGGAAAAGAATAAGATTTTCTATGCGGCTCGAAAATCAACATGAAGCTTCATGCGGCTCAAAACCCAGGAAGCTTCATGCGGCTCAATAAAACCCAGAAAGCTTCATGCGGTTCAGAAAGCTTCATACGGCACAAAAGCAGCGGGGAGCCTTATGCGGTTCGAAATCAGCCTAAGCAATAAATATCTCTCTATATAGCTGGCCATAATTACTCTGACACAAAAAGTGACAACTCTGACAAAGATGACAGCTCTGACATGAAGACGAGACGTGACATGCTCCTAAAAAGACGAGAAAATTATCATAATATCCGACACAGTGTACAGTTCCAAAGAAGACTCGTCATGTGGATCGCCTATGAGACACTCTTTATGCGGCTCAGTCATGAGACAACTCTCATGCGGCTCGGACACGAAGTATCTCTCATGCGGCTCGGTTATGAGACGACCTTCATGCGTCTAAGTCATGAGACATTCCTCATACATCTCGATTATAAGACGTCCTTCATGTGGCTCGGTCAGGAGACATTCCTCATGCGGCTCGGTTATGGGACGTCCTTCATGCGGCTCGGTCATGTGACATTTTTCATGCGGTTTGATCATAAGACAGTCCCTCATGTGGCTCAGCCAGGGTACACACATGTGGCAGAGATTGACCAAGTCTTAAACAGTTCAGATTTATTGCAACAAACAGATCATGATAAACCGAGTCTCGAGGCACAGTTACAAGGATATGGCCCAAAATTTGCCACGTGGCTGTACATCCCATTCCTCATGAATTCCGATAAATAGCAAGGTACTATTCCCATGCAAGCGGAGACACATACATACAGAGAGCATTTCTTCACCGGAGTCGAGGTTACGTTCGATCGTCCAAGGAGTAAGGTAGAGTTAATAGTACTTTCCTGTACCTCTATCGTCACCTCCCCAGAATCTAAACTAAACAATTGTACTTAGATTGCTTTTCCTAGGTTTTATTCCTAAGCTTTCTTTTGTACAAACGAGTTTGTAATTGTGAGTCAAGTTCAGTCCTCCTATAAAACTGTTCTGTTCTATAACAATTAATGGTAAACACGATGGCGACTCTGCTAGGGACAAACTTCTCTAATGTTGAGAAGTTGGTGACACAATCGGACACAGCCAAACTTGGCTCCACACAATAAATACTGGTTGTTCGCTTCGACCAGCAAGCGTTTGAAGAGATGCACTCCGAAGGGAGTATTAGCCCAATCCAGAAGCAAGCCAGCACAAAAAAGGCCCGCAGGACGTGGAGGCCCAAAACTGTTCTCTCCCCAAGCTATGGAACAAGTTTTCTCTGCTGCTCAAAACGGCAAAGAAGACTCGCATGCGGCCCCACTTCAGGCCGTATAGGACCCTGCTGTCCCCAAGTTCGGCAAAAGAAAACACTACGATGCTAGACTTGCAGGGGCAAATGGGAACTTTATGCGGTTCAAGAAGAAGCTGTATAAGGGTGTGAGCCACAGGAAAAATACATATGCGGCCATCAATCTCAGCCGCAGGGAGAATGTATATGCGGCCACTAATCTCAACCGCAGGGAGAATGCTTATGCGGCCAGCAATCCCAGTCGTAAGGAAATAGCCTATGCGGCATCCAATCCCAACCGCCGACCATCTGTCCTATGCGGCTCGGGTTTAGTCTTCGACCGCCTCTTATGTGGACCTGACATCAGAAGCTCCAATAAGAATGTGCCAGATTCTATGCGGCACAGCCTGGACTCTTCTTACTATGTACCCTCGGGTGCTAGAGCGAAGAAGACTAGGACAGCGCAGGCTCGTCAAGCTCAGTCAGCTATCCCAACTACTGACAATCAGAGAGTCCCGCTAACTGTTATGCGGGCCTCTGATGGAAAGTTGTACAGAACTGCCCGTGTCCAGCCCCCAACGGCAAACGGACAGGGTAGTTCTCAAGAGTCTTCCAATATTGATTGAGGGCAAGTGCTTTTACTAGCCCCGCATCAGGGAGCAAACATGATAACTACGCATTCATGTGCTCGGGATTCCTAGGCCCATAAAACGAGTGCAAAGGTGGATCGAGATGTCCTTGACTTACGAGATGTGATCCTTCACAAGCGCAAGAAAAGAGAAGAAAGCTTGGCGTGCAAAGAGACCTTCCAGGGACGTCACTGCACTCAAGTTATTGTCAATTGTTGCTGCAACAAGACAGCAGTGCAAGAGGACCGACAGTCCGTCTTCCAACGACTATAGCAGCCAGGACCGGTCCTAGCACAAAGCTCGGGGGACGAGGCATTTCCTTTTGCCTCCTGTAACTCTGTCCGGAAGACCCTTATTGGCAAGAGAGAGGAAAAAATAAACATGTCCAGCCCGATAATCTCAACCAGTACGACCAAGAAACTCTCATCCAGAGGGTTGTCCACAGCCGTCACAGGAGGGGTTTATTAAGGTACCCACTCAAAGACGAAATCTTCTACACGTGGGGATTTGTCGTCTACTTCCTTGGAGGTAGCTGGAGCTGGGGGTAGCACTCCTCGGAACATCCACAACAATCCGATGTTTCAGAAAGATGAACCAGGGAAAACAATCCTCCCAACAGATACAACAGACTCAGACATCCCTGAAGACGTCCACAAGTACCAAGACGAGGCAACCTCCTATACAGGGGGTAGAACCTCATCTGGGTCCGAACCAGAGGAGAATGTTTCCTTATACTTCGACGACTTTTCTATGCGAGGATATGATTTGGAGGGCACGTCTTCTACAGTTCCTTCCACTTTTCCTCATGTGAGGACGGTATTCATGACTGAGAACGACCAAGACGGTCCCAGTGATCGACAGTACCTCGAAACTCTTGAGGCCATACTCTAAAACTTGGTTAAGTCAGTAGATGAGATCAAGGCTGTCGTGCCGGCCCTATAAGCAAGGACACCTGGTCAAACAAGTTTGGGTCCCGCCATCAATGCGGACTCAAATACGACTGCGCCAACCCCGGGCAATGATCTACCCGGAATATCGGCTCCCGCTGCTGCATAAGAGTCTAGGGAGGCGAGAAGAGAAGTCCAGGAGCTCCATACAATATTTCACGCCCGAGAATCCTCTCAGGACCTCAGGATACGACAGTCGTATCCCGTCGCATGGAGAGATGTCCCCTTCCCTCCATGATACAAACCATTCAATATCAATCCATATGATGGGAAGACCTCTGCGAGCCGGTACATGAGCTACTTCAAAGTCACAACAGACCATCTACCGCATGACGATGCCATCCTCACGTGGTTGTTCATCGGGGCATTAGAGGGGGTCGCATTCAATTGGTACCGCAACTTGCCAGACAACTACATCTATTCCGTTGTCGGCTTCAAACATATGTTCTTAGAAAGGTTCTACGAGGTGGGACAAGACGTAACAATGTCAACCCTTATGGACGTTGTTCAAGGGTAAAAAGAACTGACAAGGAATACATCGAGCGGTTTTGCCAAAATGCGATAAAATTGCCCTCTGGTAATCCGGACTCTTCTTTAATTGAGATTTGCCAAAAGAGGCTGCTCTCCACAATCAGCCTCTGGATGGGCAAAGTCAATTTAAAGACTGGAAGGCCTTCATCATCAGCGCCACTAGCGCAGAAGCAAAGTTGAAGAAGGCTCGCCAATTGGGGTTGCATATCTCGGATGGAGAGGATAAGAGCAAACGCCCTAATACCAACAACAATAATGGTGGTAGTTCCTCTAATAATCGGGACACCAAAGGCAAACAGGCTATGGTGGCCGATACAGCCCAGAAGCCTGAACCAAAGCAGGTAGAGAAGTAGTGGCCTCAGGTGACCTACTCCTTCGAGGATAGTTATGTCAAGCCCATCTTTGACATGCTCTTGCAAGAAGATAGAATTCAGCTCCCTCCACCGAGACGTGAACCTCGATCTGCAGAGATGGAGAGCCCGAAGTACTGTTACTTCCACCGCTATGTCCACCACGCTACTCAGGACTGCTTCCAATTGAAACGGTACATCCAGAAGCTCATCGATTCTGAGGCTCTGTCCATTGATTTCGAGGAGGTAATTGTTACTGCCAACATGGTATCGGTCCAATTCGGCAGCTTTTCTCCACCGAAGATGCAAGATGGCGTAGTACCCATCCTTCGGGCAACAATGGAGGTCGTTAATCTTCCACCTTCCCGAGACCAGGCGACTGGGATCGTGCCTATCACCATGTCACGAGGAGAGGTCATGTGGGTCCACCCGGACTTGGTGCCTAAAGTAACTCAGTCAGCATCATCCTCTACCGACAAAAAGAAGGATAGGAAGGCTAAGTCTTGTCACACAATCTTAGCCAGAACCGAAGAAGCAACATCTTTCATTACCCGGTCCGGTGCACAATCTCAACCCACACCGGGTAACTCGGCTGAAGATCGTCAGCCGACCACTACTGATGCCCCAGGATCTTCTCAACCTTCGCCAGTCGACAAGCCTAAGCCAAAGGAGATCCGCTTCGACAAGCCACCCTGTAAAGACGCACCTCAGGGACCGGAGAGGCCTTACAATTTTGATATCATGGCAAAATTAGCCAACACACCAGCAAAATTGTCATTATACGAGCTCTTGAGACTCTCCAAGGATATTTGCGTCGCTCTGAGCGAAGCATTCCAGAATGCTGATGCTTATTTGGCTTAGGTCAAGCTTACAAGAGAGAGCACGCCAGCAGATTTCTAGGATAGTGCTTGTACAGGTGCAATGCCCAACATTATGTTCACTCTGCAGGATATGCTCATCAAGACCAACCTGTACGATCGCCCTCTGTATTACACTGGATACATCGATGACATCAAAGTAGATCGGATGCACATTGATCTCAGTTTTTCCATAAGCATCATTCAGAAAAGCTTGCTTCACCTCCTGGGCATCCCTATGCATCGGCTGACACCTACCAGTACCGCCATCAGCGGTTTTAATTTAGGGAGAAGCTATCATATCGGGAAGATTCGCCTAAAATTTCAAATTGGCGAACTCCAGTCGGAAGTGACTTGCTACGTCATAGACGCAGATACATCCTACAACATTCTCCTGGGGCGTCCTTGGATACACGATTATATGATCATACCCTCCATATTATACCAATGCTTTAAATATGTCGACAAATACAACTTCGTAAGGACGAAATTTGTCGACATCGATCCCTTTAAAGGGGTCAAATCCTACTATTTTGATGCTTGCTTGTACGAGAAATCGAAAAAGCACCTGGTTGAAGAGAAGGCTCAAAATCAAATAGAGGCTATAATGGGATCAGAAGAACCTCTGAAGATCCACCTCCAGGCCCGCAAGCCATGCAAAATCGTACCTCTCGTAGCCACTCTGCGTAAAGAAGTAACTAGTCTACAGGTGCTCACTGCACAAAAGGAGCAAATAGTTATCTGACTCCCAAGGTCTAGCCAGGGGCCGAGACCCACTGTGGAGCCAATGACAATCAGACTGCCAAGAGCCGGACAACAACAATCAGAAGAGATAAGTCCTTCTGTTAAGCCGATGGTCATTCGTCTCCCCAGGACAAATCGACAGCCCAGCACTGAGCCAAGGATCGCTAGTGAGCCAACGACCCCACGTCCAGCATCACCAGCGGAACCTTTGATGATCAAGTTGTCCAGTGAGCCAACGACCCCACGTCCAGCACCACCAGTGGAACCCTTGATGATCAATCTGCCCAGGTCATCCTCCCAATCTTCAATAACACACGGGGTGGCTGAAGAGGAGCTAGAGCTAGCTAAATATGTGGCTGCACATACTGATGTTCCCTCTACCGATGATGTAATACTGCCAGAGAAGATACCTTATTTTATTAATAAAGGATTATCTTTGAACTACCTCGAGCTCAACAAGCTCCGTATAACGTATGTTATAGAACACGGTACGGGCATCAACTTACACACACAAGTGATAAATGTCTATACCACGAATCAACTTGCTCCCGCGGAAGGCGCTTGCTTCATAGTCGCGGAGGAAGATCATCCAATCATCTTCGGCCGAAAGAATGATCAACAGTCCTTCAGGCCAGAAGAAGTCGATCTCGAATCCGACACCGGGGGACTGTCTCTTTATCTGTATAGCTCCCGATCCAAGTACCTCATACAAAAATAGGGGTATGATATGGAGACTACACGAGGCTTGAACTACGGCACCAGCCGACGATTACCTTTGCAATTGTAAGTCCCGGTTGGAAAACTATGAAATTATTACATTAAGACCATATATGGTCTAGGCTATATTACACCTGCAACAACTCCCGAGAGCTCAGATGAGGAATGTGAATGGCATTCTTATTCAACCGGATCACCTACTTCTGACTCAGATATCAGCATTGGGGACATACTCAGCCAAGATTGGTCTGTCAATATGGCATTTGCTGATACCTACGAAGATGACGAAGACATACCTGAACTCCTTGAGTTAGAGTGTTGGGTCCAACAGCTAGATGCACAGTAGAAGAAGAGTTTCGAACAAAGAAATCCCCCTATTGAAGATGAGGTCATGTAAGTTGACGTCGGTGATAAATCCTCTTCAAAGCCAATCTTCGTTAGCAAAAGTCTGACAGACGAAGAGCGGGAGTCGCTATTACAACTCATCATAGAGTATATTGACATGTTCACCTGGAGCTATGAAGACATGCCAGGGCTAAACCCCGAGATCGTACTCCATAAGCTCAACATTCATCCGGACGTAAAGCCGGTCAAGCAACAGTAATGACGGTTCTGCCCAGGCATCATGAATTCTATCGAAGCTGAGGTCAACAAACTAATAGCCAGCAGCTTCATCCATGAGGAACAACACCCAGACTGGGTAGCCAACATAGTAACGGTCCTCAAGAAGAATGAAAAGATCCGAATTTACATCGACTTTCAGAATCTGAACGAAGCATGTCCTAAAGATGAGTTCCCTCTTCCTATTACGGACATAATGATTGACAACACATGCGACTTTGAGCGCATATCGTTTATGGATGGCTTCTCAAGATACAACCAAATCAAGATATTTTCTGACGATAAAAAGCATACATCATTTCGAAAGCCGATTGGCGTGTACCGCTACACAGTCATGCCATTTGGTTTAAAGAATGTCGGTGCCACATATCAATAAGCCATGAGTGTCATCTTCAGAGATCACCTGCGTAAGATAGTGGAATGTTACATCGACGACATCGTCGTTAAAGTCGCTCTAAGGTAGATCACATGCACGATCTGAGGAGAGTATTCGACCTGATAGGAGCACACAATTTAAAGATGAATCCCACCAAATCCTTCTTGGGTGTATCCAGCAGAAAATTCTTAGATTTTGTTATTACCGCCCAGGGTATCCATATAGACCCTGAGAAAATAAAGGCAATCATGAAGATGAGTCCCTCGAGAAATCTTCGTGAGCTCAGAGGCCTTCAAGGGAGGCTAGCTTATATCAGAAGGTTTATCTCTAACCTCTCCGGACGATGTCAACCATTTACATACCTCATAAAAAAGGCATCTTCTTCTTATGGGATGAGGAGTGCCAACGTGCCTTTAACAATATTAAAGAACATCTGTCGAAACCTCCAGTCCTGGTGGCCCCGGTTGCTGGAAAGTCATTTTTGCTTTATATGCGAGCGATGGAGCATTCCCTCGGCGCTCTACTAGCACAAAACAATGATGCAGGGTATAGACAAGCTATCTATTATCTCAGTCCAATGATGATAGGGCCTGAGCATAGATACACCGTCGTGGAGAAGGAGTGTCTCGTTTTGGTGTTCGCCATTCAGAAGACGCGATACTATGTTACAGGACAGATCATCCATGTTATATCACGAGTTAACCCCCTCAGGGTCCTCATGACCAAACCAGGAGCATTCAGCTCTCGCCTCGCTACATGGGTGATACTATTGTCCCCTACGATATGATCTTCGTCCCACAAAAGGCTGTTAAAGGTCAAGCTTTGGCAGACTTTTTAGCTGTCCATCCAGGTTCAGAGACAACCAAAGTATATGAAGAGATTCCAGACGAGGTCGCCAATTCAAATATGGCCTCCCGTGATACCATCTAGCGAATGTTCTTCGACGGTACTTCAAGAAATGGGCCCAAGGGCAATATCGTCGTTGGGGTTGGAGTGGTACTAATTTCTCCCTCTGGATTGGTGATCAATCGGGCATACTCCCTCATGGAACCTTGTTCAAACGACGTGGCCGAGTACAACGCCTTGGTTATCGGCCTCCGACTTACAAAAGAACTGGGGGTAGAGTACCTGGAAGCATATGGTGATTCACAGTTAATTGTTAATCAGATCTGGGGTACTTATAAAGTTCTCCATGAAGACATGATCCCTTATCATCAAATAGCAATCGCCATCATTACGTCCTTGGAAGGGTTCTTCATAGAACATGTTTCCAGACTCCTGTAAGCCCCTATTTTTCAAAAAATTATTTAATTAGCGTTAATTAATTATTAATGTCATTTTTAGCCTTAAAATATTTATTACGATTTTTAGGAATTTTTCTAGAATTTTTAAATGACTTTTAAATGAGTTTTAAATGCTAAAATATCATTTTATAATTTTCTAAAATGTTTTTAATGCATTTTGTAATTTATTAAATTGTTTAGATATTGGTTTGCAATTTCCTATTTGTTCATGCAAATTTTATTTGTATATAATAGCTGCGGGAGGGGATTTGTAAATTTTATTTGCATATGGCTACTATTAGGGACCTATTGCTAAAACCTAAACTTCTAAGGGCCCTAATGCTAAACCGCCGTCACCCCCCCACGACCTCGGCCACCTGGCCCCGACGATCAGCCGCCATTTTCGGCCAACGCACGACCCCCCGACCGACTCAACCAGCCTATAAAACCCCCCTTCGACCCCCCAGACAAAACCCTAGCTCTACCAACCACCACGACCATGTTTGCAAAAAACAAAAGTATTGAACTTTATTGATACAAACTTTGTAAAGATTACAAGAATTTTGGAAAAGTACAACTGTAGGAATCCAATCTAGAAGACGATTGCTTTATCCCTTGGACGATGTGAACTTTGAAGACGATAGCCTCGGAAGTGGAAGGCAAAAGCCTCAGAAGAATGCAGCAGCACTTGGGCAAAAACTCCTGGACTCTCTGATATTTCTGAACTTAATGTCTGATCCCTTTTAATGGAGACTTGAAACTCTATTTATAGAGTTCTGGAAATAACTAACCTTTAGTTATTCTGGATTGCGCATGATGGATTGCGCATGAATTGGATTGCGCAACAGTAGACTGCGCAGGCAGTTGTTGGATCATGGGCCAACTGTCTTGGACACATGGCATTATTTGATTAAAATACGCATAATCGTGCATAGACGGTTGCCACGTAATGCGCAATTGATGGCATGAATGCCACGTATATTTTGTCAATTGTGTTGATAGTGCGCGCAACCTGAATTGCGCTGGCTTTGGATTGCGCAGGAATGGACTGCGCAGGCATGGATTGTGCCAATATGGATTACGCATCAGACAGGCTGGCCGATTGCGCTGCCAGCTGTCTTCGAGCGCCGTATTGTACGAGGAAACAAACAGTCGCCTCGTTCTCCATGCTGTCAGCTGTCAGAAGATTTGATTGTGTCAGGTAATGATGATTATTTGCCACGTCAGCCTGTGCGCTTGAGAGTATGCGCAGTCTAGTGTGCGCAATCTGTATAATGCACAATCTGATGTCTGCGCAGTTCATTTGAAAGATATATTTCTCGATCTTTATGACTTTGTTGATGTGTGCAACTTGATTTTTTAGGACCTATAAGACCCCCTTCAAAGTTTTCGAAAGTTGAACTTATTCAAAATTTCAAAATACTTTAAATCTTGAAATTTTAATCAAGTTGCGCATGTACTGAGCTGTCTGCACAATCGGATGGATCAGTCCGACTTTTTTGGCGCAGTCTGAGACAGCCGTTACTCTTTGAAAAACTATAAATAGTTCTCTTCGATATTCATTTCATTCTTTACTTTGCTTTTGTGATCTGAGAGAGAAGTCTCGAGCCTATTTCTTCCTTTCTTCTCTATCGAATCTCCATGGCTCCCAAGCGATCCTCCGCCGCTGCCAAAGACAAGGCCCCCGCCGAGTCTTCGGCTAGGGTTGTGCGACGTCCTTCTCGCCACGAGACTGCACATCCCGCGTTGCAAGGTAGATGACCCAATCAAAAAACTCTCTTTAAGGTTTTTTGATTTTACTGTTCTTCAGAATCCATCTCTTTTTAGAGATGTGATCATACTGCGCCACCCTTTTTAGGGTTTTAGTTGCACAAAACAGTTTATTCTTCATTTTTATGAAGAATAACTTCTTTCGCAATCGGTTGAACTGCGCTGGAAAAAGTCAGCACAATTTGTTGATTTGTGCGAGACTGCCAGCACAATCTGATGACTGTTTGTTGCGCAGTCTGATTGTTGCATAGTCTGATGTTGCGCAATTTGATGGTTGCGTAATCTGATGGTTGCGCAGTCTAATGGTAGCATCCTTGATTTTTCCTTGTGCTGAATTTTTGTTTTCTCTGTTTGATGCAGTTAATACTAGAGAAGATCCGGGGTATAAGAACTTTGTAGGGACTCTTTCAGAATCGGAATACAAAGAGGACCTGTCCCATGTACACTATCCACAGTATGATCTGCCAGCTTTCCGCCAAGCTATCTTGGTAGCCCAAGATAATAAAACCCTGTTATGTCTGATGAATGGGCAACCTTTGGAGTCGGTAGATGCCATCATTCACACGAAGCCCCTATTTCTGTTTGGCAAGACTTTTGAGAAGAGATCTCAGCCGAGGCCACGGATGGAAGAATAGATTGTCCAACAGAAAGACAGGACAATCTCGATACCAGATGTCTCCCGCTGCCTCCCCTTATCTCGATATACTCAAGCAAGCTATCCGAGGAAAATGGAATGGAATCTCACACCTTTTCAGGATGCCCATCCAGGAAAGATTTATGTGAAAAAGGGGCCTAACAAGAAAGACATGTTCTACAGTTCTTCGGAACGATACAGTGTCTTGCTCAGATGTTTAAAGCCCGGTTGTATTCCGCCAAAAAATTCTTCTTTGTTATTGCCCGTGAGAATTCCAATATTCGCAAATGAGTTCGCGAAGGTCGACGGGAGGTATCCAGATCAAGACCTCAGATTAACTGGACTGGTGAACCCAGACTTTAAGAGATGGAATTGTATAGCAAACTGGATCTTGACTAAGTTTGAAGACAAACTTCAGCATATTAACTTGTATCAAGCAGTGCATGCCACTGTTTACGGTTTCGCCCCCAACCCGCATCTATTCCTGGCTCTAGCAGAGAGATACAACTACAGAATAGGGACTTTTATGACTTCCTGCGGAGGGATCGGATTTGCCCTTCACGAGATGCAGTAGATCTCTTACCTGCCGATGGGGGATGCCCCGTATGAGGAATTTGTCCCAACTAATGATGAGTTGGACAAACTTAGAAAAGAGAACGCTGCTATGGTAGCAGTCTTCGAAGAACTGCTGTGTCATTATAAAATCTGCTCTCTGTTTTACCAAAGTGGTACATCTAATACCTGTTATTCATCCAAATGGTTGCCTTATCTGTTCCTAAACCATATTAAAGAAAAGAAGACCAAGGAACATGATAACTGCTATCCCTACTTCTTTAAACCACTGAGCAGCACTGAAGTGGTGAAGTTGATGGAGGAAAGTGGAGACTTGGATAACAAGATCAAGAATGATTATCAATGTCCTCCTCTAAAGAAAGGAGACACTCTCGAGAGTTATATGAGAGTGGGATATCGATTTATGTCAAAAGAAGCCCAATTAGCAGGATTTCTGACATACTGGCTCCGTCGGTTCGTCGTCCCCGGATCAAGTGCCGTAGACCGCTTCCATCGCGGTGTTATTTTTGCCGTCGTTCGATTAGTCTTCGGCTACAAGATGGATCTTTTATCGGCAATGACTTGTAGATTGAACGTCGGTCTCCGCCTGTACGTCGATTTGATGCTGAAAGCTAAGGGCGAGAAAGAGTTTCCTCGGCTAGAATTGCCGTATACTTATCTGTTCGGGTGGTTGCTTCTACACCATCCTACTTTGATGGACCCCAACATGGGACCAGTCAGTGGCAGCTTTTTGCGGAGATTCTCCCAAGGGAAGTGGAAATACACTTCCTTGAGAGATTACAGATATGCTTTGAACCTCGGCAAAGGGTGGAACTTCTATTGTATTTATCCTCCCGTCGGATACAAATAGATGCCGACCAACATGATTGACTCAAAGATGCAACCTTTGAGCCGTACAGCTTTTAATTGGTTGAAGACAATTCGTCCATCCCACTTGGTATATCGATTTAAAGAAGAATGCTTCTTGGAGCCATATCTTCCCAGCCAGTTTGCTCGGCAGTTTGGATATGATCAATTCTACGTAGGTAATGCTATCTCATGCCTACAAGAAAAAGGTTTCTTGATAGATGGAGTCCGAGCTTGGGCTTATTACAACGCTCGAGATACGAAAGCAACATTCTCGATGCCGGTGAATAGTAGTTATGGCCCTCGTATGCTGTTCACATATTCGGTGTTTTATACATCAGCGAACACTTTTGCCGAGAACTTCAATCTTGCGGATAGCTTCGCGTCTGCAACGAGATTGAAGAAGGGAGGAGTCATCACGTCACTTCCAGGTAATGATGAGGTGCACGAGGCAGTGGATGCACCCTTAGAAGTTTCGAGGGACGTTATGTTCCCTGAAGAGATTAACGCGCCACTGCGTGTTTCTTTGAAGGTTGCTAAATCTTCTGCCAAGAAAAGAAGGAGAGAGGAGCCTTCCGTCCCAGCTGTGAAGAAGAAACTGATCTTGGATCATTCTTCAGAAAAGATTACTACCAGATCTTAATCTCGGCAGCTGGCCGAGACAGTCCAGCAGGAAGAAGCTACTACACCGACCTCTGTTCAAAAACAAGTCGAGGCAATAAACATAGAGAGTCCTGAGAGGCCTCTACATAGAAGGAAGAAGTTGGCCCACCGAAGAATGAAGAAAACAATTTCTCCTACGAGACAAACTTTATCTTCGATAGTGGTGGATGCTGCAGCGGGACTTACCATGCCCTTTCCTACTCCTATTTTTGAGTCGGGGAATAAAACTCCCAGTCCAGAGCAGAGAGAAGAGATTAAGCAGAAGGAAGAGCTGGACCAAAGAAATGAGGCTGAAGAACCCAGAGATAACATTGTAGAGGAAGAGCATAACGCCGTACGATCTCTTTCACCTGCTGCAGAGACTACTCAACTTCCTCTTACACCTGGGACCCTCCGCGCAAAGGAGGATCGTATGATGATTGAAGCTTTAGAGGACTGTGACTTTGGCTCACAGGAAGATTATGTTGATGAAGCCACTGAAAATACCAGTGGAGAAATACTAGCAGAATATGAGGAGAGCACATCGTCCGAAACTGATGAAGATATGCCAAATCCTGAAGGCGATGAGGAAGGACATGTATCTCCAATAACAATTGATGACACTTTGGATGCTGATGTGCAGATGTCTCCCGGAGGTGCTGACAACACTTTAAATCCTGAAAAGGATGTTGAAGCTAATCATCTCCGAAAAAGAAAGCCAATGAAGAAACGGCTCCGGAGGAAACTCCCACTGTTAATCCCTAAGGTATAAAATGAAATTAACAATCTTCTTATAAATTGATAGCTGACATTTCTATTTGCACTCTATACAGAAATCAGAGTTTCTCCAGCACTTCCAGTGTGTCTGGACATGGTTCTTACGACAGAGATTGCTGGTAGCAGCCGACATCTATCTTGTGGCTCTGAAGCAGGTAGTAGTCAGGCAGTAGCGTCTGAAGCTACTTCTGCTCAGCTAGAGTCTGTTCCTGCAAATGATAGGCTCATTGCTGGATCCAACCATGGTAAGACTGTTTTCACTTTTGATTCTCTATCAATAGCCAATAACAAGAAAAGTGACAGTATTTGATTTTGCAAAAGAGCAACCAGGAGGAGCAACCAGCTCCACTTTGGTTCCCTTATTCAAAGAGCCTGTTGTTCAGATACGAGAAATTGAGCATCCTGCTGCCTCGTCATCAACGGGAGTAGCTGCAACTCCTGGTGCTCTGGCGATTAATCAGCTTGTCATCCAATCATTCACCAAGTGCTTCTTCGATTCCTTGGGACCTCTGATCAATAGAATGATGGACAAAGAAGACGCTGATTTTTTCATGGTTAGAGGTCCGACCTCTTTCTTGGTGAAGGCTATCCGAGAGCAAGGTGATGAGGCTCAGGCCACTTTCCTTGACAATATATTGAATGAGCTGGAAACTTCCATAAAGAACTATAAAGAGCTCAACAAGGGGGAAGTGGAACCTTTAGTGCAGGCAGAGTTTGAACAAATGGCTCAGGCAGCTGCAATTGAAAGAGTGAATCTCCAGAACCTCTTGGATGCTTATTCCACGAAATCAGCTGAGTATAAGTCCAAGCTGGAATCAGTAACCTCAACTGCTGAGAGAAAAGAGAAAAGAGTTGCCGAGCTGAGGGCGGAGATTGCTCGTCTCCAAGAGGAGCTAGAAAATGAAGTTACTGAATATCAGATTGTAATTCAACAATTCAGTGCTCTAACTCAGGAAAGGGACGAGTATGTAGCAGCTCATGATGAGGAAATCACTCGCCGAATAGTGACCATGCCCATTTTTAATGAAGAATCCGGGATAGAAGAGGCCAGGAGGAGAGTGATGACATCTCGCGAAGAACGGCTGTAGATTTTGAAGCAGCAAATTGCTAATTTGATAATGCCTCCATCTCAGTAGAAAGAACATCTTGTATCTTTTTGTCTTTCTTTATATTATGTATGTAATGTCTTAAATTTTGATCAAATAAAAGACATTTTGTTGTGGTTCTATTATTTTTTGCATATCTTATTCATATATAAATAATAGCGATAGAAAATATATTCAGAGGTGCAGGACATGATATATTTCTTGATAATTTTGTAGAAAATAATTATATTCATTATATCTGCTCAGAGGTAATATGGACATGGCAGAATATAATATGTCGAATATTATTATTTCAATTGACAACTTAATCAAGAACGACAAGTTGCTAATGTGGATGAACGAAAATGAATCATCAAAAAGGTGTGAACGAAATGAATCGTCATAATGAATAGATGAACAGATAAACCGTCGGATGATGATGAACGGATGAACCGTCAGGTGAATGAACGGGCGAACCGTCAGATGGATATGAATGAACGGGCGAACCGTCGGATGAATGTGAACGAACGGACGAACCGTCGGATGATTATGAATGAACGGGTGAACCGTCCGGTGATAATAAATGAATGGATGAACCGTCAAATGAACATGAATGAACGGATGAACCGTCGGATGAATGTGAATGAACGGGCGAACCGTCGGATGATTATGAATGAACGGGTAAACCGTTGGATGAATATGTCGTTTCATTATCTTGAGAATCTCTGCCTATAAATAGAGCAGAAATCTGACAGGAATGAGCACTTCCACCATTCAACATAAAAATGTCGTCTAGAGATGCATCCAAGAAGGCTGAACTCGCCCCAAAAGTTAAAGCTGGCGTTGAAGAACATCCGGTCAAACTGGTCCAACTAAAGCAGGCAGAGGCAGGCGAAGGTTCGTCTGCACCCAAACCACCGCGAGATATCCTGGACTTCTTGCTTGAACCAGGAAAGACTGAAGAGGAAGAGGCCATGAGGATGGCTGCTTGCAAGTTCCTCGTGGGTTCCAGCAAAGATGTTCTTGACTCTTTTGCTGATTATGTATTTGATAAGGACTGCAGTGGTCCTCGTCCCAATATTGAGAAGGATGACAGTGACTTTTCTGAATATTATGTAATCATCGTTTATGATGAAATAAAATTGAATTTTATTCATGAACTCGAACTTGTCTGATGATTTACAAATATTTACAATTATACATAATATTTCTTAAGGAATTTGCCGTTGATAGGCATCATAGCAACTCGACCATCCAGCTCTGAGAGTTGATAGGCTCCATTTGAGAAGACTTTGCTTACAACATAGGGACCTTCCCACCTTGCATCGAATTTGCCTTTGCTCATGTGAGTCATAGTCATAGGACGTTTGACCGTTAGAACAAGTTCTCCTTGTTGAAAGGCTCTGACTTTGACTTTGCGGTTGAAAGTCTTCGAGATGCGGGCTTGGTATAACTCAATATGTTGCTGACCCATTAACCGCTTCTCATCGAGTGCCTCCAATTCTTAAAGTCGAAGAAGATCGTTGTTCTCTGTAGCGAGCTCGTTAGCAATGGCAATCCTTAAAGAAGGAATTTGAAGTTCCAGAGGAAGAACAGCTTCACACCCATACACCAGAGAGAAAGGTGTAAAGCCTGTAGGGCTGCGGACCGTAGTTCGGTAGGCCCAAAGACATTCGCCAAGCTTTTTACTCCAATTCTGTTTGTTAGTAGATACAAACTTCTTGAGGAGCTTGATAATAGTTTTGTTGAAGGCTTCGGCCAAACCATTAGCAGCTGGATTATAGGCTGTCGAAGCGACATTGTCAATTCGATGATCATCACAGAATCTTGTGAACTTCTGGCTGATAAATTGAGGTCCGTTGTCGTGGATGATTCTTCAAGGTACACCAAATCTGTAGATGACATGGTGTTTAACGAAGTTGATAACACTGCTGGTCTTGACATCAGCCAAAGGTATAGCTTCAGCCCATTTAGAGAAGTAGTCGGTTATTGCTAGTATAAACCGATGTCCTCTAGAAGAAAGAGGATTGATGGGTCCTATGATGTCCATGCCCCAAGCTTCAAAAGGCCAGGAAGTGGCAGTCGGATAAAGAAATTCTGACGGTTGATGAATAAAATCCGTATGGATTTGACAAGCTCGACATTTTTTTGCATATTCGATGGCATCTGATACCATAGAGGGCCAGTAGTAACCCATTCGTCGGATGCGATCCTGTAGCTTAGGACCGGGTTGATGTGCTCCACAGACACCGTCGTGAGCTTCACGCAATACTTGTTTCGCTTCATCACCAGCAAGACAGCGTAAGAGAAAACCGTCATAAGTTCGCCGATAGAGAGTTTTTGTAGCCTGATTACAGTAGAATCGAAGAGATCATCAACGAATACTCGTAGCTTCTTTAGGATCTTCGAGTAGTATGTCATGAACTACGAAGTCGATGATGGAAATTCTCCAGTCTTCACTGATAATATTGGCTTCAGCAAAATTGCTGAATTCAATATTATGATTGTTTTCGATACAAAATAACTCACGATTAGAGATAACTACAACCTGCTGTCTTTTGATAGGGATAGCTAAGACAGCTGCTAGGTTGGCCAAGGCATCCACTTCAATATTACAAGCTTGACGAACATAGTCGATGAAGAAAGCTTTGAATGATGTAGCCATGTTGATTCCTGCTTCATGATAAGGCACTAGATCTTGATGGCGAACTTCATAGGTACCTCTAACCTGGTTAACAACCAACTTAGAGTCGCCATAGACTTCGAAATATTCGACGTCTAGTTGCTTGGCTAATTGAAGACCGATGAGTAAAGAATTGTACTCCGTAACGTTGTTGGAACATGGTTCATCTAGAGAATAGGCTCTTTGGATAGTTGATCCGTCTGGAAAAACGAGAACAACTCCAACTCCTGCTACAATAGCATCATTTGGTCCGATTCTGGATGCTCCGTCAAAGAATAGACGCCAAGTAGGAAATTCCTCAGAGATCATATTTGCATCCAATGTCTCATAAGGAATTTCATCGTTGAGTTTGGATGTTTCTGATACAGGATGAGCTGCTAAGAAATCTGCCAGTGCTTGACCTTTGACAGATTTTTGAGGAACATATAACATATCATATTGGGCTAGCATAATGGCCCATGTAGCCAGCCAAGAGTTGAGTGTACTGGGCTTCTTCATCAATACCTGAAGAGGATTAACTCGGGATATGACATGAATAGTTTGTCCAATGATGTAATGTCTCGTCTTTTAAACAGCAAACATAAGAGCCAAATATTTTTTTTCGACTGGACTATAACGGTGTTCGGCACCAATCATAGTACGACTGAGATAATAAATATCCTGTTTATGACCTTCTTTGTTCTTTTGGGCAAGTAAAGCACCCAATGAATGATCCATAGCACGGACATACATTAAAAATGGTATACCAGAGATTGGTGGCACCAAGACTGGTGGGTTCATAAGATATCTCTTGATGTCTTCGAATGCTTGTTGACATTCTTCAGTCTAAACGAAAGATACGCCTTTCTTCATTAGCTGAGTGAATGGTCTGCAGCGTCCAGACAAATTTGAAATGAATCTCCTGATGTACGCAAGTCGACCTTGGCATCCTCGTAGCTCTTTTAGGTTGCGTGGAGGACGCATCTCTTGAATGGCTTTGATCTTCTCGGGATCCACGTGCATACCCTTAGAGGTAATGACGAAGCCGAGAAACTTACCACTTGAGACACCTAAGAATGACTTGGTGGGATTCATTTTGAGTTGATGTTGGCACATGAGATTGAAGATTGTTCTCAAATCTTGGATGTGATCTTCTTTTAGACGGCTTTTGATGGCGATATCGTCAATATAGCATTCAACTATTTTACGAAGATGATCTCGAAAGATGGTACTCATAGCTTGTTGGTAAGTTGTACCAGCGTTCTTGAGACCGAATGGCATCACTGTATAACAATAGACTCCACGAGGAGTGCGAAAAGATGTATGTTTTTCATCTTCGAGATTCATCCGAATTTGATTGTATCCGGAGAATCCATCAAAGAAGGATATCCGTTCGAACCCACAAGTGTTGTCGATCATGACATCCGTGATGGGGAGAGGAAATTCATCTTTTAGACATGCTTCATTAAGATCTCGAAAGTCGATACAAACTCGAACTTTGCCGATTTTCTTCAAGACTGGAACAACATTAGCTACCCAATCGGGATGTTGTTCTTCTCGAATAAAGCCACAAGCGATGAGCTTCTTGACTTCATCATCGATCGCATCCATCATTTCAGGCTTGAAACATCATTGTTGTTGTTTGACCGATTTTGCAATGGGCAAAATATTCAGTTTGTGAGTAGCAACTTTGGGATCTAGACCTGGCATGTCTTCATAGCTCCAGGCAAAGACATCAATGTATTCTTTAATAAGAAGAATCAACTCTTATTTATCTGTCTCTGGAAGATTCTTGCGGATGAATATTGGACGAGGTGATCCACTTTCTCCTACATCTATTTGAACTAATTAATCTTCAGTAGGGGGTTCTCTTTGTTCGAATCAGAGTACCCACTGATTGTCCATCTGTTGAGCCCAAGGATCTGTTTTAGGACTTTCTTCAATGTCTTCGTCATAACCTTCTGGAAGTTCGACGGAGACCATGTTAGAAGAGACAGTCAATCGATGAACTTGACTGATGCTGGTGTCAGAATCCCATGATCTGGAATCAGAAGAGTTAGAGCGCTCTTCACTATCAGAGTCAGAAACTGCTGGGGATAACATTGGAGGAGAAGTATATCCAAGACCTCTTTTGGTCCTGCTATAGTACATCTCTGACTTTTCTTTCGGAACAGCCGTATGAATAGGAGTTCGTCTTCCCTTACCGTAGTTGAGGCCACTTTTGAAGTCATAACCCATTTTTCGGACGATGTCTTTTGATTGTTGACTGTAATGCCGGAGCTGGAGATGTCCTGTATCATTACTTTTACTATCGTCTGTATAGCTGAATTGTTGTTCCGGTCCTTACTAAAAAGTATTGGACTTTCGCCTTTCTTTCGAGCAGGAACAATTCGATATGAATCATCTGGGTGTTCAAAAGAGACTTCCGTTTGGAAAGACTATACAACTCCCATTGTAAAGGATTGGAAGCTATCTAACATATCCAAATAGCATTTAGTATAATAAATAATATCAGTATACTAGAAAGTAGATGCTTTTTCATTAATTTGTACATTCGTGTTTACAACAGGACCTTTAGCCTTAGTAGGCTTGGTCAGATTGATTACAAGAGGGGGAGAAGAAGAACGTGGAGGAGGCTTGTTACGACGAAGGTCAATAACAAGTGGCTCAGAAGAGGTGAGCTCCCTTTTATCCTTGTTATGAGTTAAATCGATAACAAGGGGTTCAGAAGAAGCGGGCTGCTTTTTATCCTTGTTACGACGTAAGTCGATAACAAGTGGCTCAGAAGAGGTGAGCTCCCTTTGATCTTGATCACTATCTGTTGATTGCTTCTGGACTGGCAAATGAATAGCCAGTGGTTTGGAAGACTGAGGATGAGAAATACGCCCTTTAACAGGAATGATAAGAATGTCTTTAGGCGCTGCTTCTTGATCTTCTTCGGTGTCTAAAACCAACACAACTTTCATAAATTCATCCTTGTACATCCGAGCGTCGTTGCAGTATGCTTCAACACCTTTGAAAGGATAGAGATCAACAACCTCTTTTTGCACTTCTTCATTGTCATCAACGTATTTGAAACATTGATGAAGAGTTGATGGAACAATATTGTGCTCATATAGGAATGGTCTCCCCAACAAAGCATTATAAGAACAACCATGATTGTCGATGATGTAGAAGGTCACCTTTGTGCGAAGATTGCCTATTTGGAGTTTTAGGCGAATCTTGCCCAGAGGTTCACTCCTTTCCTGATTGAATCCAAGGATGGTAGTGATTGTACTGGAGAAACTATGTACAGGGATCTTCAGTGCATCCAACATTGTCCTTGGCATGATGCTAAGAGCAGATCCCGGGTCTATCAGAATACGATCGACCTTCATCGAGTCAACATATCCTGTATAGTACAAGGGATGGTCATGCATGTTATCTTCCATCAGCATATCATCTTGAGTGAAAGTAATGTTCGGAATTAATTCCAGAACACTATGACAGTGGAGGCAAGAGAATGGCTCTGATGTAGGCTTCTTCAGAAGAGCTAGACAAGTTTCTGTTTGCATGAGAGCTTCACTTAAAGTCTCTCGAGTCTCTTTGGAGAGACGTAAGAGCTCGAAGATGGACAATCTGGCTGGTGTATTAGCTAGCTGAGCCAAAATATCAAAGTTGTAAGGCTTTTCAAGTCCTGTAGGAGATGACTTCTTCAGGGGTTTGTCAAAGCGGACTTGCTGCTTGCCTTTGTCAGCTGTTGCCAGTTTGGAAGGAATGGGTATTACAACTGGTGAAGATGCAGAAGGAATATCTTCGGTGGAAGCAGGTTGTACTGAAGGAGGTTCAGAAGAAGAGGCAGGATTTTCTTGAGCTTCGGAGTGATCTTTCAAATAGGCCTTCCCTGATCTGTTGTCTAATAAAATCTCTTCATCAACAATGGGGTCAAAAGACACCATGTTGCAAGTCTTTGTCTTGCCCTTGCGGCGGTCTTTCTTCTTGGATGAAGAGGAAACCTTGAACTCTGAAGCAAGATCGGGATGAATCCACATAATTTCGCCGTTGTCGAGAGATAAGGAAATAAGACCTTCAATGGGTGGAGGCGAAAGATTCTCAATCTCAAGAGTAGTTTTGGGAATAGGAATGACGCCATGCTGCACCATCTGTGGAGGAAAGTCACCGAATTGAACTGAGACCATATTTGCAGTCACGGTCTTCTTGTCTTGTTGTAGAGTAACAACACCAGCATTAACCAGTTCCTGAATTTTGCCTTTGAGCACATAGCATGCTCGAGTAGGATGCCCAATGAATCTGTGGTAGACACAATACATGGGATGATCGGTCTTACCGACTTCATCAGGTTTCTTTGGATCTAGAAGCTGAATCTTGTTGCTTTTGATCAAATAATCAAAGATGCTAGCAGTGTCATTCTCGTCAAAAGAGTATTCTAATTTAGGACGAGGTTTCCTTGGCGTAGGGGAAGAAGGAGTAGAGGTAGACGTAGGTGGAGCTACATTAACAGCAAGAGACTCTTTACTCTTCAAGTTGATATTTAAAGTCTCCTTGTTCTTGCGGTTGTTCTGGCGATTACCGCTACCTGACGTCTGATGCTCATCTCGATCGAGGTTAGACATTTGTACCCCTAGTTGCTTGAACTTGTCAGCGCTAACTTCAGCAGCTTTAGCGTTGACAATGAAGGATGGCCAGTCTTGGAATTGACTCGACCCTGTCCACATGCTGATGATGGGTAAAAGATTTACCTTGCAGGTGTCTATGGTGACAGCGGCCGGAGTTCCTGGAGGCATCTTCAAGGCTTCTCGTCGGAATCTTTCGATAAAACTTTCAGCAGTTTCATTATTTCTTTGCTTGATTTTATTAAGGGCTGACATGGTCATGTCATTGATTCCCTAATAAAACCTTTCTAGGAAGATTTGTTTGAGACCCGAGAAGAAGGTAATACAGCCATCGGACAGGCTTCTATACCAATCGTATGCAACGCCGGCTAAACAGCCGACGAATACTCTGGTAAAAAGAGCGTCATTTGGCTGGAGTTGAACAGTCATTACCTCAAAGTGATTGATGAACTGACTAGGAGAAGTGCTGCCATCAAACAACGAGATGGTTGGAATTTTGTACTTCGGAGGGAATAGAACTTCCTTCCATTCTACTGGGTAGGACTGTTTGATCCCTAGCCTTTGTAAGTTGTCTTTCTCTTTGAAGGCCTCGAACTGGGTTCGTAAGAGTTTGACAGCTTCATTGGCATCCTCTGATAATGAAGAAGGAGCAGGTAGAGTCTGAGTGTTAGGAGGAGGAACTGCATGGTAAGTACCACCCCCAGCACCTGACCGACTGGGTGTAGGTTAAACTTGTACAAGAGGTACTTGAGGAGATACTACCCCCAATCCTGTGTTGACAGGCACCGACGACGCTATGATTTTAGGACTTACACTAGGTACAGTCGGTGGTGTGGCATGTTGTGCCACGATGATAGAATGCATACTGGCGACCATTTCAGCCATGGTCTTCAGCTTGTCTTCTAGTGCAGCTATTCGCTGTTCTTGATTTGCTGAGGTTGAAGCATCTGGATCCTCATTGACAACATAAGCTGTTACTTCTCTTGGTACAGAAGAGGACACTGTTTGTTCAGAGCTTTTACTGTATGCATCATAGTCGGAGAAAGAGTCGTCTCCTGAGTGAGAAGGAAGGAGACGTTCGGAAGGATCTTGAAGATTCCTTTGATCGATTGTGTCTCAGCTTCGGGATCTGGTATGTTGGAATACTCCCTCAGAAGATTCTTGGAGTATATCCAAATACCATTGGCTTGGCTTGCGAGGTTTGCCGTACTTGGAGCACTTTCTACCCCCAGTGTCTTGGGAAGTCATGTTAACAGAAGCATACAACACTTTTTCATCCTCTGACATAGCTTCAAAGTTTGCAAAAGTTAAACGATCGAAGACAGATCGTTTTGTTGTCTGACAACAACACTGAATGATGACTTTATGATTGCAATGATGATTAGATGGTTGAGTTGGAGGTATTGAGACATTGTCCCGTTTTTGTCTGAGATGTTCTCGGAGATCGGGAACAACAGCAGGATGTAAAAAACTCTGAGGGATCTGTTCTTTGATAATGTTCGGAACATGATTCTGATTCTTCAAATATTTTGTCCCTTGAGTATACAGGGAAGTGCTCATTTCATTGGCATAGGTGTTAGGATTTTTAACCCTGGAGTTTTGCTTTTGATGATGTTTGGTCTTCGGCATTGGCTGTTTGCGTTTTACCGAAGTTGGTCTGTTGAGATAAGTTCTTAGATCAGCAAATTCACCCCCAGGGGTTTCTGTTTGAGACACCAACAATTTTCTCTATTTTGAGCGAGATATCTTGAGAGTTGGGAGGTCTTGGAACTCTGCTACCAGGGTTGGCAGAATACCTCTTTGATCAGTACAAGTTCTCTTGTTACGAAGGGAAGAAGAGCCCTTGTTTGAAGGAATTCTTGTACTAACTGGTGCCGAGGCACGTTCAGATTGATCTTCTACAGTAAAAACTGAGGAAGATTGAGAAAAGACCAAAGGGCCTTTTCCTTTGTTTTATAGAGAAGGGTTAGCTAAAAAGCGTTTCCCTCTGTTGTCTTCCAAGTCATGAAACAAGGAAGTCTGAGAAAGAACCAATGGGCCCTTTCCTTTGTTTTGGGGAGGATGAGGAAGAGCCAAAGGATTACCCCCAATAGATTGTACAGAAGCAACAGGGTGCTTGAGAGGAGGAGCAGAGTCTCTCCTATTATTGTGAGAATGAGAGAGTTTAGCCAAAAGGCTGTCACTCTTGGATTGCGCAGGAGTAGTTTGCACATGAGTTGATAGCGCATTGGCCACTTGCGCATGAGTAGCTCTGGCAGAGAGTGCACTGGTTCTGGCCACAGAAATTGTGGTTTGCGCATCAGGAGTTTTTGCCATAGAATGTTTAGGATGCACTCTAGTTGATGGAGTGTTGGTTTGCGCAGAAAGATTGGCAGCCAACTGAGCCAGAGGCATAGGAGTCTTGCACTTAGCCAAGGCAGCATATGAAGTCTTTTGTGCACTGGCAACAGCATATTGCGCAGCCATGGCAGAGGCAGATTGTGCAGCAGGCTTGGTGACAGAAACTTTGGACTGCACAGTAGTCTTGGTGGCAGACTGCACAGGAATCTTGCTGGCAGAAACTTTGGATTGCGCAGCAGTCTTTGGGATCCACACTGGATATACTTTATGTCACGACCCGCACCCTAGAGTAAGGGCACGAGACGTAGGTACGTCCAGCCTACGCCGCAGTGTCGGCGGTAGAACGCTGTTCTAGGTCAATCATCTAACAATATAAAGGTACCTGTACAGTTTATACTCTCCGAATGGAGGTGACATCACAATATACAGTCTCAATCACATCTAAGGTAGAAGAATGAAAGACAGATAGATAGATAGTAACTCAAAGAGAACAGTAGCATAGATGAAATAAGTCTAAGTGTCTAGGATACATAACATCCAGAATGTCAACTCATAATACAATAAGTCTAAGGGTCTATACATCTCAACATCTCAAAATACAACTCAGAATGTGAGACAAAATACAAGTAGAAAAGACTGTCTAGCTAAACTGGTCTAGACTACTAGAGCAACATCCTCAGCTGGTGGTGGATCCTGCTGAGGGTCCTCAACACATGTGTCATCTAGTCCTGCTCCATAATATGTAGTCACCCATGCCTCATCCTCATCCTCTGTAATATTTTCAACAGGTCCAGTCAGGACAGGAACGAGCACAATACATCTCACACAGTTCATATCAGGTTAGGAAATACTATACAGGCAATAGAGTAAAATACAGGAAGTGTTGAAAGGAAATATACGCTGTAAAAGAGATAGCTGTAAAGAAAATATCTACTGTATATAGAGAACTGTAAGTGACTAGTGATGTAGAGTACAAGATAGGCATGTGAATGGCTAGAATTTATACATGATTACACTACTGAGTTTATACATGATTACACTACTTTGGAATTATTCACATGTCTACTTCTACTCCCCCGTTTCCCCAATCAATACACAAGGATCTAGACAGGTTACGTTATTATACATTACTTCACATGAGGCTCATAAATGAGTATACGTGAAGTTATACATGAGGGCTCAGTGAACATGAGAGTACATGATCACATGAGTGCACATGCATGATGGAAGCATAGGAGTACATGATGAAAGTGAAACACACGTAACATGAAGTACACGATGCTCCCGAGGGGGATAACATCTCATGTAAAGATCCATATAGTACAAATCCGTGTTACCAACGTGACAGCATCAAGTAAAGTAATCTAAAGCGAGAAAATAAAGCCTGAACAAGTATGAAACGGTCAGAGAATGTACTCGCCTGCTGTATGAATGTCTGTAGAGAATATGCTGTCTGAGGAGAGGTGTCTGGCTCCTGATCAGAGCAACACAAGTCACAATGTATTCTAAATAGTAAAAATGAAGTTCACTATGCATACTACATGATTCTAGGTCAATCTGGTCAAAAGTCAACTCTTGGTCAACTCTGGTCAACTCTAAAAGTCAAACTACTCAAAGTTAGGTCAAACTAGTTAAACTAGTCATTTTAGGTCAATCCTAGTCAATTATAGGTTAACTAGGTCAAATTTGACCTAAGGTTGACTTTGGTCAACCCTTAGTCAAAAAGGGTCAACTAGTTAGTGTTTAAGTCATTAGGTCAATTGGGGTTAGCCCCTAATGCCATAGGCTAGTAACTTAGGCCATAGGCTAGATAACTTATAGGTTTCCAAATAAAACTATACCTAGAAAGTCACGTATATATATCTATATATATATAGATATACACAATCTACCTACTACCTATATATCAATATATGAATACACTATATATAATACAACTCACTCACATATATATACAATGACACTATATGTGATCTATACAAATATATATATATATATATATATATATATATATATATAAAATATATATATATATATATATATATATATATATATATATATATATAAAATATATATATATATATATATATATATATATATATATATATAATATATCATATATATATATATATATAGACAAACCTATATAAAAAAACATATATATAGAGAGAGAGTAAAATAGAGTGAGATAGAGAGTGACATAGAGTGAGGTGAGAACAGTGAGAGAGAGAGGGAATGCTGGACACAGCAAGGGGGGTTTCCAGATTTCTGGAACCAGGAATTAGTCCCCCACACACACACACAATACACCTATATACATATATATGTATATATATACATAACTACATATATACACATATGTATATCCTCAATTCTCACCAACACACACACATATACATACACTACCTATACATACACTGAAAATATATATATACATGTATAAATCATAATAAAATAGTTTTGAATTTCGATTTTAAAAACTGGGAAAATATTCCAAATCTGGAAATATGGGACTGTGCATAGGTAAACTGGGTAAACCTAATTTCGTGTCCAAAACCCAACTAAGGTTCGAACCCAAGGGTTGGTAAGTGATGCCCCAAGTGTCCTCTAGTGTCCTAGGTGCCTGACACGACACCACGACACGATTTGATGTGTCTAAACTCTCAAAACCCAAATCGGGTAAACTAAGATACGTACATACATACACAGTGTCGTGCACGTGTTCCACACTCTCATGGACACACCACGAGACACGACACGTCTCGTGGTCATGCACACATGTAGCCCACATATAGGGCTACACGACCCACACACTGATACGTGTCCACGACACTCCAGGACACGATACGAAGACCGTATCAGTCGTGAAAAATGCAACTGATACGCACGTTTAGACCGCATCGTGCACGCGGTCGAGCGCCTCGTGCTCGTGACACAGGACACGACACATCTCGTGCTCGTGTCCTCGTATTCGCCACATGATGGGCTACACGCTCATGTCACCACGAGGTGCCCAAGTGTCGTGTCCGTGCGACATGACACGCACGAAGTTGGCCCCCGCGCGCGTGTGCACAGTCAGTGCGTATCTAGTGCGAGTGAGATTTCTCACTCGACACGACACGGTGCGACACAAAACTCTGGAGGCATGCTCGCAGACATTGCCCCCGTGTCCAAGTCAAATTTTACGTGTCCTAGTGCTCTGTGCAGTGAGCACGAAGAGCGTGGTAGTAGGGCACGCGCGTGTGGCCTCGTGCTGCGAGTTCGTGTCCATTTTGGACACGGACACAGCACGAAAACGTGCTCAGTCAACTAGGGTTGTAACCTACAAGTCTAGGGCTACATGAATATGTAATTTGTTTTGCAAAAACACAAAAACCATTTCTTTGAGGCATTTCACCAAACAAGGTTTTTCAACCTAGGATACGTGTCCGATACGGACACCAAACCAACCCTAAATTTCACCAAACTTGATCCACAGTTAGGGTAGACCTATATGCATGCATTTATGAAGAAAAAACAGAATATTAACTAGGTTTGAGGGCATTTACCTAATTGTACAATTCTAAAGGAAAATCAATAAAGAGGGGGTGTGCTTCCTTCCACTTGGTGATGTCCAAAGCTCATGAAATCTGGATTGCTAGCCTCCCTTAGCATCCTTGATGTTGTAGGGTCCCAATACAAAAGACTAGAGGTGATTTGGATCAAAAATGATCAAGTTGTGTAGGTTTGAAGGAAATGGGATTTTGTAGGATTAAAATTCATGTAAAATGTTCATGAATGATTTGATGAGGTTATATAGAATGGTGTGGCTGCTAGGGGGGTGTCCTTGGTAGGCCATGGCAAGGGGGGTGTCCTTGCCCTTTCCTTCATGGTGAAGGCAAGACTTTGGTGCTAAAGTTGGGATATTTTTGAGGGTTTCAAGCAAAATATCCATTTTGTAAATATCTAGATATTTTCATTGCTTAACCCATGACCAATTATCCATCCTCTAACTTCTAGGTTAGTAGATAACCTCTAGATTAGGGTGAGATAGGTTAGGGGCTAATCATGGTACTTAACCATGATTAAATAATATTAAAAACACATAATCTCAAATAAAATCTAGTAATTTACCAAAATACCCTTATTGGCTAAAATCACTAATTTGATGTTCTAAACCTATGGCTAGGCTCACATGGTCATGGCAACTCCTAGTTTAAGGAATAACTAGGGTTTACACTAAGGTTTTGCTAGTAAGTCACAAAGTCATAAGTCATGACTTAGGAAATGGTTTTAATTACACTAGAAATCACCATAATTCATATTATGCCTAAAACACCATTAATAAATAATAAAAATAATAAATTTTTCAAAATACCCTAATTTTAGAAAACAGGGTGTTACAAGTCTACCCTCCTAATAATAATTTTGTCCTCGAAATTTAAAGACGAAACTGAAACTGATGAGAAGGATAGAAATCATACCTCAGGGTACAAATAGATAAGGGTATCGCTCGCGCATCTCATCCTCCCGTTCCCAGGTGGACTCTCCTGGAGAATGATGCCTCCATGCGACATGAACCAATGGTATCGTCTGGTTCCTCAAAGCCTTCTCCCGTCGATCCAGAATCTCAACAGGCTGCTCTGGATAACGAAGAGTAGGACCCACCTCGATCTCGGAATGATCAAGTATATGGCTAGGATCTGCCACGTACCGTCTCAACTGCGACACGTGAAATACGTTGTGGACTCCTACCAATGCTGGTGGTAAGTCTAGCCTGTAAGACACATCACCGACTCTCCCCATGATAACGAAAGGGCCGATGAAACGCGGGCTAAGCTTTCCACCTCCACCAAAACGTATCGTGCCACATGTCGGAGATATCCTCAAGAATACCTGGTCTCCAACCTAATCACAAACAAGGTCTCAATTTAATTATGATAATCAAACATGGTTAACAAAACATAAACAAGATAACCTAATTCTAATCCTATCTCTAAGCTGTACCTCAAACTCCAAAGGTCTGTGGTGGCTGTCGGCCCAATGCCGATGTCTGTCCTGCGCCACGCGAAGCCGATCTCTGATGAGCTTCACCTTCTCTGCTGCATCTACAACCATCTCAGGCTCCAATAAAACTCGCTCCCCAATATCATTCCAAGACAAGGGTGTATGACATCTACGCCCGTACAGTGCCTCGAAAGGGGACATCTCAATGCTGGCCTGAAAGTTGTTGTTGTATGCAAACTCTACTAAGTGCAAGTGACTCTCCCAAGATCCTCCAAAGTCCAGGACACAAGTCCGCAACATATCCTCCAGTGTCTGAATGGTCCGTTCTGACTGTCCGTCTGTCTGCGGGTGGTATGCAGTACTAAACTTGAGCTGAGTGCCCAAGCTAAATATGCAAGCTCCTCCAGAAATGTAAAGTAAAATGACTGTCCTGGTCCGATACAATGCTCACTGGAACTCCATGAAGTCTGACTATCTGCCTCATATACATCTCTGATAGCTTCTCGGTAGACAAACCCACTTTGAATGGCAAAAAGCAGGCCGATTTGGTCAACCTGTCGACGATGACCCAAATCGCATCCTTCTCTCCTGGAGTACGCGGTAATCCCAAAACAAAGTCCATCGTGATGTGCTCCCACTTCCACTCTGGAATGGGCAATGGCTGCAACAGTCCTCCTGGCCTCTGCCTCTCTGCCTTGACATGCTGGCAGATCAAACACCTGGCTACGTAGTGTGCTATCTCGCGCTTCATCCCACTCCACCATACATGCTCTCTCAGATCCCTATACATCTTGTTGGCTTCCGGATGTATCGAATACTGAGAACGGTGGGCCTCCTGCATAACCTGCTTCCGAAAGTCTCCACTGGGCACACACAGTCTGGAACCGTGCCTCAATGCGCCATCCCCTGCAAGAGTGAACTCATCGTCCGCAAATCCTGATCTGACCTGCTCCCTGATGCATCGTAGAGAAACGTCATCGAACTGAGCCGACTTGATCCTATCAATCAAGTATGACTGAATCTGGAGGCCCCACATCTGCATCTGCACTCCTGGCACAATCATCTCGATCCCAAGGCTCTCCAAGTCCACTAACAAGTGACGATCCATCGTCAAACACATAGCTGTCGGATATCTGCTCAAAGTATCGGCAACTATGTTGGCCTTCTCTGGGTGATACTGCAGCAGAATATCAAAGTCCTTCATCAGCTCCAACCATCTGTACTGCCTCATGTTGAGCTCCTTCTGCGTAAACACGTATTTCAAGCTCTTGTGGTCTGTAAATATCTCCACGCGTTCTCCATACAAATAGTATTTCCACAGCTTCAGAGCAAAGATAACTGCCGCCAACTCTAAATCATGGGTAGGGTAGTTCTTCTCGTGGGGACGCAACTGCCTGGAAGCATAGGCAATCACCTTCCCATGCTTCTGCAAGACACAACCTAAACCCTTCCCCGAGGCATCACTGTAGATAGTGAACCCGCCTGATCCTGATGGCAATGTCAGAATTGGGGCTGTCGTCAACCGCTTCTTCAACTCATCGAAAGCGGCCTGACACTCCTCTGACCGGAGAAACTCTGCGTCCTTCCGGGTCAGCCTAGACAACGGCTCTGCAACCCGGGAGAAATCCTGGATGAACCTCCTGTAGTAGCCTGCCAATCCTAGGAAGCTCCTGATCTCTGCCACTGACGTCGGTGCTGCCCAAGCCTCAACTGCTGATATCTTCCTTGGGTCGACTGAGATCCCATCTCCAGTCACCACATGACCCAGGAAGTCGACTCTGTCCAGGAAGAACTCGTACTTTGAGAGCTTGCCATAAAGCTGCTCCTGCCTGAGAGTCTCCAGGACCACTCTTAAGTGCTCCTCATGCTCCTCCTCTGTCTTCGAGTACACTAGGATGTCGTCGATGAACACCACCACGAACTTATCTAAGTACTGGTGGAACACCTTGTTCATCAAGTTCATGAACACCGCCGGGGCATTAGTCAACCCAAACGGCATCACCATAAACTCGAACTGGCCATACCGCGTCCTGAACGCCGTCTTCGGGATATCCTCCCTCTTCACCTTTACCTGGTGGTAGCCTGACCTCAGATCGATCTTCGAGAATACCCGAGCTTCGCTCAACTGATCGAAGAGATCGTCGATCCGCGGCAGTGGATATCTGTTCTTGATCGTCAGACTGTTGAGTGCCCTGTAGTCGATACACATCCATACCGACCCGTCCTTCTTCGGTACAAAGAGTACCGGTGCACCCCATGGTAAAGAACTAGAGCGGATGAAGCCCTTGTCCTGCAACTCATCCACCTGCTTCTTCAATTCTACCAACTCGCTGTTGTTCACTCGATAGACATACTGAAAAATGGGTTCCGTACCTGGAACCAAGTCTACCGAGAACTCAACGTCTCTGTCTGGTGGAAGCCCAGGCAACTCCTCTAAAAATACATCCATGAACTCAGATATCAATGGATGTGGAGCTGGCTTCTCCTCAACTGAAGCTCCACAGAAAACTCTGCTAGTCTGCTCTGCCTGCCGTCGGGAATATACAAACTCTGGCTCTCCTGGCGCTCTGAACAGAACTCTACCCCCGCGGCAATCTATGCTGGCGTGGTGCCTGCTCAACCAATCCATACCGAGCACAATATCATAGTTCGGTAGTGGCATTACGAGCAAACACACATCCAACTCTCGGCCTCCCAAAACTACTCTACGTCCCTTGCAAACATCACGAACGAGGATAATGCCACCTCCGGTCGTGACCTTGCAAGTCCTAGGCAACGATTCAGATATAATATGATGTCGAATCGCAAAAGATACTGATACAAAGCTATGGGAAGCCCCAGAATCGAACAATGCAAAAGTTGGAATAGAGTCGAGAAGAATAGAACCTGCTATCAGCTCCCCAGTAACCTCAGCATCCTCTGCTGCCATGGCGTAGGCTCGTCCCTGCTGTCCACCCCTGGCCTGATGCTGGTGCTGGGTGAACCTCTGCTGCTGAGTCGGCAAAGGTCCCTTCTACTGCCCTGCCGGAGCCTTGGCTCCGCCTCCCTGAACTGGTCGTCCCGAAGACATGGGACACTCTCTCAGCTGGTGGTCTCCGGAACCACATAGTAGACACCTGCCAAGCCTCTTTCTGCAGTCATTCCATCTATGATCCTGCTTCTTACAGAAAGTGCAACTGACGACCTGCTGCCTGGGTGCCTGCTGCTGGTGCCTCGGCTGCTGCTGTACCTACTGGAACGGCCTCTGTTGCTGGAATGGCCTATGCTGCTGGTGCTGAAAATGAGTCCTCTTGGCCTTTCCTCCACTGCTGCCAGCTTCCTGGGTGTCGTGGCCCCTCTTGAGCTTCAGCTCAAGATTATCCTCAGCCGCCATCGCTCCTGCTAGGATCTCCTCAAAAGTAGCGTTCCTGTCACTCTTGGTCAAGGACTTGACCTCCTTGACCAAGCCCTTCCTGAACCTCCTCGCCTTCGCTATCTCGCTAAGGCCCTCCACGAATCTGCTCAATCGGCAAAACTCACCAGAATACTCCTCTACAGTCTGGTTCTCCTGAACCAGGTTCTCGAACTGGGTCTCCAAAGCACCGACTGCCTAATCCGGGAAAAACTTCCCCTTGAAGAGCTCCTTGAAAGCTCTCCATATCTGCCCTGGAGTGCCTACTCTCGGGTCCGTCTGATACCAGGTACGGGCAAGATCCTGTATCTGGCTGGCTGCTGCCTCTATCTGGAGTCCGGCTGGTATCTCCGCCAGTCGGAAGATCTCCTCAATGTGCTCAATCCAGTCATCAGCATAAAGAATCCCCTCTGTCCCCAAAAAGTCCCTGGGGTTCATCTTTTTGAAGTCCTGAATGCCCGGAATCCTCTGCTGTCGCGGCTGTCCCAATCCTCCCTGTGGCTGGACAGCCAACCTCTCCACCATCGCTCTAGCCAGCTGATGGGCCTCATCTATGCCCCTGGTAAACTCTGCTGTCTGACGCTGCTGCTGGACCTGCTGCGTCTCTAGGAAATGCTGGAAGTATGAAAACATCTGTGCAGCATCCATTAATCCAGATGGCATCGACGGCTGGAACTGCGGCTGGTGCTGCTGAAACTATGGCTGACGAAACTGCGGGGGAGGCATGTCTGGGGTGGCTGGGATGGTCCCCCGAATAAGTAGAGGTGCACCCCCAAATATGGCAGAAGCTCCCACATGAGCTGGAGTAAGGGGAGCTGTGGTCCCCGGGTCCTGGTGAGCTGGACGAGAGGTGGCAGACCTCTCAGTGGTGTCACCTGGACCGAGAAGCTGCGATCGTGTCTCCACCATCCTAAAGACAGATCAACAACAAAATCAATACAGAGAAGAAACGATATAGTCAAAGGGGACAGTTTATTTCAAAAGAAAGACAATATCAGCAAGAATTTAGATAACAGGGATTTAGATAAGAGTTTTTCCTAATGTGATTGAGTACCTCAACTACATCCTATTTTCTACTGCAGGCTGTGGCGATACTCTAGTTCGAATACCACCACATAAACAGGACCTGCATGGGCCACCACTAAAGACGTGTCACGACCCGCACCCTAGAGTAAGGGCACGAGACGTGGGTACGTCCAGCCTACGCCGCAGTGTCGACGGTAGAACGCTGTCCTAGGTCAATCATCTAACAATATAAAGGTACCTGTACAGTTTATACTCTCCGAATGGAGGTGACATCATAATATACAGTCTCAATCACATCTAAGGTAGAAGAATAAAAGACAGATAGATAGATAGTAACTCAAAGAGAACAGTAGCATAGATGAAATAAGTCTAAGTGTCTAGGATACATAACATCCAGAATGTCAACTCATAATACAATAAGTCTAAGGGTCTATACATCTCAACATCTCAAAATACAACTCAGAATGTGAGACAAAATACAAGTAGAAAAGACTGTCTAGCTAAACTGGTCTAGACTACTAGAGCAACATCCTCAGCTGGTGGTGGATCCTGCTGAGGGTCCTCAACACAAGTGTCATCTAGTCCTGCTCCATAATATGTAGTCACCCATGCCTCATCCTCATCCTCTGTAATATTTTTAACAGGTCCAGTCAGGACAGGAACGAGCACAATACATCTCACACAGTTCATATCAGGTTAGAAAATACTATACAGGCAATAGAGTAAAATACAGGAAGTGCTGAAAGGAAATATACACTGTAAAAGAGATAGCTGTAAAGGAAATATCTACTGTATATAGAGAACTGTAAGTAACTAGTAATGTAGAGTACAAGATAGGCATGTGAATGGCTAGAATTTATACATGATTACACCACTGAGTTTATACATGATTACACTACTTTGGAATTATTCACATGTCTACTTCTACTCTCCCGTTTCCCCAATCAATACACAAGAATCTAGACAGGTTATGTTATTATACATTACTTCACATGAGGCTCATAAATGAGTATACGTGAAGTTATACATGAGGGCTCAGTGAACATGAGAGTACATGATCATATGAGTGCACATGCATGATGGAAGCATAGGAGTACATGATGAAAGTGAAACACATGTAACATGAAGTACCCAGTGCTCCCGAGGGGGATAAAATCTTATGTAAAGATCCATATAGTACCAATCCGTGTTACCAACGTGACAGCATCAAGTAAAGTAATCTAGAGCGAGAAAGTAAAGCCTGAACAAGTATGAAACGGTCAGAGAATGTACTCGCCTGCTGTATGAATGTCTGTAGAGAATATGCTGTCTGAGGAGAGGTGTCTGGCTCCTGATCAGAGCAACACAAGTCACAATGTATTCTAAATAGTAAAAATGAAGTTCACTATGCATACTACATGATTCTAGGTCAATCTGGTCAAAAGTCAACTCTTGGTCAACTCTGGTCAACTCTAAAAGTCAAACTAGTCAAAGTTAGGTCAAACTAGTTAAACTAGTCATTTTAGGTCAATCCTAGTCAATTCTAGGTTAACTAGGTCAAATTTGACCTAAGGTTGACTTTGGTCAACCCTTAGTCAACAAGGGTCAACTAGTTAGTGTTTAAGTCATTAGGTCAATTGGGGTTAGCCCCTAATGCCATAGGCTAGTAACTTAGGCCATAGGCTAGATAACTTATAGGTTTCCAAATAAAACTATACCTAGAAAGTCACGTATATATGTATATATATATATATATATATATATATATATATATATATATATATACACAATCTACCTACTACCTATATCAATATATGAATACACTATATATATAATACAACTCACTCACATATATATATAATGACCCTATATGTGATCTATACAAATATATATATATATATATATATATATATATATATATATATATATATATAGACAAACCTATATATAAAACATATATAGAGAGAGAGAGTAAAATAGAGTGAGAGAGAGAGTGACTTAGAGTGAGGTGAGAACAGTGAGAGAGAGACGGAATGCTGGACACAGCAAGGGGGGTTTCCAGATTTCTGGAACCAGGAATTAGTCCCCCACACACACACACAATATACCTATATACATATATATGTATATATATATACATAACTACATATATACACATATGTATATCCTCAATTCTCACCTACACACACACATATACATACACTACCTATACATACACTGAAAATATACATATACATGTATAAATCATAATAAAAATAGTTTTGAATTTCGATTTTAAAAACTAGAAAAATATCCCAAATCTGGAAATATGGGACTGTGCATAGGTAAACTGGGTAAACCCAATTTCGTGTCCAAAATCCAACTAAGGTTCGAACCCAAGGGTTGGTAAGTGATGCCCCAAGTGTCCTCTAGTGTCCTAGGTGCCTGACACGATACCACGACACGATTTGATGTATCTAAACTCTCAAAACCCAGATCGGGTAAACTAAGATACGCACATACGTACACAGCGTCGTGCACGTGTTCCACACTCTCGTGGACACACCACGAGACACGACACGTCTCGTGGTCATGCACACGTGTAGCCCACATATAGGGCTACACGACCCACACACTGATACGTGTCCACGATACTCCAGGACACGATATGAAGATCGTATCAGTCGTGAAAAATGTGACTGATACGCGTGTTCAGACCGCGTCGTGCACGCGGTCGAGCACCTCGTGCTCGTGACACATGACACGAAACATCTCGTGCTCTTGTCCTCGTGTTCGCCACATGATAGGCTACACGCTCGTGTCACCACGAGGTGCCCAAGTGTCGTGTCCGTGCGACACGACACGCGCAAAGTTGGCCCCCGTACGCGTGTGCACAGTCAGTACGTGTCCAGTGCGAGTGAGATTTCTCACTCGACATGACACGGCGCGACACAAAACTTTAGGGGCATGCTCGCAGACATTGCCCCCGTGTCCAAGTCAAATTTCACGTGTCTCCTAGTGCTCTGTGCAGTAAGCACGAAGAGCGTGGTAGCAGGGCACGCGCGCGTGGCCTCGTGCTGCGAGTTCGTATCCATTTTGGACACGGACACAGCACAAAAATGTGCTCAGTCAACTAGGGTTGTAACCTACAAGTCTAGGGCTACATGAATATGTAATTTGTTTTTCAAAAACACAAAAACTATTTCTTTGAGGCATTTCACCAAACAAGGTTTTTTAACCTAGGATACGTGTCCGATACGGACACCAAACCAACCCTAAATTTCACCAAACTTGACCCACAGTTAGGGTAGACCTATATGCATGCATTTATAAAGAAAAAAATAGAATATTAACTAGGTTTGAGGATATTTACCTAATTGTGCAATTCCAAGGGAAAATCAATAAAGAGGGGGTGTGCTTCCTTCCACTTGGTGATGTCCAAAGCTCATGAAATCTGGATTGCTAGCCTCCCTTAGCACCCTTGATGTTGTAGGGTCCCAATGCAAAAGACTAGAGGTGATTTGGATCAAAAATGATCAAGTTGTGTAGGTTTGAAGGAAATATGATTTTGTAGGATTAAAATTCATGTAAAATGTTCATGAATGATTTGATGAGGTTATATAGAATGGTGTGGCTGCTAGGGGGGTGTCCTTGGCCGGCCATGGCAAGGGGGGTGTCCTTGCCCTTTTCTTCATGGTGAAGGCAAGACTTTGGTGCTAAAGTTGGGATATTTTTGAAGGTTTCAGGCAAAATATCCATTTTGTAAATATCTAGATATTTTCATTGCTTAACCCATGACCAATTATTCATCCTCTAACTTCTAGGTTAGTAGCTAACCTCTAGATTAGGGTGAGATAGGTTAGGGGCTAATCATGGTACTTAACCATGATTAAATAATATTAAAATCACATAATCTCAAATAAAATCTGGTAATTTACCAAAATACCCTTATTGGCTAAAATTACTAATTTGATGTTCTAAGCCTATCGCTAGGCTCACATGGTCATGGCAACTCCTAGTTTAAGGAATAACTAGGGTTTACACTAAGGTTTTGCTAGTAAGTCACAAAGTCATAAGTCATGACTTAGGAAATGGTTTTAATTACACTAGAAATTACCATAATTCATATTATGCCTAAAACACCATTAATAAATAATAAAAATAATAAATTTTTCAAAATACCCTAATTTCAGAAAATAGGGTGTTACACTTTACTTGTGGCAGAAGTTATTGCAGTGCGAGGAGTGGTCTTGGAGTTGATCATAGATTCGTAGGCTGTCTGGTTGACTTTCACAACCAGCGTCTTTGCATCTTTCTGATAGACGCTACATCACATTGAGTTGTCACTTTCTCGTCGGAGGAGAAAGTCGTCCCCACCAGAGTCGCCATTTTGTTTGCAAAAAACAAAAGTATTGAACTTTATTGATACAAACTTTGTAAAGATTACAAGAATTCTGGGAAAGTACAACTGTAGGAATTCAATCTAGAAGACGATTGCTTTATCCCTTGGATGATGTGAACTTTGAAGACGATAGCCTCGGAAGTGGAAGGCAAAAGCCTCGGAAGAATGCAGCAGCACTTGGGCAAAAACTCCTGAACTCTCTGATATTTCTGAACTTAATGTCTGATCCCCTTGAATGGAGACTTGAAACTCTATTTATAGAGTTCTGGAAATAACTAACTTTTAGTTATTCTGGACTGCGCATGATGGATTGTGCATGAATTGGATTGCACAACAGTGGACTGCGCAGGCAGTTGTTGGATCATGGGCCAACTGTCTTGGACACATGGCATCATTTGATTGAAATACGCATAATCGTGCATAGACGGTTGCCACGTAATAAGCAATCGATGGCATGAATGCTACGTGTATTTTGTCAGTTGTGTTAATAGAGCGCGCAACCTGAATTGTGCTGGCTTTGGATTGTGCAGGAATAGACTGCGCAGGCATGGATTACGCCAATATGGATTGTACATCAGACAGGCTGGCCGATTGCTCTGCCAGCTGTCCTCGAGCATCGTGCTGCACGAGTAAACAAACAGTCACCTCGTTCTCCGAGCTGTCAGCTGTCAGAAGATTTGATTGTGTCAGGTAATGATGATTATTTGTCACGTCAGCCTGCGCGCTTGAGAGTGTGCGCAGTCTAGTGTGCACAATATGTATGATGCACAATCTGATGTCTGCGCAGTTCATTTGAAAGATGCATTTCTCGATCTTCATGACTTTGTTGATGTGTGCAACTTGATTTTTAGGACCTACAGACCACCGTAGTCTTTCGTCTCTAGCGAAGACCCTAGTCCTAAACCTTAACTCCGGCCACCCCACAGCGCCACCTCCCTAGCTACCCTCACAGCCCCCAACCACCGCCGACGAGCTCGCCACGCTGAGACACGACGATCGCCGCCCAAGCGCCACCGCCGCGACGCCTCCGCGGCCGTCCAGCCCCTTCTAAACCTCCCCAACAAATCGGACACGTGAGTAGCAGTGTCGAAAGCGTGTCATGCGTGTCTCGTGTTTGACGTATGTTGTTCGTCATGTCCTAACGAATACAAAGGTAGAACTGGACACGAGTTTCATGGCCCGTACGTGTAGTGCTTAGCACAAATACGTAGAATCTTGTGTCCCTAACTGTCCGGACACAGGATCGATTTTATTATATTTTTTATATATAATATTTAACCTAACCTAAATAAATTAAACCTAAACCTAATCCTAACATAACCAGAGGGCAGACCCGCTGGCCAGCCCGACCCAATCAAACCCCCCCTCCCCCCCCCCCGCGCGCGCTCTCTGGCTCGAGTTCGAGCCCCCTTACTGCTGTTTCCATTTCTTTTTCTTTTTTTTTTCTTTTCCTTTTCCTTTTTCTTTTTTTCTGTTATATATATATATATATAATATATATATATATATATATATATTATATATATATAGATATATCTATATATATATAGTTTATATATATTATACATATATTTTGATATTAATGTATTATTATCTGTATTATATATATGTATTATTATATACATATTATATATAATTATACATATATATACGTATAATATACATATATATAAATATATTATATATATATAGATAATATATATAGATTATATATATATATATATATATATAATATATATATATATATATATAAATATTTTATATATATATGTATTATTATAATATATATATATATATATATATATATATATATATATTATATATATGTTATATTTAGTACTTTATTATAATATTTATATGTGTATATATGTTCATGTGTATATATATTTATATATATTATACAATATATATATATATATATATATATATATATATATATATTATATATATATATATATATATCTATATATATATATATACTTTAAGTTAAGTATTTTTCTTTTATATATATATATATATATATATATATATATATATATATATATATATAATATATATATAGATATATATATGTATTTTTAACATTTGTATGTATATATTCATTTTGTATAATTTTACCTTATTAAAGTATTAATATTTATTTTGCACTTTTACCAATTTGTATTTAGTGTATTTAAATTACTGTAACCATTTGGTGTCCAAGCCTAGCATGGGTTTTTGGGCTCAAATATGTTTTCACACATTCATGACCTGTACAAGTCATATTGGACTTGATTCATGGCCTTGGGTCCTGTATTTGAACTTTGGTTTAAATTATATACATGGACAAAATACGCAGATAATTAATTAATTAATTTTAATTGTATGCAATGCTGTTTTTGAATTTCTAAAAATACTTAAATACTGTTAAAATTCTAGAAAAATAGTATTTAGATACTATGTTAATTTAGCTAATTTAGTATAATTTTTATAGTATTTAATTTACAGTTTTGCCACTAGTTTGGCATATGAAACCAAAACTCATTTTCTGTATACTTAGGAAAACTGATTTTTATAAAATACTTGTACTGGTTAATAAATTCCAGAAAATTATAATAAATTTCTATCACTACACCAAAAAGGATGATTTGCGACAGTTAGAGTTATCCAATAACGACGTACTAAAACCATCGTTTCATTTTCGACGGATAGAAATCGTTGTTCAACATCAAAACATATTTCACTAAAATAGTAGGTTTCAATTCGACGGATTAAAATAGTTATTTAACATCAAAATTTGGTTGAAAATTTTGGTTCCTTTCCCTTGAAAATTTTGGTTCCCTCCTCTCTGAAAATTTTGGCTCTCATTTTTTTTTACCAAAGCTGTATCTTCTCTCGATAGAAATCTTTTTCAAAAAATTTCTTCTCCATTTTTTATTTTTTCTTCTCCTCCTCTCAAAACATCTTCCTTCAAAAACGTCTCCCCCTCCCGATGGAACTCCTCTGGATCCCTTTCGAAGCTCCGGTCGAGATAATTTGTGACCTTGGCGGTCGCAGCTGCATTTGCGGTGGCGGCGACTGCAGTCGTCATCTGCACCGAAATCGTCCCTTCCTAATTGTTGCCGGAGCCTCGCGTCCCGATCATCCCATACAACTTCTTGAATTCCCGTACCTCACGTCCTTCTCGAACCCGAGCCCGGTCCTTCCCCAACCGTTGCACCCATTGAAGCTCTCCTCGGAGTCTCGAACACGGTATCCTTCACCGATGACGTGCTCTCGCTTACTGCCTTCCTGAAGCTGTGGTGTTTGAAAAAATGTCATACCGATTCGGGCTGGAAAGTGGAGGTGGTGTGGGATATCCCCTTCTAGGCTCTTGTCGCTAGTTCCGGGGAGAAGCCGAACTATGTGATCGAGTACTCCGCCATGAATTAGTTTGTTGATCTTTCCTTCTATCAAGAATAATCTTATTGTTTACTGGTACACTTTCCTGACCACTCTCGTAATTTAATACTCTTTAAATCTATTTTCTATCCTTCTTTATTATGTCGATCTGCTAATTGTTTGTTAGAATCCTATGCACTGTGCACCAATTTGCTACTTTGTTCTTAACCATTGTCGTTGAATCAAATTAACACCAGTGTATATTTACCAACAAATTTATTACCAAAAACTTGTGGTTTTGTCCGAGGTAGAATCATTCACATTGTCTGATTTTAACTCTCTGAAGTTGTCTGCACTGCTAAGTTTTTAGGATTAGGGTTGTCCCTAGCTAGGAGTGCGACCTTTGCGTCCTTCAGTGTCTCACTGAATAACACGATACTCTAATGTACAAAATATGTAAAGTTTTATGCTTGCCAGTCAAGCTCTCATGTTTTGGCGGTATAATGTTATTTCAAGGATATCTGTGTTAAATTCCTACCTTGACATTGGAGTATCATAATTGAGGGAGAAACCTCAATAGAATGCTTGGCAAGCAATACAATTTCTATCTATCTTGCACAAATAGTATATGGCAATGCTGGAATTTTGGAAATATAGAATATGGGAATATAGGGATTAGGGACTGTGTTTTGTTAAGTTGAAGGGGTTCGGCTTGTTTTTGGTGTTGGGTTAGTGTGAACTGTGAAGTTTAAGTTAAATCGATTCAGGCTTCAGTTTCTGATACATTCTTATATATCCAACTCAATCCTGAACATCTTCAATCTTCAAACCCTCTGAAAAGAACCCATTTCTGTCCCAATACTTTCCCTTCCTTAATGGATGAAGTCTAAGCTATACTACCCTCAAAAGCTAGATTCGACACCCTATACATCGCCTACTGTACGTACATATTCACATCTATCTGACGTTTATTTGGATTGGATATCTATATGTATACAACGCCCGATCAATGTTATGGTGTACACTGTTCTATATAATACATTTCACCTTCAGCATAAGGCAAGGGTCAAATATAGAATGAACTATGCTAAGAGCATACCTTTTTAGGTACACCTAGGCCCACACTTGCATGTTTGATTCCTTGAGGAGTCATATTTTGCCGACCCTTATTTTGGCTATATAAGTCTTGTCACAAAACGTGTCCCCTAGGGCTTGGTATGTTTCAATATGCATTTTTGTTAAGGGTTTAGTTGGTGTCGAGGAAAAGAAGTTGCATGAAGACATTCTGAGAAGTATCATACGTTTTAATGTTTCCTTGAACTGGTAAATTGACTTCACATTTGGAGGAATATATTACAAAGTTGGTGGTTTTTCAGTTTTCTGTTATAGACAATATTTTCTGCTACAAATGCCCTCCATCAACCTTGGGTTGTATTTAATGTGGAGTTTAGATATGGAGACTCTTTTTTAAGATCCTTGGAGAGTTCTTTGGCAAGTATTCGAGGATTCCTTTGAACTGTTTCCTCCGTGATCCCACAGACAATTTCTCTAACAAACTACACTTCCTAATATTGACAAATCTCATATTTTGCTTAAGTCACATGGGTTTGCATTTTGATTCTATTCAGTCCTGAAATCATCATTGAGTGTGAAATTCATATAATTGGACTGGTAATGCTTTCTTTTATTGATTATTAGGTTTCTATTCTAATTGCCAATATAATGGTCTCAAGTTGTGGTTAGATTAACTTTTAATCTGATGTTGCTCAAATATGTTTCCTAAGATAATTCAACCTTAGATTGCACCAAATGTATGGAACAAGTTAGGTTCGGGTTTGAATTTATGTAAAATCCGAAGATTCCGAAGCCCATCCAAAAATTTCTCAGATTTACCAATATGTACCCAAACCTATCCCGATTTTCGTTCGGATTCTGCTTTTAGAATCCGAACCCAGTTTTTTATTAGAAATTCAGGTCGGACTGACATATTGTATATAAAAAAGAAAAAATTGGTCTACCTAAAGTGTGGTTGGTGTGAATCGAACCCAACATATTCCACAACAAAGCCTCAACCCTCTACAATTTAGCCACACTTCATTTTATAAACATTTGTACAAAGATTGTTTTTTTATATTTACTCATTCTGAACCAGACCCAATTTTTTTGGGGTCTCACATGTTGTAACCAAAAACTTGGCTGCCATTGAATATGTAGCAGGGGCTATCAATATCATCTCTATGTAGTGTAAGATAATAACAGCTAATTAATTATTAATAGCAGATTTAGTTTATACCAGTATCATGATCCATTGTAGCATTGCAAATAAAAAACACAAAATTTTCGAAGGAATTCAAACATCAAATTACTCATAATCTTGATTTATAGATTATATTATCCTTACATGCACCTGTTAGTCGTCCACTATGCTAACAAATGTACAGGAATCGTCAGCAAAAAAAAAGGGAACACACAAATTGACACACGGGTATATACACTATACACTATATACTCGGTAACATTTGGATCAAAACAAACCCCAACAAACCAAGATTGAAGAGAAAGGCTAGTGAAATTTGCATAGATTCCCAGGAACAGACCAAAGCAGATGACAGTTTCAGTGATTAAGCTGCAAGGACTATGATAACTATGAGCAGGATCATCCCAAATATCACCAAGAGCAAGCATGTCTGCAAAAACCAAATGCACAAGTCAGCAACTGGATATCAATGGATTTCAAATTTGAACACAACTCGACTCATTCTACCAGAGATGAGTTGGACTTCTGTGTTCTAGCTGCTTTTGCAAGTTGGCCTTTTGCTTGGGCAGTGGTAGAAATAGAATTCTCAATGTGGGAATCAACATCATCTAGCAACAAACAATGATATTAATCAAAGAGTAGAGGATACTATCATCATAGGAAATATATATTAACTTTCCAATCAAAATTTACATAACTAACCAATTATAGCACCTTGATCATGAACCAAAACAGCTAGGTCTTTGGACATATCATGAACCTCACCAATTTGTTGTTGCACCTCCTGTATGCCCTGGTCCCTTTCCTCGATCATAGCCTCATTAAAGACGATTTCATTATCCAATGTCATAAGTTCTTGCCTACAGCACCCGGGGATTGGCTGGGGGGGGGGGGGGGGGGGGGGGGGGGGGGGGGGGGGGGGGGGGGGGGCCAGGGTAGTGGGGGTGTTGATGAGAAATAGTATAGTTGATATATTAAAAGGTTGCAATTTTTTGGGGGCCTCATATGTAAGTATAACATCATATTTGTTTTGCCTTGTAAATTTATTGCTAAGCTAGAGGTTCGCTCCATACAAGTGGCTGTTCGTTCTCCAATATACAAGGAGCAACCAATTCTTATATGAGCTAAAGCCAAGTGTGCAATTGTTTCTCCACTTTGCACGGTGTTAGCATATCCAATATGTTTTGATACCTCGTGAAGTCTAATTTAGATGACATGAGCATATCTACTTTTGGTCTCTTGTAGAAGACTGCTTTATCATATTTAAACATTGACAGAAACACACATTGTATATATTCTAATATCTAACTAATGCTCAACAATTCTTTGGTGCATCCAATAGGATCCTGGATAATCTTCCTGTTGCGGTTTCTAGACAATGAAGACATGAAAGCCAATTGCCTAGTTATGAACACGGTTTTCGTGTTGGGTACAAAGACAGGCTAGCTGGTGTAAGTTTGTAGATGTTGCTTTCTAATGTTCTATGACAATTTACTTGTGAGGTGAACTTGAAATTTTATGTGTCAATATTCTTTTTCTAACAGAATAAAAATATAAATATTACATTAATAACCACCTAACCTTCAAGGTTATGTTTCATAACGACCCTGAGACTGATGATTCTCACATAGTTGGCTTTGAGGTCATTCCAAGCAGATGCATTTATTTTCCTTTCATTAACTTCACATATGTCGAATGTTTGCATACGAAGGTGATAATTGAGACATATTTTCCAACTAATACCAGTACATGTGATTTATAATGCAAAGAAAGTGCAAGATCGAGTATGGTGTTTCAGGTAGTTTAGAATATGAACAATATTATGTCGTGTAGTAACTTGTGCTGCTGATGGTCTCCTTGTAGGTTTCAATCCTTAAAAATATTCATGTATTGTGAACAATATTATGTCATGTAGTAACTTATGCTACTGACTCATGTTATAAGGGCTTTTGCAATGGTGAAAAGTGAGAAGAGCGGAAAGGCCATCGGCTAACGATATGGCCCTTTATCATCCATCACTTCAAGGTTGAACTTTGACTTTTGCAGTTACTGGCTATAGGGAAAGGAGAAGCAGATCTAATTTTGAAGGATCTGCAAGATACATTATCAAAGCATCGTGGAGAAGTTGCACTTTTTATTCTTGAGCTCCGAGAGGTTTTAACTTTTCTACAATGAGCCGTTATATTTAAGCATTTAATCGAGAAATTTCTGTTACTTATTCATTGAAATAATTGATCTTAAACTGCATAGAGATTCAATGCAAGTTTAGATCGGACAAAGGAGATATCCACTTTTATCCTTGGACTACTTGATGAGCTTGGGGAAGAATCAAACAAGCTTCAGAGTCATTCCATTATGGTGCATGAAGTCCAAGCGATGAGCATTGCAGGCTTTCAGAAGGCATATGAGGTACATCTTCACAACTCAAGACCTAATTTCTCTGATTGGTTCTACAGAGTAACTAAAATTCGACCATTGCACACAGGAGCAATCAAGATCTGAAGCAGAGAAGCTTATAGCAGATGTCACAAGTCTAGTATCTAGTCACATTGGTCGGCAGAAAGAGCTGGTATCATTGTCTCACTTTTTTGTGTCTGATGGGTGGGGGGAAATTCTTTCGGAATTAACTCATGGTTGAGTTGCAGGTGAATGCAAGACTCACCAGGTTGCGAGATGCTGGTTTGGAGAACAAAGCATATTTAGACAAGCATGCATCAGCAGTGAAATGTGTTACAAACGATGCCAAGAGGAAATGGGAAGAGTTCTCCTGTGCATGCCCAGGAAGATTCTAAAAATGGTTCTGACTTCTCTGCAGCAAAGCATTGTCGCATGGAACTTGTTCTCCAGCATTGGTTTGTTCCTGAGGCCAATCTTTGTTTTTGTTTCTTCTTACCTTTCACGTTATTCTTTTTTATTTGTACTTACAGTTGCATTTTTACCTTCAAATCTTGCAGTGTAAACACTGTTGATACTGCCTCTCAACAGTTGAAGAAGACACATTCATCTGTTAGTGAGATGAGTAGAAAACATGTAGTCGAGGTTGACAAGCTCATAAGGTAGGTTGTGCACGAGTGCTTGCCTGCTGCTTTACTTTTCAACCACTGCATTCAATCTATAGCTTTTTGTATTGCTTATATGCAGAATTGCCATGGAGAGTAATGACTTACATGATGCTGAGGTTGCCTCAGCTTGCACTCTAGCTGAAAATGATGCAACAAGAAACCTCCAAGACATTCAAGAACACTTTGAGAGTGAGTTTTCCACCTCATTTCTGTATATTGTATAATCTCTCTTTTCGTGGTGAAACCCTTGTCTGGTAAGGGTAACCATAATTTTTTCTTGTCGAGCAATGGGGGTAGTAGTCTACCATCATTTTCTTAAACCAAAAGGCCAATTACGAATTTATCAATACCACCAAATATAGACACCAGTAGTCTAGAACAACCTATATTATACGACTCACTAGGAAAAAATTAATATCACCTTGTTACGAGAAACTAAACAAGTAAACTTATAAGGCTATTTTTTTTGCACATGACAAGGCATTTTTAAAATTATTTTGATGATCTTCGACATAATCATTAATGCTATCAATGCCAAAGAGGTTCATTATAATTTCCTGGAACATCTTTGGCATCTTAAAGTTTCTGGCTTTCCGTGGCTCCTTCCCCAGGACTTAGGAGTATGAGTGGAAAGTCTAAGTAGATATAAACAAGTCTAATTTGATATACCCTCTTAATTTGTTCAGTAGAACTTTCCATATATCAAATTGTGAAGATTAGCTAAGAACTAATTCGTACCTTGTGTTTCCAAGCAGTTACAATTATGTTGTAGAATTAGGAACCATCTTCCTTTTGAACATTCAAACAAAGCGAAGTAAAAGAACTCGAGAATTGTATTATGCTTGACGAACTGGGAACCAAAACGTCCTGAGTTAGCAAAATTTCTTGGTTGGAAAGAGGTTATTAGGAATGGAAACAAACACAAACAAGGATCCTTCCTTTCACATCCATAATGTAACAAGTATATGACAGCCTGACAGAAGGAAAAAAAAAATGACAGCCTGACAGGTACTTCCACAACCTGGCAAAGTTTTCTTCCAGGATATTTGATTTCAGATGAATATGTGAACTCTAGAATAATAATAAAGGATTTTGGTGTAACTGCGTGTTGTGGTTTTATACTTGCCTATGGGAACTTTAGTCCCACATTGGAAATCCACAAATGTGTATATCCCAATATAATAGCTATGCTTGCATTGACATATGCACATGGGGTGTGGTGGCCCATGTGGGCTAATTTTTCTAGAGGGATTAAGTTCAAACTTCAAAGAACAAGCTTTGCTTTGGTCACTCACTTTGGGAATCCTTGAGAGCTAAGTCCCAAAGGGGCTTAGCGACTCGGACTCGGGCGCAAAGTGGCGCTTTGATGGCGCACTTTACATTTCGCACGAACGCATCGAGGCTTTGCTTCACGACAAGGCGCTTTGTGGCTATGTGCATAAGCTTCAGTTGACGGTTGCGTGAGAAGCCCATAGGCATGGTGCTGTCAGTGCACTCTAACGTAGGTTGCTTGTGTCGCATGGAGGTATGACGCTATCAAATCAGTTCTTCGTGTAGGCTGATGTGACAGGCCGTACTGGCAGGGTATGGGTGCAGTATGCGTGCGTATAGGGTAGGTGTGAACCTTCCCTATATATATATGTGCCCTCTCTCATTCTGGGTTGATCCTTGCTTGAAGAGTGAGAGGAGAGTCTGTTGCTAGAGAGTCTATGCGGCATCGCATACAGAAGCGGTCTATGTAGGGGTAAGCATTCGGTTTATTCGGTTCCAACCGAACCGAATAAGCAAAAATCGAATTGGACCGAAACCGAATAAGCAAAATCGAAACCGAACCGAATTGGTCAATAACTGAACCGAACCGAACCGAATTAAATCTCGTTGTACCTTGGCATGACTTCAGTTAATAGGGAAGCATTATTGTTCCTCATATTTACTTTATCCCTAATACTTGATGATGTAAACTAGTTCTGCTGGAAATTTAGTTGCAAAAGCAGATGTACATATAATGATAGATTATGCAATTTGTGCCCTGACATTCATTTTCTGTCTGTTGTTTTTATGTTTGAGTCATCATCTATTCCCATACATTAGCAACAAGCTGCATCTTCCTATTGATTCCTCCCTGGGTAAAGTTCTGTAATGGCTATCCAACTTTTGATTATTTACCTTGAAGTCGTATAACTTGAAAATGCTCCCACTTACATTATTGTTTGGGCTAAGGGCTAATTAGCGTTAAAATCCTAAATCAAAGTAAAACCTTACTTTACCATGTGTTAGTAATTATCTTGTACTCATGTTCAAAGTAAATCAAAAATAAAATTCAAGGTCTACATCCAAATTATGCAGTAACCCATTTTTTCCTTAGATAATATTTTCTGTACATCCTAATACTTATGGAGAATCAAGAACTATTATATACTTAATGTTTTTTTTCTTATGTTTGTATGCAGGGACATGATCAAGCTACATTGCCCATAAAGACTTGTCTTTTGAAGAATTTTAGAAAGAAAGCCATTGCTATAGGACGTGTGAATACAGATGCACCATTGAATGATGAAGCTTATAACATCATTATCGATGACGTTTTTGATGGCAATGAGATGTTGTTTGATAGAGACGGAAAGTTTGAGGATATTACTATTGGCGAAATGATTAATTGGCCAAAATATTCAGTTCAGTTTGTTAGGTTTTAAACTTCTCTTTTTTGTACTGCACTTGAGATTGTAAGCTAGCAATGACATATTTTTTGTTCATTATGAGAATGAAACCGTTGTGAGCTAGCAACATTGGAGTGAATTTTTGTTTTTTTATGGAAATTGTTATGTAAACTCGATACGTTTATTAGTTAATGCAAATTTGATAAGTTTTTTCATTGTTGATGATTGTCGATGTTTATATGAAATTTTATTGTCAGGTGTATTTCAGTTTTATATAGAGGATAAACAGGTTTAAATAGATTTGATATCAATGGAATGAATTTTTTTTAATTCTGTATTTTAAAAAAAGGACATATCTTACCTGTTGAAAAAGGAAAATTAGTGGGAAACCAAGTTACATGTTATTTGACAGTTTTAGTCCGTTGTTTTTATTTGACAGATAATAACTGTCGTTTTATACATCTATGAAACGACAGTCCAAAACTGTCGTTTAAATTTTGGGACGCGCTATTAACGACGGATGTTCTGACAGTCTAAAACTGTCGTTTAATGTGATTTACGACAGTTTTGGACTGTCGAAAAATGCATGTTTTGGCATAGTGTATAATTAACAAGGATCTTTGTGGTACTTTACTTTGAGTAAAAATAAGCTTTTTGTCTATCTCAAAAAATATTGAAACACAATGATCATTTGATTTACTTATTGATTAATTACGACTTGTAACTTTTTGTGTTACTTTGAGTTTTAGCCGTGTTGAACCTCACCCCTCACTAGTGTAAAGACCCTAGAAAGTTAGTTAAAGTAGTGTGTCACCCCACATTGGTCTCCTATGCCAAAGACATCATTTTGGCTAGGTGCCCAGTCACAAGTCGTGTTGTACCAATTAGTGTCCTAGTGTTTTAGCTTAGTATAAAAAAACTAAGTTTATGTATTTATTTCTACAGTGACGAGTTACCAGACATCTATAGCACTTTTATTGCAGCTTGCTTTGCTTTGCTAGAGACAAGTACTTTCTACAAACTTTACATACTGCTATAAACCATAAAACTGTGATTCACCAACCATGTTAAATGCTGATCCTTGGGGTAGCAAGTTAGAACTTTACATGTTGTATTACTTTCAGTCTCTACCATGTTTAGACAGTATCTCATATCTCTCACATGTTTAAATAACGGGTTAAGGAAAAACTGTTAGTATTGTACGTGAACATGACCCCCTTCTCCGTATGTATTTACCGCGCTCGGTGACATTCTATATGTGACCTTGCCGTATGTTCTGATATCGTATTTGTGTATGGATATACACCGATGCCGTTCGTGCACGTATGTGCATACCAGAAAACTTGATATGTACCGCTGTACATCCTGTTCACCTATTGACTGATTCACGTACATGCTACGGTTTTAAACTTTTAAACTACATGTTGTTATTTCAAGAAATAACCAATTAAACCATGATATGCCATGATTCCAGTTTATTACATTCTTGTTCATGCTTCGTATATTTAGTTTGTTAGAATCAGTACTTGCTCCCGTCCTGATAGGATAACGTTGTAGGTATCCTTACTGAGAAGGAGTTACTCTGCGACATATATTATGGAGATACTGCCGAGGACCCGGCTTTGCTTTACGAGGATGTTCCTGCGGGGAACCTCGCCTAGTTGTCTTTTTGCTTTAGACTTTTAAGTGTAGTCATGTATCAGACTACACATTTTGTAACTGGACATGTATCCAGTTTTATATTTCAGACTTGTACTTTGGACTTATTACTATATGAGACGACTTTTGTGTTTGGAGCATTTATGACTTTTATTCACTTATAGAACTGTTAGCATATTTAGTCTTATCATGTTGTCTTTAGAACAGCTTACTACGTTTATCTCAAACGTAGGCTGGACATGACTCGGCCTGGTCCAACAATTTGGGTAGCGAGTCGTGACATGTTTTTAGTGGTAGCCCATGCAGGTCCTGACTAAATTGTTTGGTTACGTTATTGTACCAAGCATGCCTGCAATTAGAAACTTAAGGTAATTAGACAACATTAGGAATTACGCTTAGAACACCTAGAGAAATGCTAGGATTGCAACATAGAAAATACATCACATGTTTGCTATTATAATTAGATTTTCTTGTCTATGATTGCTTACTTTAACAAGTCCTTATAAGTCATTTTTATTGTAATTTAGATGGTGCTTACTCGTTCATCCCAGTATGTTACACCCGAGAATGGGGCCCTCCTTATCCAGTCAGCTGACCAGTTGACTGATACACCTCCACCTACCACACTCCTCCACTCTACAGATCCACAAACCCAGATACCACAACCACCTTCCACATCACAGGCCCGACAGGACTCGATACTTCCACCACCCCCTATCACCATACCTACCCAGGCTTCCGTCACACTCGACAGGAACCAACTGCTCACTATAATCCAGGGGTTCCTAACAACCCATCAGGAGCAGACTGCCCTACTCCGCCAGAGCATGGAGCGTTCTGAGGAACGTCCCGTGGTCCCACCACATGTAGAGCCACGGCAGAAAGCGGGGACGATCAAGGACTTCATGGGTCTGAATCCCAAGGAGTTCTCAGGGACTGAGGGCATAGTAGTAGCAGATGACTGGCTAGACTCGGTAGAGAGGAAGCTTCTTGGAGTTAGGATGCCGGGTGACCTCCAAGTCGAGGTAGCGGGATTTCTGCTGATAGACTTGGCAGGAGTCTGGTTCCGGAATGAGCCGTTGTTTGCGAGAGGGAGAGCCACTTGGGATCAGTTTAAGACCCAGTTCAAGAAGAAATTCTTCTCGACCACTGCTAGAGTAGCCATGGGGCTACGATTCCAGAACATCCAGCAGGGAAACCGTTCTGTTGATGAGTATGCGGCAGAGTTTAGTCGCCTGAGCCGTTTCGCTCCTAGTCTGGTTGCAGATCCAGAGGAGATGACCCGTAGGTTTTGCCATGGTCTAGTTCCAGACATTGGCATTCTTATGGTGGCGAACGGTACGACTGACTACTACCAGAGCCTAGAGTTGGACCGGAGCATCGAGGAGCGTCTTCTGTCATGCAAGAGGCCAGCTTCTGTACACCTCGAGGGACCGTCCAAGCGTCAGGCTTTCCCGTAGAAAGTACCGATACCGTACCAACAGACTTACCGTCCCCCTACATCACATCATCAGACCCCGCCAGTTAGAGCCCTGGGACCCCCGACAGCAGCCGAAGGGAGCTTTTTGTGTATACTACAAGAGGCCAGGCCACGACTCTCTCGTTTGTAGGAAGAGGTTGGGTCAGTGTTTGGCTTGTGGGTCTCCCACCCATCAGCTTCGAGAGTGCCTAGTAGCGAAGCCTAGAGGACAGCTTCCGACTCAGTAGCAGAGGTTTGGACAGCATCTACAGCAGCAGAAGGGGCCTCAGGGGAAGGTTTATAGCCTAGCCCTTGAGCCAGAGCCGGAGCAGGTTTCGGAGCCAGATTACTTAGCTGACGTCATTACAGGTCATGTTTATTTGCATACTTTTCTAGCTCTATGCTTGTTTGATTCTAGGGCATCTTATAGCTTCCTGTCATTAGAGTTTATGCATGAACATCACTTAGTATCTACACCTACTGCGGAGATTAGTAGAGTAATGACGGGAGGAGGACCGGTGCCTATTAGAGCTAGCTATAGATGCTCTATTACTATAGCCGGGAGAGAGTTTGAGGGGCGATTCTTTGTGATGCCACTCCCCGGTTATGATATCATATTGGGGATGGACTGGCTTAGCTATGCCCATGCATCTATAGATTGTCATGAGGGTAGTATTTTGTTCTGTCCCCAGGCACAGCACCATTCAGAGTCAGGAGGACAGGACCGGAGATCAGCCTAGAGCCGAACTGTCATGCGACAGTTGGGGACATAGCATCGCCACACCCTATCATTAGGGAGTTTATGGATGTATTTCCAGAGGATCTTCCAGGACTTTCGCCTGACAGATATGTGGAGTTCACTATAGATTTAGTGCCGGGTTCATCACCAGTATCCCGGGCTTGCTATAGAGTGAATCCCAAGGAGGCCGTAGAGATGAAAGAGCAGATTGATGACCTGTTAAAAAAGGGTTTCATTCGATCCAGTGCTTCTCCATGGGGAGCGCTAGTGCTCTTTGTGCCTAAGAAGGATAGTACAGTCCGGTTGTATATTGACTACCGGGCCTTGAATGCCATCACCATCAAGAACAAATATCCTCTGTCCAGGATAGATGATTTGTTCGACCAGTTGAGTGGGGCAAAGGTGTTTTCCAGGATAGACTTGAGATCCGGGTACCACCAGGTGAAGGTTAGGGCAGCAGACATCCAGAAGACGGCGTTCAACATGAAGTACGGGCAGTACGAGTTTCTGGTGATGTCATTTGGTCTCACAAATACGCCAGCTATCTTTATGAATTTGATGAATAAGACATTTCACCAGTATCTGGATAAGTTCGTCGTAGTGTTTATCAACGACATCCTGATATACTCGAAGACGCCAGAGGAGCATGCAGAGCACTTGCGGATAGTTTTAGAGATTCTGGGACAGGAGAGATTGTTTGCCAAATTGTCGAAGTGCGAGTTCTTTTTAGACCGAGTGGAGTTTCTCGGCCATGTAGTCACTGGAGATGGAATCTCGGTGGATCCCAGGAAGATTGCTGCAGTTGAGACATGGAAGGCTCCGACATCAGTTTCAGAGATCAGAAGCTTTCTGGGTTTAGCAGGCTATTATAGAAAGTTCGTCCAGGACTTTGCTAGGATAGCTGAACCCAGGACGAAGCTGACGCAGAAGGACGCAGAGTACATTTGGTCAGAGGACTGCCAGGCAGCGTTTGAGGAGCTGAAGAGAAGGCTGACGACCGCTCCAGTTCTGGCATTACCTTCAGGTTCTGGAGGTTTCACCATATACAGCGATGCTTCTGGGAAGGGCCTAGGATGTGTCCTACAGCAGCATGGGAAAGTGATTGCTTATGCATCTAGGCAATTGCGGACTCATAAGCAAAATTATCCTACCCATGACCTCGAGTTAGCTGTGGTGATCTTTGCACTCAAGTTATGGAAACATTACTTATACGGAGAGCGTGTGGAAATATTTACTGACCACAAAAGCTTGAAGTATGTGTTCACGCAGAAAGAGCTGAACATGAGGCAAAGACGATGGTTGGAGTTGATGAAAGACTTCGACATCGATTTACAGTATCATCCCGGGAAGGCAAATGTGGTGGCGGATACGCTGAGTAGGCATCCGATGGTATGGTACCTGATGATTGATCAGTATTTGCGGAAGGATCTGGAGAAGCTCGGTATCGAGCTAGTTCAGCCAGAATCAGTGATACAGATGATGGCGCTTGACATTCAGTCAGGTTTGATAGAGCAGATCAGGGAGGCACAGTCTACAGATGAGAGCCTTCACAGACTTCGAGCCCAGGCGTTAGCTGGATTGCTGGATGACTTCACTATAGCAGAGGATGGATCCTTGAAGCTTGGCAGCCGATTGTGCGTGCCGAAGGGAGAGCTGGTAGAGGCAGTCTTGCAGGAGGCATACCGATTGAGATATTCTATTCACCCTGGTGCTAACAAGATGTACCGTGACTTGCGGAAACATCTTTGGTGGCACGGGATGAAGAGGGACGTATCATGTTTCATCTCAAGATGCCTAGTTTGCCAGCAGGTCAAGGCGGAGCGCCAAAGGCCAGCTGGTTTGTTGCAGCCGTTACCCATTCCCGAGTGGAAATGGGAACATATTAAGATGGACTTCGTCTCATGGCTTCCTCGTTCCCAAGGAGGAAAGGATGCCATTTGGGTCATCGTAGACAGGCTGACGAAGTGTGCGCACTTCATACCCTTAAAGGTGGGGCTTTCCACCGAGAAGTTGGCAGAGCTATACATGCAGCAGATAGTTTGCCTACACGGAGTGCCAGTAAGCATCGTGTCGGACAGAGACAGCAGATTTATATCCCACTACTGGAGGAGCTTGCAGGAGGAGTTGGGCAGTAGGCTCAAGTTCAGTACGGCGTACCACCCGCAGACAGATGGGCAGTCCGAGAGGACGATACAGACACTGGAGGATATACTGAGGACCTGCGTTCTAGACTTCGGAGGATCTTGGGAGAGCCATTTGCACTTGGTAGAGTTTTCATACAACTACAGCTACCAAGCCAGTATCGGTATGTCTCCTTTCGAGGTGCTTTATGGACGACGATGCCGCACACCGCTCTTTTGGGATGATGTTGGAGACAGAGTTATGCTTGGGCCAGAGATGATTACGGATGCAGCAGAGAAAGTCGGGATAATCAGAGACAGGCTCAGGGTAGCCCAGGACAGGCAGAAACACTGGGCTGATGCTAGTCGCAGACCGATGGAGTTCGCAGACGGTGATATGGTGCGAGTGAAGATATCACCTACTAGAGGGATGATCCGGTTCGGACGAGGAGGGAAGCTGAGCCCCAGATACATCGGGCCGTTCGAGGTACTTGGCAGGATTGGAGAGGTAGCTTACAGGGTTTCACTTCTACCCAACCTAGCAGGAGTTCACGATGTCTTTCATATATCTCAGTTGAGGAGATATGTTCCAGACCCCAGTCATGTGCTAGATCATTCAGAGTTGGAGGTCGGACCGAGCCTTGCGGTTTCTGAGCAGCCAGTGGAGATATTAGATAGGAGAGAGAAGAGGCTGAGGAACAAGGTTATACCCTTAGTACGAGTAGCTTGGAGCCGTCACTCTCCATGTGAATCTACTTGGGAGAGGGAGTCGGACATGAGGGAGAGATACCCTTACTTGTTCGATCCAACCGCTGCGAGGGAACCACCCGTTCCCGCTTGATACCTTAGAGGTTAGTTTTGATCACAGCCTTAGTCATTTTGTTGCATTGCTTGCTATGTTAGAATATTGTAGGGTCTTCAATCCTTGTGAATTTCGAGGACGAAATTTTTCAAGGAGGGAAGACTTGTAAGCCCCTATTTTTCAAAAAATTATTTAATTAGTGTTAATTAATTATTAATGTCATTTTTAGCCTTAAAATATTTATTATAATTTTTAGGAATTTTTCTAGAATTTTAAATGACTTTTAAATGAGTTTTAAATGATAAAATGTCATTTTGTAATTTTTTAAAATGTTTTTAATGCATTTTGTAATTTATTAAATTGTTTAGATATCGGTTTGCAATTTTCTATTCGTTCATGCAAATTTTATTTGCATATAATAGCTGCGGGAGGGGATTTGCAAATTTTATTTGCATATGGCTACTGTTAGGGACCTATTGCTAAAACCTAAACTTCTAAGGGCCCTAATGCTAAACTGCCGTCACCCACCCCCCCAACGACCTCGGCCACCTGGCCCCGACGACCAGCCGCCATTTTCGGCCAGCGCATGACCCCCCGACCGACTCAACCAGCCTATAAAACCCCCTTCGACCCCCCAGACAAAACCCTAGCTCTACCAACCACCACGACCACCGTAGTCTTTCGTCTCCGATGAAAACCCTAGTCCTAAACCCTAACTCCGGCCACCCCACAGCGCCACCTCCCTAGCTACCCTCACAGTCCCCAACCACTGCCGACGAGCTCGCCACACTGAGACACGACGATCGTCGCCCAAGCGCCACCGTCGCGACGCCTCCGCCGCCGTCCAGCCCCTTCGAAACCTCCCCAGCAAATCGGACACGTGAGTAGCAGTGTCGAAAGCGTGTCTTGCATGTCTCGTGTTTGACGTATGTTGTTCACCGTGTCCTGACGAACATGAAGGTAGGACTGGACACGAGTTTCTTGGCCCGTACGTGTCGTGCTTAGCACAGACACGTAGAATCCTGTGTCCCTAACTGTCCGGACACAGGATCGATTTTATTATATTTTTTATATATAATATTTAACCTAACCTAAATAAATTAAACCTAATCCTAACATAACCAGCGGGCTGACCCCTGGCCAGCCCGACCCAATCAAACCCCACCTCCCCCCCCCCTCCCCCCCCGCGCGCTCTCTGGCTCGAGTTCGAGCCCCCTTACTGTTGTTTCCATTTCTTTTTCTTTTCCTTTTCCTTTTTTCTTTTTTCTGTTATTTATATATATATTTATATATATATGTATATACATATATTTGTATATATATATATGTATTATTATACTGTATTTTATATATATATATATATATATATATATATATATATATATATATATATATATATATGTATATATATATATATATGTATATATATATATATATATGTACTGTATTTATATATATATATATATATATATATATATATATATATATATAAATACAGTACATATATATATATATATATATATATATATATATATATATATATATATATATATATATATATATATATATATATATAAATATATATATATATATATATATATATATATATATATATATATATATGTATGTATGTATGTATGTATTTTTAACATATGTATGCATATATTCATTTTGTATAATTTTGCCTTATTAAAGTATTAATATTTATTTTGCACTTTTACCAATTTGTATTTTAGTGTATTTAAATTACTGCAACCATTTGGTGTCCAAGCCTAGCATGGATTTTTGGGCCCAAATGTGTTTTCACACATTCAAGACCTGTACAAGTCATATTGGACTTGATTCATGGCCTTGGGTCCTGTATTTGAACTTTGGTTCAAATTATATACATGGACAAAATACGCAGATAATTAATTAATTAATTTCAATTGTATGCAATATTGTTTTTGAATTTCTAAAAATACTTAAAGTACTGTTAAAATTCTGAAAAAATAGTATTTAGATACTATGTTAATTTAGCTAATTTAGTATAATTTTTATAGTATTTAATTTACAGTTTTGCCACTAGTTTGGCATATGAAACCAAAACTCATTTTCTGTATACTTAGGAAAACTAATTTTTATAAAATACTTGTACTGGTTAATAAATTCCAGAAAAATTATAATAAATTTCTATAATTAACAAGGATCTTTGTGGTACTTTACTTTGAGTAAAAATAAGCTTTTTGTCTATCTCAAAAACTGTTGAAACATAATGATCATTTGATTTACTTATTGATTAATTACGACTTGTAACTTTTTGTGTTACTTTGAGTTTTAGCCGTGTTGAACCTCACCCCTCACTAGTGTAAAGACCCTAAAAAGTTAGTTAAAGTAGTGTGTCACCCCACATTGGTCTCTTATGCCAAAGTCATCATTTTGGCTAGGTGCCCAGTCACAAGTCGTGTTGCACCAATTAGTGTCCTAGTGTTTTAGCTTAGTGTAAAAAAATTAAGTTTATGTATTTATTTCTACAGTGACGAGTTTGTAGAAGCATGAAAAATATTGCTTTTAGTCCCACATCGGAAAGGAGAAGAAGAAAGGGCTTACTCCATTCTATAAATAGAGCCCCCTTACCTCCTTTGAAAAGGGCACCAACTTCTCTTCCCTCCTTCCAAACTTGGACTCTTCCTATTACGCACCTTCGGGTGCTAAGTAGAAGAAGTCTAGGGCAGCGCGGGCTCATCGGGCTCAGTCAGCTGTCCCAACCTCTGACCATCAAGAGCGTCCCGCTAAGCGGGCCTCTGATGGAAAGTTGTACAGAGCCGCCTGTGTCCAGCCCCCGGCGGCAAACGGACAGAGTGGTTCTCAAGTGTCTCCCAACAAAGATCGAGGGCAAGTGTTTCTATTAGCCCCCACATCAGGGAGCAAACATGATACCTACGTACTCGTGTGTTCGGGATACCCGGGCCCACAAAGCGAGTGCACGGGCAGATCGAGACATTCCTCATACGAGTCATAAGACATTCCTCATGCGGCTCGGTCATGAGACGTCCTTCATGCAGCTCGGTCATGAGACATTCCTCATGCGGCTCGGTCATGAGACGTCCTTCATGCGGCTCGATCATGAGACATTCTTCATGCGGCTCGGTCATAAAATCTTTCATACGGCTCGGTCATGACGACCTTCATGCGGCCCAAACATCGACACTGCTCATGCGGCTCAATGTTGACGACTGGACACGTGTCCTAAAGTCAATCAAATCTTGGGCCAAATCCCAATAATCTGGGACACGTGGCAGAAGAATGAATTAAATTTATTCATTAAGATTCGCAGATGTCAGCAAATCATCATGACGAAGATTTATTGCAATCAGCATTAATTGTTGATGGGATTTGGCATAATCCATATTAACGGCCCAGATCTTTCATGTTCAAGACTAATGGTCCAGATTGGTTAATCATCAGGCCGCCGCCACTTTGAGAACGGGTAATCATCCAAACCCTAATGATGCCCCCACTATTATAAATAGCAAGGTGCCATTCCCTTGTAAATAAAGAAAATATAGAGAGATATACAAAAAGAAACCAGAGAAGAATACGTATACACAGAGAGACTTCCCCCATAGTCAGAGAGAGAATATACACAGAGAGAGAGAAGCCAGGAGAGCAATCAGAGAGAGAGAGCAAGAAGGCATTTCTTCGTCAACGACCAAGCAGATCTTCCCCGAGTCAAGGCTGCGTACCGATCGTCCAAGGAATAAGACAGAGCGGCCGTCGCTTTCCTGAGCCTTTATCGTCACCCCCCAGAATCTAAAATAAACAATCGTACTTAGACTGCTGTACCTAGGTTTTCATCCCTAGGCTTTCTTTGTACGAGCGAGTTTATATTGTGAGTCTAAGTTCAGTCCTCCGATAATTGTTCTGTACTTTCACAATCAATGGCAAACACGATGGCGACTCTGCTGGGGACTAACTTCTCCACGGCTGAGGAGTTGGTGACGCAATCGGACGCAGCCAAACTTGGCTCTACACAACAGAAGATGGTCGTACGCTTCGACCAACAGGCGTTCGAAGAGATGCTCTCTGAAGGTAGCACTGGCCCGGTCCAGAAGCACACCCGCACCATAAAGGCTCGCAAAGAGTGGAGGCCAAAATCATTTGCTCCCCCGCAAGCCCTTGATGGGGTGCTCTCTATTGCTCAAGATGGCGAGAAAGACTCCCCTGCGGCCCCACTTCAGACCGTAGACAACTCTGCTGTCCCCAAGTCCGGCAGAAGAAAACACTATGATGCTGGACTTGCAGGGGCAAAGAGGAACTCTACGCGGTCTGAGCTGCAGAAGAGTATTAGCCACAGGGAGAAAGTCCATACGGCTACAACCGCCGACCGCATAAAGAAAACTCATGCGGCCACATCTGTCAGCCGCATAACTTATGCGGCTACAATTGCCAACCGCACGGATGAGACTCATGCAGCTACTAAAGTCAACCGCTTGCAGAAAACCCATGCGGCCACAGATGCCAACCGCATACGGTCAGCCTGCACGGTCGTGACTCCTAACCGCATAAAGACTCATCCTTCAACAAAAGACAGCCGCATGCAGATAGCCTGTACGGTACCCAATACTAGCCGCATAGCATCCGTCCCACGCTTCTCTCGATCAGTCTTCGACCGGCTCCCATGCGGTCCTGACTCTGATCATTATCTGGATGATAATCCAGACTCTGTGGTATTCGACTTAGACTCCTCCTATTACGCACCCACAAGTGCTAAAAGGAGGAAGTCCAGGGCAGCGCGGGCTCATCAAGTCTAGACGACTGCCCCAACCTCTGACTATTGGGGCGTCCCACTGATTATCACGCGGGCCTCTGATGGGAAGTTGTATAAGACCACTCAAGTCCAGCCCCCGGCGGCAAACAGACAAAGTGGTTCCTCTGACCTGCGCGAGGTTGTCCTCCACAAACGCAAGGAAAGAGAAGGAGCTTCGGGGTGTAAAGAGCCCTCACACAGACATCAATGCACCCAGATCATCGTCAACTGCTGTTGCAGCAACGCGGCGGTGACGGAAGACCGGCCATCCGTCTTCCAAAGACTACATCACCCGAGCTCAGAAGACGAGACACCTCCTGTTGTCTCCTGCAAATTCGTGCAGAAAGTTCTCGCCAAGGGAAGAGGAAAGAAAACGAGTATCTCCAGCCCAAAGGTGTCAACTACTACAGCTAAGAAACCGTCGTCTAAAGGGATATCCTCCACTGGAGTATTTCAACACACCCGTTCGAAGACGAAAACTGCTACAGTAGGAAGTTCGTCGTCTGCAACATTGGGGGTCGTCGGAACTGGGGGTAGCACTCCTCCAAACATCTACGACAATCCGACATTCCAGGAATACGGACCGGAGGAAGCAAATCCTCCGACGGATACAACAGATACCGACGTCCCCAAGGACATCCTAGACGAAGCAAGCTTCGAAGCCGGGGGTAGTATTCCTTCCGAGTCTGAACCTGAAGAGAACATCCCCACATATCCTGATGATTTCTCGATGCACGGGTACGACTCGGAGGGTACATCCTCCACCACTCCTTCCGTCACTCCTCATGTGAAGACGGTGTTCATGACAGACAGCAATCAAGGCAATTCCGGTGATCGCCAGCGCATCGACACTTTGGAGGCCATATTGTACGCCTTGGTCAAGTCTGTAGACGAGATCAAAGCGGCGCTTCCTAATCTGCAGGGGGTGACACCTGGCCAGACAAGCACGGGTCCCCCAATCAACGTAGATTCAAATTCGGCGGCACCGAACCCGGACAATAATCCTCCCGAAGTAACGGCTCCGACTGTGACAGATGAGACACGAGAAGTAAGGAGAGAAGTTCAAGAGCTCCGAGCCATGTTCTACGCCAGAGAAAACTCTCAAGACTTCAGAATACGGCAACCATATCCTGCTGAATGGAGGGATGTTCCATTCCCACCAAGATATAAGCCGTTCAATATCAACCCCTATGATGGCAAGACCTCAGCAAGTCGGTACATCACTTACTTCGAGGTCACTACCGACCATCTGCCCCATGATGACGCTATCTTGACACGGTTATTCATTGGGGCATTGGAAGGAGTCGCCTTCGATTGGTACCGTAACCTGTCGGACAATTGCATCCATTCCTTCGCTGGCTTCAAACGCCTGTTCTTGGAGAGGTTCTATGAGGTAGGGCAGGATGTCACAATGTCTACCCTCATGGACGTCATTCAAGGAGAGAAAGAGCTGACGAGGAATTACATTGAGCGGTTTCGCCAAACCGCAATGAAGTTACCATCTGGCAACCTGGACTCCTCCTTGATCGAAATTTGCCAAAAGAGACTACTCCCAACAATCAGTCTCTGGATGGGCGAGAGTCATTTCAAGGACTGGAAGGCTTTTATCATTAGTGCTACAAGTGCCGAAGAACGATTAAAGAAGGCTCGCCAACTGGGATTACATATCTCAGAGGGAGAGAACAAGAGCAAGCGTCCCAGCACCACCAATGACAATGGGGGTAGCCCCTCCAACAACCGGGACAACAGAGGCAAGCAGGCTATGGTGGCCGATACAGCCCAGAAGCCTGAGTCGCAACCTGCGGACAAACAATGGCCTCAAATCACTTACTCTTTTGAAGACGGTCACGTCAAGCCTATCTTGGACATGCTCATACAAGGAGATAGGATTCAGCTTCCTCCACCAAGACGGGAGCCTCGGCCGGCTGATCTGGAGAACCCAAAGTTCTGTCATTACCACCGCTACGTCCACCATGCTACGCACGACTGCTACCAACTGAAACGATATATCCAAAACCTCATCGATTCGAACGCTCTGGCCATCGATTTCGAGGAAGTAACCGTGGCAGCCAACATGGTGTCCGTACAATTCGGTAGCTTCCCTCCAACAGAGACCCAGGACGGGGTTATACCCATCCCTCTGGCAACGATGGAGATTGCTAATCTCCCGCCTGCTCAAGCTGCTGGTCTAGTACCCCCCACCACCTCACGAGGGGAAATCATGTGGGTCCATCCGGACCTAGTCCACGAGGTAACTCAGTCCACTCCATCTTCTAAAAAGAAAAGTGGAAAAGTCAGATCCTGCCGTACCACCTCAGTAGATGAAGAGGAAGTCACGGCCGTTGTTACTCGATCCGGAGCACAATCTCAACCTGTGGCTGAAAACTCGACTGATGATCATCCGCCCATTACCACGGATGCTCCGGGACCGGCTCAGCCTTCGACGACCGACAAGCCTAGGCCGAAGGAGACTCGCTTCGACAAATCCCTCCGAAAGGAAACATCTCAGGGGCTGGAGAGGCCCTACAACTTCGACATCTTGGCGCAACTGGCCAATACACCGGCCAAATTGTCCTTATATGAACTCCTGAGGCTCTCAAAGGATGTCCGTACAGCTTTGAGCGATGCACTTCAAAATGCCGATGCGTACCTGGCTCAGGTCAACCTCACGGGAGAAAATCAGCCCGCAGACCTCCAAGACAGTGCCTGTACGGGAGCAATGCCCAACATCGTCTTCACTCCACAAGACATGCTCATCAAGACTAATCTACACGATCGCCCATTATACTACACAGGCTACATCGGCGACATAAAGTTGGACCGGATGCACATTGACCCTGGGTCTTCCATAAGCATCATTCTAAAAGGACTACTGCATCATCTTCGCATCCCGATGCATCGCCTGACCCCTACAAACACCGCCATGAGTGGGTTCAATTCGGGCAGGAGCTACCCAATCGGGAAGATCCGTCTAAAATGTCAGATTGGCGATCTCCAATCAGAAGTCACTTGCTACGTCATAGATGCCGACACTTCGTACAACATCCTTTTGGGGCGCCCTTGGATACACGATTACATGATCGTGCCTTTCACGCTACACCAATGCTTCAAATATGTTGACAAGCACGGCTTCGTGAGGACAGAATTTGCTGACATCGATCCCTTCAAAGGGGTCGAATCTTATTACTCGGACTCCTGCCTATACGAAAAGTCGAAGAGGCACCTTGAAGGAGGAAATGAACAAACTGATGTTGAAGCAACCACGGGATCAGAAGAACCTCTGACAATCCACCTCCAGGCTCGCAAGCCAGGCAATTCCGTACCCCTTACGTCCACGCTGCGTAAGGACGCGATCAGCCTCTCGGCACAGGAAGAGCAGTTGAGTATCCGGCTGCCAAGGTCCGGCCAAGTGCCGAGACCCACAACAGGGCCACTGACAATCAGATTACCGAGAGTCGGTCAACCCCAAACGGAGAAGCTCAATCCCTCCGATCGGCCACTGACGATACGCCTTCCCAAGAAGGGTCGTCGCCCCGATGCAAGGTCTGACACTTCTAGTGAACCAGCCACTCCTCGCTCCACGTCAAGTGCCAAACTGGGGGTCGCTAGTCCGCCAACAACTCCACGATCTACTCCATCAACTGAACCCCTGATGATCAAGTTGCCCAAATTATCCTCTCAGTCTGCATTTACACAGGGGTGGCTGAAGAAGAGTTGGAGCTGGCCAAGTATGTGGCGGCTCATACTGAGACTTGCTCATGTTGCCCATCAACGGCAACTTCCTGAAGAAGTATTACGTCCGAAACGACATCCAAAAAAAAAAGAAAAAAAAATCCCTGATGATTGAGTTATGTACCCCCCGGTACCGCTGAACTCACATTCCGCCTCCAAATTTCCTAGATTGGTGAGTTATGTACCCCCCGGTACCGCTGAACTCACATCCACTCCAGATTATCTAGTCATGTACCCGCTGGTACCACTGAACTCACATCCACATTCTCTCCAGATTACCGAGTCATGTACCTACTGGTACCGCTGAACTCATATCCACAATATTCCAGATTTTTGAGTCATGTACCCTCTCGTACCACTGAACTCATATCCCAAATTCTCAAGTCATGTACCTGCTGGTACCTCTGAACTTACACTTTTCCAACATTCATGGATTGTCGAGTTATGTGCCCATCGGTACCCCTGAACTTACATCCCGGTCACTCTTTTGAAAGAAAGTCATGTATAATCATACCGCTGAACTTTCTTCCTACAAGAGATCCTCCCTCATGATCTAATACCTGCACTCCCAGTGCACAACAAAGGTAACGGATCCACAAATTTCCAAGACGACCATGTCCTCATCACCTCTGAGTCGTCCCATTTTTACCAAAAACAAATCACCCCTACATAGAATTTTTATGTCCTCATTACCTCTGAGTTATTCTACGTACCCTCCTTCATTGAGCCCACTCCTGTCATGTCCTCATTACCTCTGAATGGGAAGGCTCCGTCGAAGAAACCTTCATACTTGCCATGTCTTCATTACCTCTGAGTAAGTATGATGATCCCCTTTCGACCTATTACCTGTACCCACAACTGGAGTACGCCAAGGGTAATGGGTCCATAAATGTCCTCTGTTGACCACAAATGTCCTCTGTTGACCACAAATGTCCTCTGTTGACCATAAATGTCCTCTGTTGACCACCAATACCCTCCGTCGAGTTTGCTCCTGCCATGTACTCATTACCTCTGAGTAGGAAGACTCTACGTTCAAAAAACTTTCCTACTTACCATTTCCTCGTTACCTCTGAGCAAGTATGTCAGTTCTCTTTGAACTTATTATCCGTACCTAAAACCAAGGTATGCCAAGGATAATAGGCCCACAAATGTCCTCTGCTGACCACAAATGCCGTACTAGGTCCCTTAGTACATCCACATCTTTCCTCATCATCACATGCTTTCGGAGCCCAGCTGTTCTATAGCATTCTTTCACCCAATGCATAGAACTTCCATGTTGATAGCACCTCTGAGTTGTTCTATGTATCCTTATTCGAATTCGCTCCTACCATATCTATATCACCTCTGAGTAGGAAAGCTCTACCATCAACCTTATATTTACCACGTCCATACCACCTCTGAGTAAATATGATGGTTTCCTCTCTTAACTTATTATCCGTACCTAAAACCAAGGTACGCCAAGGATGATAAGTCCACATAAAATCCCCAGCAGAAGTACCTAAACCTATCACGTCCATGCTACCTCTGATTGGATTGCCACACCTAAACAAATCTACTTTCCATGCTTCTTATTCAAAGTGTTCCAAATTTGCAATTTGGAAACTTTGAAGGGGGCCCTGTAGAAGCATGAAAAATATTGCTTTTAGTCCCACATCGGAAAGGAGAAGAAGAAAGGGCTTACTCCATTCTATAAATAGAGCCCCCTTACCTCCTTTGAAAAGGGCACCAACTTCTCTTCCCTCCTTCCAAACTTGGACTCTTCCTATTACGCACCTTCGGGTGCTAAGTAGAAGAAGTCTAGGGCAGCACGGGCTCATCGGGCTCAGTCAGCTGTCCCAACCTCTGACCATCAAGAGCGTCCCGCTAAGCGGGCCTCTGAGGGAAAGTTGTACAGAGCCGCCTGTGTCCAGCCCCCGGCGGCAAACGGACAGAGTGGTTCTCAAGTGTCTCCCAACAAAGATCGAGGGCAAGTATTTCTATTAGCCCCCACATCAGGGAGCAAACATAATACCTACGCACTCGTGTGTTCGGGATACCCGGGCCCACAAAGCGAGTGTACGGGCAGATCGAGACATTTCTCATGCGAGTCATGAGACATTCCTCATGCGGCTCGGTCATGAGACGTCCTTCATGCGGCTCGGTCATGAGACATTCCTCATGCGGCTCGGTCATGAGACGTCCTTCATGCGGCTCGATCATGAGACATTCTTCATGCGGCTCGGTCATAAAATCTTTCATGCAGCTCGGTCATGACGACCTTCATGCGGCCCAAACATCGACACTGCTCATGTGGCTCAACGTTGACGACTGGACACGTGTCCTAAAGTCAATCAAATCTTGGGCCAAATCCCAATAATCTGGGACACGTGGTAGAAGAATGAATTAAATTTATTCATTAAGATTCGCAAATGTCAGCAAATCATCATGACGAAGATTTATTGCAATCAGCATTAATTGTTGATGGGATTTAGCATAATCCATATTAACGGCCCAGATCTTTCATGTTCAAGACTAATGGTCCAGATTGGTTAATCATCAGGCCGCCGCCACTTTGAGAACGGGTAATCATCCAAACCCTAATGATGCCCCCCACTATTATAAATAGCAAGGTGCCATTCCCTTGTAAATAAAGAAAATATAGAGAGATATACAAAAAGAAACCAGAGAAGAATACGTATACACAGAGAGACTTCTCCCATAGTCAGAGAGAGAATATACACAGAGAGAGAGAAGCCAGGAGAGCAATCAGAGAGAGAGAGAGCAAGAAGGCATTTCTTCGTCAACGACCAAGCAGATCTTCCCCAAGTCAAGGCTGCGTACCGATCGTCCAAGGAGTAAGGCAGAGCGGCCGTCGCTTTCCCGAGCCTCTATCGTCACCCCCCAGAATCTAAAATAAACAATCGTACTTAGACTGCTGTACCTAGGTTTTCGTCCCTAGGCTTTCTTTGTACGAGCGAGTTTGTATTGTGAGTCTAAGTTCAGTCCTCCGATAATTGTTCTGTACTTTTACAATCAATGGCAAACAGAGTTACCAGACATCTATATCACTTTTATCGTAGCTTGCTTTGCTTTGCTAGAGGTAAGTACTTTCTACAAACTTTACATACTGCTATAAACCATAAAATTGTGATTCACCAACCATGTTAAATGCTGATCCTTGGGGTAGCAAGTTAGAACTTTACATCTTGTATTACTTTCAGTCTCTACCATGTTTAGATAGTATCTCTTATCTCTCACATGTTTAAATAACGGGTTAAGGGAAAACTGTTAGTATTGTACGTGAACATGACCCCCTTCTCCGTATGTATTTACCGTGCTCGGTGACATTCTATATGTGACCTTGTCGTATGTTCTGATATCACGTTTGTGTATGGATATACACCGATGCCGTTCGTGCACGTATGTGCATACCAGAAAACTTGATATGTACCGCTGTACATCCTGTTCACCTATTGACCGATTCACGTACATGATACGGTTTTAAACTTTTAAACTACATGTTGTTATTTCAAAAAATAACCAATTAAACCATGATATGCCATGATTCCAGTTTATTACATTCTTGTTCATGCTTCGTATATTTAGTTTGTTAGAATCAGTACTTGCTCCCGTCCTGACAGGATAACGTTGTAGGTATCCTTACTGAGGAGGAGTTACTCTGCGACACATATTATGGAGATACTGCCGAGGACCCGGCTTTGCTTCACGAGGATGTTCCTGCGGAGAACCTCGCCTAGTTGTCTTTTTGCTTTAGACTTTTGAGTGTAGTCATGTATCAGACTACGTATTTTGTAACTGGACATGTATCCAGTTTTACATTTCAGACTTGTACTTTGAACTTATTACTATATGAGACGACTTTTGTGTTTGGAGCATTTATGACTTTTATTCACTTATAGAACTGTTAGCACATTTAGTCTTATCCTGTTGTCTTTAGAACAGCTTACTACGTTTATCTCAAACGTAGGCTGGGCATGACTCGGTCAGGCCCAACAATTTGGGTAGCGGGTCGTGACAACTCCAGAACATTGAAGCCGATGCCCTAGCGGGCCTTGCCGCTTCCCTGGCAGTTCCAAATCATGCTCATCATTTGGTTGACGTAATAACCTATGAATTGGTTTGTCCTAAGAACAACGTGCAATTTGCTGTGAGTTACTCTTCCCTGGCGGTTGACGAAACACAGGACTGGAGACTTCCATTTATTGACTTCGTAGTCTATGGTATCTTGCCAGAAAATTCGAAAGAAGCCACTTCTATTAGAAGACGTTCCCTCAGATTCTTCTACGATACAGAGACAAAAATGCTGTATTGGTGATACTATGATGGATTACTGCTCCGGTGTTTGTCAAATATGAAAGCCAAAGAAGCCGTGCACGAAGTTCACGATAGCGTTTGCAGGGCCCATCAACCTGGCCCAAAATTATAAGACCGCCTTCGCCGGATGGGCTATTACTGGCCTACGATGGTAGCAGATGCGATAGACTATGCAAGAAAATATAAAGCTTGTCAGGTCCACGTAGATTTTATACACCAACCATCCGAATTCCTACATCCGACGGTAGCATTCTGGCCATTTGAGGCATGGAAAATGGACATCATTGGTCCAATCACCTCACCTTCATCTAGAGGATACCGCTTTATACTCGCAATTACAGACTACTTCTCCAAATGGGCGAAAGTTGTTCCGCTTGCAGAAGTGAAGACATCAAACGTGATCGACTTTGTTAAGCATCATGTCATTTATCGCTTTGGACTACCTCGAAGGATCATCCACGACAATGGTCTGCAGTTCGCAAGCCATGCCTTCTATCGGTTTTGCGACAAACATCGAATTTAGAATATTGCTTCAACACCATACAACCCGACGGCTAATGGTCTGGCTGAAGCTTTCAACAAAACTATAATCAAGCTTCTCAAGAAGTTCGTGTCCTCAAACAAACATGACTGGAATAAAAAGCTTGGCGAATGCTTATGGGCGTACCGTACTATAGTCCGGAGAGCCACAGGGAACACACCATTCTCTTTGGTATACGAAAGTGAGGCAGTTCTCCCATTGGAAATTCAAATCTCCTCGCTCCGCGTTGCCCTCACTTACCGACTAACGTCGGATGATAAAATACCGTCGTCGGCTACAAGAATTGGAGGCCTTAGATGAGAAGCGTCTGCTAGCTCAACAACGAATCGAGCTTTATCAAGCACACATCTCTGGAGCCTTCAACAAAAAGGTCAAACTGAGAACATTCTAAGTAGGCGATCTTGTGTTGGCAGTTCGGAGGCCGATGGTTATGACTCATAAAATTGCCGACAAGTTCCAGTCCAAGTGGGAAGGCGCATTTATCATCGAGGCTGTATTCTCCAATGGTGCATACCGTCTCGCAAAGCAAAACGGAGACTTGCTCATGATGCCCATCAACGGCAAGTTCCTGAAGAAATATTATGTCTAAACGATACCCTAATCAACCGGATTGTTGAGTTATGTACCCTTAGGTACCACTGAACTCATACTCTGGTTACTCCAAATGAATTCATATCGCATCTTCTGGGCGGCAAGTCATGTATGATCATACCTCGAAACTTTCCCCCTAGAAGAGCATTTTCCTCAGAAACTGTTACCCGCGCTTTCAGTGCATAAAAAAGGGAAACAGGTCCACAAAATTTTCGAAACAACCACATCCTCATTACCTTTGAGTTGTTTCTGTTCCATCACAAACAAATCACCCCTTACTTAGAACTTCCACGTCCATATTACCTCTGAGTCGTTCTATGTATCCTTCGTTGAGTCCACTCCTGCCACGTCCTCATTACCTCTGAGTAGGAAGACTCCGTTGTAAAAATCCCATATTTACCACGTCTTCATTACCTCTGAGTAAGTATGTTGGTTTTCTCTCGACTTATTATCCGTACCAAAAAAACCAGGGTACGCCAAGGGTAATAAGCCCACGAATGTCCACAGTTGACCACAAATGTCTGTAGCTGACCACAAATGTTGTACTAGGTCCTCTAGTACATATACCACTTTCCTCAGCATCACATGCCTTTGGAGCCCAGTTGTTCTATGGCATTCTTTCGCCCAATACCAAGAATTTCCATGTCCACCTTACCACGGAGTTGTTCTAGGTATCTATCTTGAGCCCACCCCTACCATGGCCTCAGTACCTCTGAGTATGAAGGTTTTATCATCAAATCCCATATTTACATCGTTCAAGTAAATATGTTGGGTCTCTCTATCGAACTTATTATCCATACCTAAAACTAATGTATGCCAAGGGTAATAGGTCCACATAAAGTCCTCCAGTAGGGGCAAGTACCAAACACAACAGATACCACAAATAAAGGATGAGGTAAACATACTCATTTATTCAAAGTCAAAAGTGCTACATTTTCTGGGACCACGTCCTTATTTTAAAAAAAAGAAAAAAAAAAGAAAAAAGAAATGGAGGGACATAATGTAACGCCCCAGTTCTGGAATACGGGAACGTACACGGCCAGCTACACCGTATAAGGTACGAATACGCTATACGGTGATGACGGCTGTCCAGTCTGGTTGGGTATCCTAGCATGCAATCAATCTATGGCCTAAATCCGATCTCATATCCACAGGTAAATCACAATGAAACAATATCAAGAGAGATAATCACATGAAAAACAGGAAATACTCATATAAAAATCTGGAATCTACAGTACAGGATAATAATGTAGACAAGTATACCTTCCCACAGTTCCTAGCATGGTCTGGAACTAAAGCACACCCTACAAGTCAAGTCTGGAAGATCCACCGGGTCGGTCTCAGACAATCTGGGAACAATCCAGGGTTGGTCAGGCCAACCGCAGCAAGTACCAGAAAGGAAAGCTCAAGGACGGGCGAAGAAAACCAGCAGAATAAAATATGACAAGAATAACATCTAAAAACAGTACAGAAAGGTAAGGGATCGTGCGGTACCAACGCACGATAACAATCCACAAGTATAGTGAAGCTAACACAATCACAATCTCCCTAGCATCCACTAACACCTGCATTGCCAGCTGGAAATCAATATCAGTTGGCTAGCCGGCAACAAACCAAACAACACAGAAGGACAAGCGGCCACACAATGCCTACGGCTTTCTATTATTAGCTAACTAGGGTTATCACAGGCCTAACAAGATGCAGTTGAGAATTTTCCAGTCCCAAGTCCTGTAGACTATCTAGTTATCCTTCCGCAGGTTGAGAGTATGGTTGGGTACATCACCCAGGAGACGATATACCCTTAGGTGACTTAGAGGTGCAACACATGACAATGTGCTGGAAATGTCCTCTACTCGTCGGTAAGCTACAAGTCCATTAAAGCGCCCAGATAACGAGATTGCTTGTGACTGGAAATTCTCCATGTTCTAGTTTGATCTAATCATTAGCCTAATCCAATTTAGTATGAGTCCCTGGCCGTGGTACCCAGGGAGTCACGTCCTAGACATGATGCAAGACAAGACAAGTAGATTGTACAAGCACAATCAGGAAAATCAACTACGGTGTCAAGACAAGGTCATACCTAGCAAGTCAGGACTGGCTGTCGCAACAGCGGTCAAGAGTAAACATGTCATGTCAAGAGTACTAGCCAGGAGTGCGCCACCATGGGCCACTATCAAGAATCAAGACAGGTCCAGGTCATCGTGTAATACCAGGAACAAGGTCAAACCTATCAGTCACAAGAAGTCACATGCCCAAATCGTGACATGGATATCAAGTTGGTTACAAGATCAAAATCTCCATTATAATAGTCTCTCAAGTACACATGGGAACCTACAGCTCAAATCATCAAGTCGGTCCATCCACCAGATCAATCTAGCAAGAGTCTCCCATCCATGATGGAGTGAATATCACGTCAATAAAGACAACCACCAAATACCAAGCTCATTCCCCTAACAATGCTAGGCCCTCTGACTCACAAGAATCCTCCAAGTCAATGATCACAAGCCACTAGAAAATAAGCCCCTCAACTACCAAGACACAGCAATCAAACCAGGTTCTCCAACTACCGGAATACACAAAGGTACCAGGTTTTGGGCATTTGAGAAGTCGAGTAAAAATCATATAATAATACCCTCGATATTCTCCTCGTTCCGCGAGACAGTCGTACCAGTATCCAAAATCCAAAAGTCCTCGAAGACATATCTGATCAAATTAGAACATCATCAAAGAACTAGCAACACTATCTAAGAATCCACTTAGTCTACCATTATCACTATCTCAATATCATATCCCCTCATAGTCAATCCTCGAATTAGATCATAATCCCAACACATGGGTCAACACTAATCAACGCCGTCGAAAGATGGCAAGGATTGTGTGAACCACTCTGGATCAGATCCACAACCCTTAAACCAAACAAGGACCAGGGTTGCAGACCTTTACCCGAGTAGAACCGCTCTCCTTACAAAATCCAACGGACAAGACAGGTCAAGACGCTAGGCGACTAATCTAGTCGGGAGTCTACCTAGCAGGCAATAGGATCAGGGATGCTATACCAAGAAGAACATGCATGAGTTCAGTCTCGCAAACCAAAGGAATGGTTCTTCCCAATCCTTCGAACCAAATTCCCAACCGGGAATTCTGGAAAAATTCGACAGAGTCTCCTCTGTATTCTGGACAGGAGCTCCCAGTGAATTAGGGCTAAAATCCACTCGGCGCAACCCGCCGCGGAATTGCAGAATCGCAGACTGAGAACACTAAGTCTCAGCTACCAGCAGCACTACGATGCGTACTGGGAACAAATCGATAGCCGAGAACACTAAGCCCCGGCCTCCAGCAGCGCTATGAGGCGTACTGGGAAATCAATCGAACCCGAGACCACTAATGTCTCGGCCTCCAGCAGCACTACAATGTGTACTGGACGCCAAGCCAACATGCATAATAATAAAATAATCGCCTCGCAGGGCGTACCATAACACATGTCCATAAATCCCTAACCCAAACATAATCACCGCCACAAGTAAAGTTAGCAAAAGCCGTTACCCGACCGCGAGTCGGACACGGGGCACATGGGGACAATCCGTACAAGTGAGTCGTGCTCGTGTCCTCGGAGGTGTGGATGACCCATCCGAGTCGGCCGATACGGTCTATCCCAGTATCGGACCAAGCTAGTCTTGGTTATCATGGCAGTTCTACTGCTAAGCTACACTACTCATGATTATACAATTTTACAATAAATTAAATACAATAAAATCCAGGAGAGAAGGCAAGAGCTGCCGATAAGCAAGGGATACTTGCCTAGAGGGCTCGGCTAGGTAAGCAAGTCTTCGGCAGTCGTGATCCAAGCTAGCACGCCAATCGAGATCCTCAGAACACACAATAAACAATCATTAGAATCAAATAATAAAATAATGACAAAATCACGAAGAATGGCATGAGGCTATACCGTACGGGTCCCGTAAGTAGCGCAAGAATCTGGCACAAAAATCGAGGCACACGGACCGATACGGGCACGCAAATCGAGATGCACACGTATATCGAGATGCGCACGAGAATCGAGATGACTCGAATATCGAGATGAACGAGAAACACGTGAACGTAAATCGAGACGCGCACGTAGATCAAAAAAATCACGAATATCAGAATGGCCCACGAATCACGTGACACACAAGTCGAGACGAGCACATAAATCGAGGCAACACAAGATACATTATGACACAATTGATACGACACGTAAATCGGTATGTGCACGTAAACCGAGATGACACGGGTTACGAGGTACGCACAAAGGCCGAGACACGGGGATCGAGACAGCGTACCAACCGAAGTAGCACATTGTCCGAGGCAGCGCGGGGCTCGAGGCGTCCCGCTGCCCATGACAACGCGTGAATCGAGGGCGCATGAAAATTAAAAAAGGCACAAACCGAGGCATACGCAGAATGAGGTGCACGCAGACCGAGGCATATGCAGAACGAGGCGCACGCAGACCGAGCAGCGCACTGCTCGAGGCAGCACGTGCACCGAAGTACGTGGCCCAAAGAGCACACAGCTCGAGGCTGGCTCGCTGCTCGAGCAGCGCGGGGCCTAAGGGCTTCCCGCAGCTCGAGGCAACGCTGTCCCCGTGTGCGGCGGCTGCTCGCCGGAAAGAAGAGAAGAAGAAGGGGCGGAGGAGCTGGGAAGAGAGGGAAGCGGTTACCAGGGAGGTGTTGGCGGCGGCCATGGGTGGTGGCGATCGCGGCGGAGGAGGCCGGCCGATAGGGAGGAAGAGAGCAGCGGTGGTGGTGCTGGTGGCGACGAAGGAGGCCGGCCGAGAGGGAGACGGCGACGGCGACGATGATGGTGGCACTGAAGATGGGGATGATGGTGGCAGCGGTGGTCGTGGCGGCCGACGGAGGAGAACGGAAGAGGGAGAAGTGGTGGTGGCGCCGGAGATGGAGGTGGTGGTGGCGAGGGAGGCGACGGCGATGATGGTGATGGTCGTGAAAGCGGTGGCGGTGGCTGAAGATGGTGGAGACGGCGGCGGGGGCGTGGCCGCGGCGGAGCTGGCCGAAGGGGAGGGAGACAGCGAGCGAGAGAGAGGGAGATGAGAGGCCGAGGGAGCAAGAAAGAGGAGAGTACAGGAGAGAGAGAGTGGGGGAGGGGCTGAGTGAGCGGAAGAGAGGATTGGGGGGAAGCTGCTCCATGGAAAGAGGGAGAGAGAGAGTTAGGTTAGAGAGATGGGAGGGTTAGATATTTAGGATTTAAATAATAATAATAATAATAATAACAATAATAATAATAATAACAATGATGATGATAATTAATAATAATAAAAACAATTTAATAAAAGCTAGCCATGTTAACCCCTAATAATAATAATAAAATAATATTAATAACAATTAAATAGAGACAATAATCAAATGTCATGCCTAAACAATTAAGGCTAACCAAAGTCCGAAAAATAAATAAAATTTTAAACAATTACGAAATTTGAAAATAACTCATATACGATCATATACCTATTACCAAAATAGGGATATGACATCCTACCCACCTTACAAAAATTTCGTCCTCGAAATTTCAAAATTATCAAAATAGGGTTTTCAAAAGTAGTACATATATATCTGCCATGAAAACTCTACCCACCTTACAGAAATCAAGTAATACAATAAGAAACGAACAAAATCTCAATATGAAAACATCAAAGGGAACAAGGTCTAGCTAAATAAATCAGCTCGCAAGGTAAACCCAAAACATCGAAAGAATCTCGAAAATCAAATTCTCGTACACACGAAATAACCCCATAAATCAAAACAAGTACAAAATATCGAAAACAATGTCCAAAAACGAAAAATCCCAACTGCATAAAAATTTGCATAAAATCGTAAAATACAGGATATCTGTCTCGAACCAATGACCGTAGTTCCTAATATCCGAAAAATGTGTCATGATCATTCCTTACCACGCCATCTGGAAAGGCTGCAAAAGACTCACCATGACACTATAATCGAGCGGCTGCAACTTTCGTTACCACGCCGTCAAGGTATACTTGGGTCACCCGGTACTCTTGACAAATACCTAAAACGAATCAAATCCATAACCCAAATATCCGAATCACAAAAATTCACAAAATCTCTAACAATGTAATGAGAGTCCTAGAAAATAATCAAAATCCAAAATCCAGGTGAATCGTAACACACATCCAAAAATATCTTCAACAATAACCACAAGATAGCTTTTCTAGGAAAATACTCCAAACCAAGAATCCATATCAAAACATAATGTATAGAAAGTATATCTATAATCAAAATAATATCTGAAACAAATAATCATGAGTGCGGAACTGTCCGGAATCAAGGAAGCCAAATCGATACAAGAATATCCCTCGGATACTCAACAAATGTTAAAATATCCAATCTCGGAGTCCAGATGAAATCTTCATTCCGCAGCAATCCAGCCAACGCTCGAAGAGGGTGATAATGAAACTAAGTCAACACGAAGTCAACACACGAAATGGATAACAGAAAAACAAACAAGGCGAAACACCGGTAGAGAGTACAGAACCCAAAATAAATAATTATGTAACCCAAATAATGGAGATAAGATAACATCTCATCAAATAAGGTGATCGACATGACCAACTATAGGATCATATCTATCAAACAAGGATCAGAGATAGATAACACGAATAAGACATGGCCAAGCAAGGCAGGTCCAAGTAGAGATGAGGACCAGTTCACAGGTTCAAGGGAGCGAAGGACAAATGTAACAAGTGGGAATACCAAGGAATAGTGGACTGAGATCAATAATCATGTGATACCCAACAATATCTCAAAACGAGACCTGTATGGGCCACCACTAAAACTATGTAACACCCCAGTTCTGGAATATGGGAATGTACACGGCCAGCTACACCATATAAGGTACGAATACGCTATACGGTGATGACGGTTGTCCAGTCTGGTTGGGTATCCTAGCATGCAATCAATCTATAGCCTAAATCCGATCTCATATCCACAGGTAAATCACAATGAAATAATATCAAGAGAGATAATCATATGAAAAACAGGAAATACTCATATGAAAATCTGGAATCTACAGTACAGGATAATAATGTAGACAAGTATACCTTTCCACAGTTCCTAACATGGTCTGGAACTGAAGCACACCCTCCAAGTCAAGTCTGGAAGATCTACCGGGTCGGTCTCAGACAATCTGGGAATAATCCAGGGTTGGTCAGGCCAACCGCAGCAAGTACCAGAAAGGAAGGCTCAAGGACGGACGAAGAAAACCAGCAGGATAAAATATGACAAGAATAACATCTAAAAAATAGTAAATAAAGGTAAGGGATCATGCGATACTAACGCACGATAACAATCTACAAGTATATTGAATCTAACACAATCACAATCTCCCTAGCATCCACTAACACCTGCATTGCCAGCTGGAAATCAATATCAGCTGGCTAGCAGGCAACAAGCCAAACAACACAGAAGGACAAGCGGCCACACAATGCCTACGTCTTGCTATTATTAGCTAACTAGGGTTATCATAGTCCTAATTACTATCAAGATGCAGTTGAGAATTTTCCAGTCCCAAGCCCTGCAGACTATCTAGTTATCCTTCCGCGGGTTGAGAGTATGGTTGGGTACATCTCCCAGGAGACGATATACCCTTAGGTGACTTAGAGGTACAACACATGACAGTGTGCTGGAAATGTGCTCTACTCGTCGGCAAGCTAAAAGTCCATTAAAGCGCTCAGATAACGAGATTGCTTGTGACTGGAAATTCTCTATGTTCTAGTTTGATCTAATCATTAGCCTAATCCAATTTAGTATGAGTCTCTGGCCGTGGTACCCAGGGAGTCACGTCCTAGACATGATGCAAGACAAGACAAGTAGATTGTACAAGCACAATCAGGAAAATCAACCACGGTGTCAAGACAAGGTCATACCTAGCAAGTCAGGACTGGCTGTCGCAACAGCGGTCAAGAGTAAACATGTCATGTCAAGAGTACTAGCCAGGAGTGCGCCACCACGGGCTACTATCAAGAATCAAGACAGGTCCAGGTCATCGTGTAATACCAGGAACAAGGTCAAACCTATCAGTCACAAGAAGTCACATGCCCAAATCGTGACATGGATATCAAGTCGGTTACAAGATCAAAATCTCCACTATAATAGTCTCTCAAGTACACATAGGAACCTACAGCTCAAATCATCAAGTCGGTCCATCCACCAGATCAATCTAGCAAAAGTCTCTCATCCATGATGGAGTGAATATCACGTCAATAAAGACAACCACCAAATACCAAGCTCATTCCCCTAACAATGCTAGGCCCTCTGACTCACAAGAATCCTCCAAGTCAATGATCATAAGCCACTAGAAAACAAGCCCCTCAACTACCAAGACACAACAATCAAACCAGGTTCTCCAACTACCGGAATACACAAAGGTACCAGGTTTTGGGCGTTTGGGAATTCGAGTAAAAATTATATAATAATACCCTCGATATTTTCCTCGTTCTGCGAGACACTCGCACCAGTATCCAAAATCCAAAAGTCCTCGAAGTCATATCTGATCAAATTAGAACATCATCAAAGAACTAGCAATACTATCTAAGAATCCACTTAGTCTACCATTATCACTATCTCAATATCATATCCCCTCATAGTCAATCCTCAAATCAGATCATAATCCCAACACATGGGTCAACACTAATCAATGCCGTCGAAAGATGACAAGGATTGTGTGAACCACTCTGGATCAGATCCACAACTCTGAAAACAAATAAGGACCAGGGTTGCAAACCTTCACCCGAGTAGAACCGCTCTCCTTACAAAATCTGGCGGACAAGACATGTCAAGACACGACTAATCTAGTCGAGAGTCTCACTAGCAGGCAATAGGATCAGGGATGCTATACCAAGAAGAACATGCATGAGTTCAGTCCCGCAAACCAAAGGAATGGTTCTTCCCAATCCTTCGAACCAAATTCCCAACCGAGAATTCTGGAAAAATCCAGCAGAGTCTTCTCTGTATTCTGGACAGGAGCTCCCAGTGAATTGGGGCTAAAATCCACTCGGCGCAACCCGCCGCAGAATCGCAGAATCGCAGACTGAGAACACTAAGTCTCAGCTAACAGCAGCACTACGATGCGTACTGGAAACAAATCGATAGCCGAGAACACTAAGCCCTGGCCTCCAGCAGTGCTACGAGGCGTACTGGAAAATTAATCGAACCCGAGACCACTAATGTCTTGGCCTCCAACAGCACTACAATGCGTACTGGGCGCCAAGCCAACATGCATAATAATAAAATAACCGCCTCGCAGGGCGCACCACAACACATGTCTATAAATCCCTAACCCAAGCACAATCACCACCACAAGTGAAGTTAGCAAAAGCCATTACCCGACCGCGAGTCGGACACGGGGCATATGGGGACAATCCGTACAAGTGAGTCAAGCTCGTGTCCTCGGAGGTGTGGATGACCCATCCGAGTCGGCCGATACGGTCGATCCCAGTATCGGACCAAGCTAGTCTAGGTTATCATGGCAGTTCTACTGCTAAGCTACACTACTCATGATTATACAATTTTATAATAAATTAAATACAATAAAATTCAGGAGAGAAGGCAAGAGCCGCCAATGAGCAAGGGATACTTGCCTAGAGGGCTCGGCTAGGTAAGCAAGTCTTCGGCAGTCGTGATCCAAGATAGCACGCCAATCGAGATCCTCAGAACACACAATAAACAATCATTAGAATCAAATAATAAAATAATAACAAAATCACGAAGAATGGCACGAGGCTATACCGTACGGGTCCCGCAAGCAGCACAGGAATCTGGCACGAAAACCGAGGCACGCGGAATGATACTGGCACGTAAATCGAGATGCGTACGTATATCGAGACGCGCATGAGAATCGAGATAACTCGAATATCGAAATGAACAGAAAACACGTGTACGTAAATCGAGACGCACACGTAGATCGAGAAAATTACGAATATCAGAATGGTCTACGAATCACGCGACACGCAAGTCGAGGCGAGCATATAAATCGAGGCAACACAAGATACATTATGACACACAAATCGATATAACACGCAAATTGGTACGTGTACGTAAATCGAGACGACACGGGTCACGAGGTAGGTACAAAGGCCAAGACATAAGGATCGAGACAGCACACCAACCGAGGTAGTACATTGTCCGAGGCAGCACGGGGCTCGAGGCGTTCCGCTGTCCAAGGCAACGCGTGAATCGAGGGTGCACAAAAATGAAAAAGGCACAAACTGAGGCATACACAGAACGAGATACACGCAGACCGAGGCATACGCAGAACGAGGCACACGTAGACCGAGCAGCGCACTGCTCGAGGCAGCACGTACACCGAAGCACGTGGCCCAAAGAGCACACAGCCCGAGGCTGGCTTGCTGCTCGAGCAGCGCAGGGCCCAAGGGCGTCCTGTCGCTCGAGGCAGCGTTGTCCCCGTGTGCGGTGGCTATTCGCCGAAAAGAAGAGAAGAGGAAGGGGCGGAGGAGCTGGGAAGAGAGGGGCGCGGTTACCAGGGAGGTGATGGCGGCAGCCATGGGTGGTGGCGGTCGCGGCGGAGGAGGCCGACCGAGAGGGAGGAAGAGAGCAGCGGTGGTGGTGCTGGTGGCGACGGAGGAGGCCCACCGAGAGGGAGACGGCGACGGCGACGATGATGGTGGCACTGAAGATGGCGATGATGGTGGCTGTGGTGGTCGTGGCGGCCGACGGAGGAGAATGGAAGAGTAGGAAGTGGTGGTGGCGCCGGAGATGGAGGCGGTGGTGGCGAGGGAGGCGACGGTGACGATGGTGATGGTCGTGAAAGTGGTGGCGGTGGCTGAAGATGGTGGAGACGGCGGCGGGGGCGTGGCCGCGGCGGAGCTGGTCGAAGGGGAGGGAGACAGCGAGCGAGAGAGAGGGAGATAAAAGGCCGAGGGAGCGGGAGAGATGAGAGTACAGGAGAGAGAGTGAGGGAGGGGCTGAGTGAACGGGAGAGAGGATTGGGGGGACGGCGGCTCCATGGAAAGAGGGAGAGAGAGTTAGGTTAGAGAGATGGGGGGTTAGATATTTAGGATTTAAATAATAATAATAATAACAATAATAATAATAATAATAACAATGATGATGATAATTAATAATAATAAAAATAATTTAATAAAAGCTAGCCATGTTAACCCCTAATAATAATAATAAAATAATATTAATAACAATTAAATAGAGATAATAATCAAATGTCATGCCTGAACAATTAAGGCTAACCAAAGTCCAAAAAATAAATAAAATTTTAAACAATTATGAAATTTGAAAATAACTCATATACGATCATATACCTATTACCAAAATAGGGATATGACACATAATAATCCGATCATGGTTCGGCGATTCACAGTTCTCTGAGTCGGTCCTTTAGCATGGTTGTCGGCCGCTTAATCCTCAGTGTGGCACGACGCTCGGCCTCTTGAGTCAACTTTTCTGCATCCTCTAGATGTGCATGATCCTTCCAACGGTCTTCAAGTTTCTTCAGCACAGACTCCAGAGCAGCAGAGGTTCGGGTGACCTGGTCGGTCTCCCGACAAATTAACTCCTTATCTTTGCGGGAGGCCTGGAGCTCATATTCTAAAGAAGCCAACTTTATCTGAAGTTGGAGGATCTGTTAGTGGGTATTGGCTATCATACAAGATGTGGCTTCTTCCCGAGCTAAACAGTCCTCTCCTCTATGGCTTAGTTGGTCATACTTCAGAGATAGATCTTGAAGGTCCTTCACTATAGCAGGCTTGGACGTATTCAGCACTGTCTTTACCTTCTCCACAGCTATTGTAAGGAAGGCCCGCTCCTGATCTATGGCCAAAGACATATCAACTTGCCGCAGCCCTTGAAGCTGAGCCACGAGCTTATCAGCTTCTACCAGTTTGGGCTCCAAGAGTTCGACCATCCCTGCCCCGCCCGGGAGTGTTCTAAGAAGTTCAATTTGGCTACGGGCACATTGACGAGCCAGTACAAAAGATGTCCCTCTTTCCAGGGCAGCGTTAACCCCTCACTTCAAATGGCGGTAGAAACTATCAATCACGTCCTTCGACGATTTGTCCAGAACTTTCGAAGAGGACGGTGTCAAAGGAAGAGTAGTCGGGAGAGTTGAAGATGGTTGAAAAGAAGATGTACCAGAACTTGATGCCCCTATCACTAGGGATGCAAGTTCTGAGGAATAAGATGCCTGAACAGTAGTCATCTCCTCCTCTGCAGCCCGAAGGATTCAAAGACTTGGCAGTGCAGAATGATCAACCTCCGGTGTTAAAACCATATTAACCGAGGAGGGTGCAAGGACCATTTCTCCCTACCCCGGCAATACCACTACGTGTCCTCCTGAACTCGACCCGACAAAAGGACACTCGGTCCGAGATGGAGGAGGAAGAGATGTACTTTTCTCCACTAAATCCACCCTGGTAGCTTCTCTCCCGATGGTATCCGTTGTCGACAGTGAAGGAGCAGGACCTGTATGTCCAGAACAACCATTGATCAACTTAACCCGAAGGATGTAAAGATAGAGCAAATGAACCTTCTCTTAAGTCAAGACATGACATAGCTTAACAGAGAAGGGTCGCTGAGGCTGAGGCTCACTCACGGCCACCATGTCCCCTTCAGCGGCGACACCTGAGCCACTTGCAGCTGCTTCCTCTGCCCCAGCCGCCCTGAAAGTGGATACAACTGGGTCGGTATCAACCGACTGAGGTTCAGCAACCTCGAGGACTGGTTCGATAAAGCCTACATCGCTCCTGGTTGAGATGTCAGCAGCAGAAGGAATCTCAGCCGTCGCCGGGACGACCGTCGTGGAAGGAAGCTCGGCAGTCATAGCACTAATTATGGTGGCTATAGCTGGATCAACCTCAGGGGCGGTGGTCGGCTCTGGGAAGGTCACTTCTTCTGACGCCTACAAAAAAAAAATGATGATCAGATTATATTTCAGAAAAGAAAAACTAAAAAGGGTGGTCGCAACTCGATTCACCTCTGAAACGGCTTCGACGTCATCACTTTTCTTCCTAGTGCTCGGCCCGTGAGGCTTGATCGCGGCCTATTTTCGGGAGTAAGTTATGCCACCGACAGAGGACTCACGCTTGCTCCATTTACGTGAAGGACTAGGCACAGCAGGGGACAGATCTGCCACTAAATCATCTGCAGGAGGAAGCAGGTTATTATGGTCATCCTCCTCGTCTACATTAATAGACTCTGAGTCAGACACTTCAACTGTCTTCCCCTTCCTAGGCTCTTTTGGCTTCTCCTCCAAACCAGTACCAATAATAAAACTGGTACTTGGGTCAAAATCTCTAGGGGGCTTGTTCACCATAACATGGTACAGGGCCGCTATGTATAAAATATGCCCCGACTCTCTAGTATCGGGTACGAAGAAACTAGCACATGTATGAACCGTGCTATAATAATGCCAAGCCCGGATGTCGTCTAGAACGCTACCCTCGAAGCCCAGACAGGAGCTAGGATTGTCCAAGAACATTTGACTATACCCAAATTGTCGAGAGAATCGACTGGGTAAGGCTCCAAAACGATAGAGTTGTGATTACGATACACCAGATGTGCAGGACGAATGTTCTGCAACCAGAGGAGCATCTTTTCGGACAAAAAATAGGGAGATAAAGCACCATCAAGATGTACGTCTCTTACTTCTTCGTCAGTAAAATAAGGAACAGACACGAAAAAAGAGTATCTGTCCACTCGCGCCAGCGCTATCCGACAGGCTGGCATGGTAGTGTACTCCCAGGGCATACGACGGTACTAGTAGATGAAGGCAACATCAGTAGTTGTCACGCCCCGATTCGGGGAATCGCTTGCTTTGCTTCGATTCACGCCGAATCGATCGTTCTCGCTAAGGCGTGATGTCGTACAAGTCTGGAGTTGTACTTGTACAAGGCTAGAACATGCATATTTATATCACTTTGAACATTTAAAAATAAGCCACAGTTGCAGAAACATTGGGACACAATATAGGAAGAAGAAATACTCACTTTATTCATATTTGTAGTCAGAATACAACTTTTTTCGATAAAATTTGAAATGCCATTTCGGCTACATTGATTCATGAAAAAAAGTACAACTGATAGGTTGCCATGAAATAACTTCCCGTTCCATACATCATGCCCCTTTAGTACTTTGAAATATAAGCAGCTATCTTTTGTAAACTCCGTAATACTTTGTGCGTCTTTTAGGGAAAACAACTTGAAAGAAAACAGCAGTTCAGAGAGCTTTAGTTGCGAGGTGCGCCCGAGCCTTCTTTAGTACCTGTGGAGGAGGGGTCAGCACATAATAACAATGCGCTGGTGAGCCCCGTTGGCCCACTCAACTAAACCAACATTTTATTAATGACAAGCATTATAAAGATATGAACTTATTAGGGACAGGCAACATTTAGAGCAATTAACAATTCAAATGACATGGTATTTCATGAAACCATGTTTACTTTACCATTGGCTGAATCCAGCTTTCCTGCACAAGATACAGGATAATAATAATATACTTACCGCCCCTGCATAAGACATTGATTAGCATACATCCTTACAACATGACCACTGGTGGTTGTGCATCATGTCGACGTACCATATAGGACTTCGTATTGGTATACGGTTGACCATTCACCAGGTTGCGAGCCCGAATGAAGGTTCCGATACCGTGCTACCAAAGCACTAATTCCTTCTAAGCCGACTCAATCCCACTATCGCAGGTACCGTTCGAGGAAATCCTTGTATACAAGTACGTCTATGGTCATGCGAATGTGTGTCCGACTCGATAAACATTGTGTGCATAGAATATTAAGTACTAAGCAACATGTTTATTCCCAACATTTTATATCTCATCATCATAGGCATCAATTATCTCAATTCAATGTTCAAACGACAAGCACAATCTCAATGTTGTTCACAGTGTAATAAATTCTTTCAATGTTCAAGGGACTAGCATTCATTTCAATGTTCAATGTTCAATGTTCAATCTCTAACTTCTTAGTGGTATTGACTTGTGGTATTTAGCAACTTGATATCGATCAACGGATGTTGCAAAAAAATTATTTAGTTGGCATAAAGGAATAGCGAGAGGGACAATACTACCACAGAGATCCACACTCACCAAATTAGAAAATTGCCAAGAGAGAGAGGAACACTTGCACGCTTAGCCTTCCGTCACGCGTCAGTCTGCATTGGTACCAAAAGTTTGGTTAATAATCCAACTCGTTGTGTTCTCTTCTCTCAGAATTCTCAAGAATGAATGCTATGCAAATCGATGAAAACGGACAAGAATCAAATCATCGAAAATCGTTCAGAAAAGCATCCATCAAAACCAAGCAACAAAACCAGCAGCAAAACATCCAGAGAAAACTCTTGGACGCATTTCAAGAGAAACCAATCCATTAGTTGGAAAGGTTCTTATGCACTTGTCCGTGATCGATTCGGTGCCGACGGTAAGTTTCTCCAATACTCGGTTCTGACCGAGTTAGCCAAGCCACAAGCCTTACATAGTGAACCGCTAGGAGCGGGACACTACATAATATACCACTAAGAAAAAGTTTCTTCCTCGAAACTTAAAGCAAAAATCCTACCTCAAAATTATCAAACAGCGAGGGGTATTTCACCCGCATCTCTTCCTCTAATTCCCACGTCAACTCCTCAACAGCATGGTTCCGCCACAGCACGTTGACCAAGGATACTGTCTGATTCCACAAAACTTTCTCTTTCCTATCCAAAATTTGGATAGGCTCTTCAGTGTAGGATAGGTCAGCGCTCAGCTGTAACTGACCGAAGTTCACTATATGACTTGGATCATGCATGTACTTCCGTAGTTGGGATACATGGAAGACATCGTACACATCAGCCAGAGCCGGAGGTAGTACAAGTCGATAAGCCACTGAGGCTACCTTCTCTAAAATCTCGAAGGGTCCAACGAATCTCGGGCTTAACTTTTCTTTCATCCCAAACCGCATCACACCTCGCATGGGTGTGACCTTTAAGAAGACATGATCACCTGCTGTGAATTCCAAAGGTCGTCGATGTACGTCCGCATAACTCTTTTGTCGACTTTGAGCAACTCTAAGTCTTTCTCAAATTAAGTAAACCCTCTCGACGGCCTGTTCCACCAGTTCTGGTCCGAGCACTTGCCGTTCATCGACTTCATTCCAGCATATCGGTGATCAACATTTCCGTCCATATAAGGCTTCGTACAGGGCCATTTGGATACTTGCCTGATAACTGTTGTTATATGCAAATTCTGCTAGTGCGAGATGCACATCCCAATTTATCTTCGAGTCTAGAACGCACAATCTCAACATATCCTTAAGGATCTGATTTACCCTCTCTGTCTGACCATCAGTCTGCGGATGGTAAGCCGTACCGAAGTTCAACTTTGTGCCCATCGTCGAGTGCAGACTAATCCAAAATCGCGACAAAAATCTTCTGTCTCTATCCGACACTATATGTCACGACCCGTACCCTAGAGTAAGGGCACGAGACGTGGGTACGTCCAGCCTACGCCGCAGTGTCGGCGATAGAACGCTGTCCTAAGTCAATATACATCTAGCAATATATCTCTAAACAGTTTATACTCCCCGAATGGGGGTGACATAGTAGTAAATGAACTCAATCACAACTAAGGAAGAGATAGCACGATATAAAATAGGACTCAAGGAAAAATAGATGATAAAGTAGTCTAAGATAATCCCAGCAAATATCCAGAGGTACATGGTCTCAGCTACTGAATGAAAGAATATATACAACTCAGAAACTCTGAACAGAAAATAAGTCTAGCTAAACATGTCTCAAGGCAACATAAAATAAGATGAGCCTAACTAAACTAGTCTAGGCAATGGGGGTGATGTCCTCAGCTAGAGCTGGGTCCTCCTGAGGGTCCAGTTCGCAAGTGTCATATAAGGCTGCCCCGTAGAAGGTATCCAGACAGGCCTCCTCCTCGTCCTCTGTAATATTTTCAACAGGTCCAGTCAGGACAGGAGCGAGCACAGTACATCTCAACAGTTCATAGCTGGTTAGAAAATATAATCATGCAGTAAAGTAAGATACAGGTACTGAAAGAAATACGGTATGTAAACAGAGAGAGAACTGTAATAGAAATATCTACTATAAATAAAGAACTAACATGTGGCTAGTGAGTCAGAGTACAACATAGACATGTAAATGGCATGGGATAATTCTGATGCTACACTATGGAATGATTCTGATGCTACACTACTTGTGTATTATTCACATGTCCACTTCTACTCCCCCGTACCCCCAATCAATACACAAGGATCCAACCAGATTATGTTATGATTCCATACAAAGGCCCCCGAAGGGTGATACATGGATGTCCCATAAATGGGGATTCTAGGAGATTCTAGGATACCCAGTAAATGGGATAAGGATTCTAGGAGACTCTGTGATCATAAGAGTATATGTCACAAGTGATCAAAGAACCAATGAAGCATAGTGATACGCCATGTATGTGAAACGCACAGAACATGTAGTACCCGATGCTCCCTAAGGATAACATCTCAAGAAGGGATCCATATAGTACCAATCCGTGTGACCAATGTGACAGTAACAAGTAAAGTAATTTAATACAGGAAATAATTCTAAGCAGGATATGAAATGATCAGAGAATGTACTCGACTGGTATCTGAGTGTCCACTATGAAAGTACTGTCCGAGGAGTGGTGTCTGGCTCCTAATCAGAACAGCACAAGTCACAATAAGTCTAAAATAGTAAAAATAAAGTCCTACTATGCATTCTACATGAGTCTAGGTCAATCTAGGCCAAAGTCAACTCTTGGTCAACTCTGGTCAACCCTAGAAGTCAAACTTGGTCAACTATGGTCAAACTAGGTCAAACTAGGTCTAACAAGTCTACACTAGTCTAGCAAGTCTATTCTAGGTCTAAACAAAGCTATACAAGCCCAATCTAGGCTCACTAGTAAAACAGACACACACCGGCCATAGGCTATATCATGCCTATTAGCCAACCCATGATACAAGACAACATGTCATTACCTATATCTATAATACTACACATATTGATATATTTACCTAATCTAATACATAACACATGTATATATATATACACAACCATAATATATATATACACATTATATGATACTAGTATATATGCTAATATACCTATTCATCCAATGCATGAATCTATACTAAATACTTATATATAATACACAACTTACATTATATATATAGATACATATATTAGAGTATACATTGCATATATACATTTCATTACATATATATATTACATTAGGAAAATAGGATAGGTATATAGAGAGGGTGTGAATGTGTGAAGGTGCATGTGTGAGCATAGGTGTAAAGGAGATAGGGTGTGAAAGAGTGAACATGACAGTTGTGTATAAAAATCAGTGAGTGAGAGAGTGTGTATTGGACTGAACAGGAATAGGAAAAATCAGTTCGCAGGTTCAGGTTTAGAGATCTCAAATTCAGTTTTTACCACATTTGAAGAACCAACAATTTAGTTCATAATTGTTTAAAACAGTTAACAAGTGTTCAGTTAACAGCCATAATACCAAATCCCAGATTTCAGTCTTCATTTCTAAACATTCCCAGGTTTATACAACATTGGAAAACATTCCATGGTTCATAATAAAACCAAAAATTAGTTCACAACAGTTTACAATTTCCAGTTTAACAGTCTAGCGTTCAATCTCATTTTTTGAACTCAAAACAGTCCCAAATCAATCAAAAATTGACATACTGCTAGTATACACATAGGTGAACATATTAGAGCTTTAATATCATGTAATTAACAGCATAGAACTAGGTAAAATCGATGTCAAAACTCAATATCAAAATCTGGAAAAATCAGGATATAATAGGACTGATACACAGTTTAGGATAATTGGGGAAAATATGAATTCATCAACAAAATCGAGTTAAAATGTAAATCTATTGGTTGGTAAAGTATATACCCATAGTGTACGTGTCCAACAGTGTCATTGTGTCCAAGCACGAGGACACAATGTGTCAAAACAATTTAAAACACAAAACAGTACAATTATTGTGCCATTCCTCGTGCACGTGTTCACGGTGTTTGTGTACACGACACGACACGACACGACATAGACCTCGTGGTCATGTCCAAGTGTCGACTAGGTCTAGGTCTAGGGCTAGGACACCCTGATATGGGTCCACGACACGTGTGTCAGTGACACGACACACGTATCAGTGCTCTAAATCAACTGGACCCGGTCCAGTGCAAAAGCAATGCACGTGTTCGTGCGTGTCCGACACGACACATGGGGGTCTGAGACTCGACATACATCATGTCAGTCACGAGGACGACCCGTGTGTCAAGTGTCGCATGTCGACGTGACGTGTCCTGAGAGTTGTGGCCCCCGAACAGCAGGGGATCAAACCTGAGCGTGCGCGCGTGTGTGCACCGCGTGTCCACGCGTCGATTTCGATACGACACGACACAGAGACACCCCCAGACGAAGAGAAATGCATAAGCGACATCAAAAACAATTTTCCTATTCAAATAGATTGCACAAAAAGAATCGAAATGCCTCAAAGGGCATTTCGACAAACACTAATGAATAGTTCCTGATACGTGTCCAAAACGGACACGAAACCTATGAAACTCGACACAAAACCAATACAACCACCTAGGGGACTCCTAGGGCTTATAAAGAAATCAAAATTTCAGTGAGTATTGAAGAAGTTACCTATAGATGAGCTTTCTAGAAAATCCCCCTTTGTTGCGCTCCTCTCCTTGATATCCCAATCCAACAAATCAATATGAAACTGAAATAAAACTCCAATAACAGCAAGTATAGGTATATTAAAACCTAATAGAAGAGATTTGAATGAAAAATGACATGAAATGGAATTTCTATGGATTAAATGAAGTAGGAACAAACCTCTTTCTAAACTTGATCTTTCCTAAAAAGAGGCAACCCTAAAACTAAGAGAGTATTTATAGAGTGGGGTTCCCTATGAGGATATGGTGGCCGGCCACAATGTCTAGGGCTAGGCATTTGTAATTCTTGGGCTTTGGGCCAATCTACAAGGCTATGAGTTAAGTTGATTTATCAATGGTTCTAAATCATAAGTCATGACTTATGCTTTCTAATTCATATTGCTAACTAGAGTCTATTGACCAAACTAAGGGTTAGCTTAGGTTAGACTAGAGTCATATAACCTAACCAAGTTCATACTAACTAGGGTTAGCTCTAGGTTGGTCTACTAGGGTCAAAACTAGTCAAAGTCAACCTAGTCCAAACAATTCCAAAATAATTCCTAAAACTTCCCATAAATTCAAATAAATTCTAATAAATTCAAATTACCCCAAAATATCAAAAATACCTTCAAACTAGAAATGTGGTAGTGACACTATAGAAGCTGGCATCCCATGTAATCGGACAATTTTATTTATGTAGATCTGAGCCAAGCGTTCTACTCCCCATGTAACTTTTACTGGAATAAAATATGCCGACTTGGTTAATCTATCTACGATAACCCAAATCGCATCATTCCCCTTCTGAGTTCTTGGCAAGCCGACGATAAAATCCATACAGATATTATCTCATTTCTACAGTGGAATAGCCAAGTTTTGTAGTTCTCCGCCTGGCCGTTGATGTTCGGCCTTCACACGCTGACAATCCATGCATTTTGACACGAAAAGAGCCATATCCTTATTCATACCATGCCACCAAAAAGTTGAGCGTAGATCCTTATACTTTTTTGTGCTTCCCGGATGCAAGGAATACTTCACGAAATGAGCCTCGGTCAGTATTTCCTTCCTGATATTCTCATCCTTAGGGACGCACAATCTCCCCTTTACACGAATAGTGTCATCTTCAACGGTAAAGTCCGACGCCTTTCCTGCTAGAATCAACTCGCGTATCTTCTGCAGAAATGGGTCATCCTTCTGAGCAATCCTAATCCTTCCCTGGAGACTCGGCTCAAATTGCAACTGAGCCAACTGCACATTCTGCGAACGAATCTTGAACTCGATACCCATCACTTCAAGGTCTCGTAGTACCTCTTTTGCTATTGTTAGTGACCCAACAAATTTTTGACTAAAGGCATCAGCTACCACGTTTTCTTTACCCGGCGTGTAGGAGATTGTCAAGTTATAGTCCTTGATCAATTCTAACCAACGTCGCTGTCTCAAATTCAGTTCCTTTTGCATGAATATGTATTTCAGGCTTTTGTGATCCGTGAAGATCTCGCAGGACACACCATAGAGATCGCCACAATTTCAACGCGAACACAATCGCCGCCAGTTCCAAATCATGTGTTGGGTAATTTTTCTCATGTTGTTTGAGTTGTCTCGACGCATAAGATATTGTCTTCCCATGTTGCATGAGAACACATCCCAAACCAAGTCTCGATGCGTCACTGTAGATCTGAAATCCCTCAGAGCCTTCCGAAAGTGCTAAAATTAGGGCCGTGACGAGCTGTTGCTTGAGTTCTTGGAATCTACTCTCACAGTCGTCAGTCCACTTAAATACGACTCCCTTCTGAGTTAGGCGAGTCAAAGGCGATGCGATTCTCGAGAAGTCTTTCACAAATCTACGGTAGTATCCGGCTAAACCAAGGAAACTCCGTATCTCACTAGCTGATGCAGGCTGCTTCCAGTCCACAACTGCCTCAATCTTCTTTGGGTCGATGGCAACACCTTCTACCGAAACAACATGTCCAAGGAATGACATGATGTTCATCCAAAATTTGTACTTGCTTAGTTTTGCATAAAGCTGGTTGTCCCGCAGCGTCTGAAGTACTTCTCTCAAGTGCTCGACATGAGTCTCCCTATCCTTTGAGTAGATCAAGATGTTATCTATGAACACGACAACAAACTTGTCTAAGAACGTTCGAAACACTCTATTCATTAGATCCATAAAGGCTGCTGGAGCATTAGTCAAACCGAATGGCATGACCAAAAACTCATAGTGTCCGTATCTTGTACGGAATGCTGACTTAGGGACATCCTCAGGTCTGATCTTCAATTGGTGATATCCTGAACGAAGATCAATTTTAGAAAACACGGTCGCCCCTTGAAGCTGATCGAATAAATCATCTATCCTTGACAAGGGATACTTGTTATGGATGGTTGCCTTGTTAAGTTCTTTGTAATCGATGCACAGCCGCATCGTCCCATCCTTCTTCTTTACAAACAGTACTGGAGCTCCCCATGGAGATACACTTGGGCGAATGTATCTCCGATCTAATAATTCTTGTAGCTGTACCTTTAGTTCCTTTAATTCTGCCGGAGCCATCCTGTATGGCGCCTTTGATATCGGACGAGTACCTGGGAATGTATCAATTGTAAATTCAATTTCTCTATCCGACGGCATTCTAGGGATCTTGTCCGAAAATACATCGGGGAACTCTGCCATAATTTCGGTCTGATTCGAGCCTACACTCTTCATTCGAGTGTCTTGGACAGAAGCGAGAAAGCCTTCACACCCTGAGTACAGCATGTGCCTTGCTGTAACTGCCGATATGACCATGGGTCCTTGGAACGCCGAGCCGTATGAGTAAGTGAACTCTGTTTCTCTAGGTAGGCGAAACACAACTCTCTTATCCGTACAGTCGATTGTTGCATGACAGGCGCTGAGCCAGTCCATTCCCAATATAATATCGTACTCTTTGATATCGAGTACAATTGCGTCCAAAGATAAAGTCTTGCCTCCAATTTTAATGTAGCCCTCCGTACAAATCAAAGTTGCAGGTATATCTACTTTCGAAGGAGTGCTAACATACAAAGCTGTCTTTAGTTGAGTCATACAAAATTTATTTTCCATTGCAAAATCAGAAGAGATAAAGCAATGAGTAGCGCCAGAATCAAAAAGTACTCTTGCAGGTAACAGCAACATACCTGTTATAACATTCTCTGCGGTCTGGGCCTCTGCCTGAGTCAAGGCATAAACCCTTGCTTGCCCACCTTGTTGTTGATTCGGTGCATTCCCATTCGGAGCTGGTAAGGCTGGTGGTGCTTGGCCACGGTTTTGGTTGTTATGTTGGCCCCGGTTCTGATTATTGTTATGCCCACGATACTGATTGTTTCCTCTGCCTGTACGGTCAACTGCCCTGTGGCCTATACCTCCACATTTGAAACACCCAGCACGACAGTCCTCAGTTTTTTGCCCCACCTGTTGTATTTATTACAACGTGGCAACTGCTGCTGAGGTCCCTTGTTATCCTCTGTGTTGTGACGCTTAGGTGCGTCATTTCTTTCTGCCGACCAAGGTCGTTTCTGGTTATTGCCTTAGTATTCTGTGTCGTCCCACGACTAGTCGATCGATGAAATCTCTCCATCTCGAGAGCTATTTCGTACGCCTCTCTGTATGATGTACACTTCCGACTTAGAACATCCCGCTCCAGGCCCTCATTCAAGCTTTGCACAAATCTTCCTCGCTTGGCATCGTCATTCGGTACCATGTACCCAGCGAATGCGACTTTCTTCAAAAACTCTATCTCGTAGTCATGTACTGACATACTGCCTTGTCGAAGTACAATGAACTCATTCTCTTTTTGTTGACGGACAGCAGGTGGAATGAATTCGGTAATGAAAGCCTGCTTGAGGGCCTCCCAAGACATCTTCATATCCTGACTATTTTCGTAAAGGGCCTGTCTCTGCGAAATCCACCATTCATGGGCCTTGAGACGAAGTTGTACAGCGGTACACTCCACTCTCTTACTGTCTTGAATCTCTAACATTCGAAAATAGCCTTCAAGTGTGTTCAAGAAGCCCATCACCTCATCTGGCTCCTCTTTTCCATTAAATTCAGGTAGGTCCCAACTCTTAAATTCAGAGAACTTGAAGCTCGGTCTCTTCCATGTCGGCGTCTCAGATTTCTTTGCCGACACTTCTACGATCTCGGTTGCTGCGGCCTTTGCAGAAACATTGGAATCGGCCGTCAGCTTGGTGACAATCTGAGTTAGACTATCCCATTGCTTTTGTTAAGCATCCAGCTGCTCCTGAAACTGATACTGAAGCTGCTCTTGAAGCGCGCGATGTTGAGCTTCGCTTTGCTTCCTCTGAGCCTCTATTTGTTTAATCAGTTTCTCAATTAGGTCAGACGATTAATTCGTCTTTGTGCTATCACCCTTGGTCATTCTACAACAAAGAAATAATTCCATTAGCACTCATAAAATATTTATGGGCTTATTGCATGGAACATTATTTCATGCCACCGCTATCGACACCATCAATCGAGAAAATTTACATCAAGACTTCCATTTTTAAAAATATTTTTGAAATCCAAGGATTTGAAACCGTGCTCTGATACCAACTTGTCACGTCCCAATTCGGGGAATCGCTTGCTTTGCTTCGATTCACGCCGAATCGATCGCCCTCGCTAAGGCGTCATGCCGTACAAGTCTGGAGTTGCACTTGTACAAGGCTAGAACATGCATATTTATATCATTTTGAACATTTGAAAATAAGCCACAGTTGCAGAAACATTGGGACACAATATAGGAAGAAGAAATACTCATTTTATTCATATTTGTAGTCAGAATACAAATTTTCTTGATAATATTTGAAATGCCATTTCGGCTATATTGATTCATGAAAAGAAGTACAACTGATAGGCTTCCATGAAATAACTTCCCGTTCCATACATTATGCCCCTTTAGTACTTTGAAATATAAGCAGCTATCTTTTGTAAACTCCGCAATACTTTGTGCATCTTTTAGGGAAAACAACTTGAAAGGAAACAACAGTTCAGAGAGCTTTAGTTGCAAGGTGCGCCCGAGCCTTCTCCAGTACCTGTGGAGGAGGGGTCAGCACATTATAACAATGCACTGGTGAGCCCCGTTGGCCCACTCAGCTAAACTAATATTTTATTAATGACAAGCATTTTAAAGATATGAACTTATTAGGGACAGGCAACATTTAGAGCAATTCACAATTCAAATGACATGGTATTTCATGAAACCATGTTTACTTTACCATTGGCCGAATCCAGCTTTCCTGCACAAGATACAGGATAATAATAATATACTTACCGCCCCTGCATAAGACATTGATTAGCAAACATCCTTACAACATGACCACTGGTGGTTGTGCACCATGTCGACGTGCCATATAGGACTTCGTATTGGTATGCGGTTGACCATTCACCAGGTTGCGAGCCCGAATGAAGGTTCCGATACCTTGCTACCAAAGCACTAATTCCTCCTAGGCCGACTCGATCCCACCGTCGCAGGTACCGTTCGAGGAAATCCTTGTATACAAGTACGTCTATGGTCATGCGAATGTGTGTCCGACTCGATAAACATTGTGTGTATAGAATATTAAGTACTAAGCAACATGTTTATTCCCAACATTTCATATCTCATCATCATAGGCATCAATTATCTCAATTCAATGTTCAAGCGACAAGCACAATCTCAATGTTGTTCATAGTGTAATCAATTCTTTCAATGTTCAAGGGACTAGCATTCATTTCAATGTTCATTGTTCAATCTCTAACTTCTTAGTGGTATTGACTTGTGGCATTTAGCAACTTGATATCGATCAACGGATGTTGCAAGACAATTATTTAGTTGGCGTGAAGGAATAGCGAGAGGGACAATACCACCACGGAGATCCACACTCACCAAATTAGAGAATCGCCGAGAGAGAGAGGAACACTTGTACGCTTAGCCTTCCATCACGCGTCAGTCTGCATTGGCACCAAAATTTTGGTTAATAATCCAACTCGTTGTGTTCTCTTCTCTCAGAATTCTCATGAATGAATGCTATGTAAATCGATAAAAATGGACAAGAATCAAATCATCAAAAATCGTTCAGAAAAGCATCCATCAAAACCAAGCAACAAAACCAGCAGCAAAATATCCAGAGAAAGCTCTTGGACGCATTTCAAGAGAAACCAATTCATTAGTTGGAAAGGTTCTTATGCACTTGTCCGTGATCGATTCGGTGCCGACGGTAAGTTTCTCCAATACTCGGTTCCGACTGAGTTAGCCAAGCCACAAGCCTTACATAGTGAACCGCTAGGAGCGGGACACTACAGTAGTCACGTCGTCCTCTGGGCCAGGCCTCATCAAAGATGGGCAATGCATTGACAACCACCACATCAAATAATGATAGGGAAGTTCGATTCGTTCAAAATCCTTTGTCGTATCGTGAGCAATGACTTTGGATGAGAAAATATGGAGGCCACGATTAATGCTGCATACCATGGCGGGGAGTAGAGCTAGCCTGCCTTCAAAGACTAGCTTTACAGCAGGAAGGATCAGGTTACGGTTGATTCTCTCAATAGCACCAGCCTCCCCCCTCCCCCGAAACTACATAAATCCGCAACCACAGCATCAGAAATCCCGCCATGAGAGCCTTATCAGACATCCTCTAGGTATCTTGATAAAAGTAACCAAAGGTGTCAGATTGGCTCCCGAATCTATCACCAACAGATTTAACCCTCTTGGCATTCAACACTGGATTCTGCACCTCCTCCAGGGTTCGAGGACTCCGAGGGAAAACCCGGCCTGAGGCACCTAGTTCAAACAGGTAGCTAAGCCAGGTCTTGGTATGAGGAAGGTTCCCTTCTGAGCTATCATTCTTCTTCTTCGACATTTGTTGCCATATGCTATGATGACATAGCAATTCCCGGTAAACAGCTACAAAACCCGGAAATTGCCGCTCCAAGTCCTCAAATTCTTTATTTGTAGGGGTATACGCCTCAAAAACTTCATCTCCCCAAGGCAGCTTGGAGAGTTCACACATCTCATGAAGAGTGAGTCCCATTTCCCCTCCAGGTGTAAAAAAGGTCCCCGTGCGACAGTTGTACATCTCAAGAAGAGCCATGAACAGCTTCTTGTTTATAGGCAGACCATAACAAGTGCCCCGTATGGCATGATAAAGACCAATCTCGAGCAGGAGTTCCTTATATGTCTACAAGATCCACAAGGTCAAATTGATCCATGAAGGGGTAGGGTTCATCCAGTTCAGCAGTGACAGTCGAACAGTAGGGTAGGACCCCTTTTGAGCAATCTGGTTCATAAAAGTATCAGCTTGAGATAACCTGAAGTTGGGACCCTGCACATTTATGAAACTGCCCAGGGCCAACCCCATCACATAGCGGAGGACCGGTATCTTGCCCGCGACTACCAACCTTGATGTTTTGTTATAATGAATATCACCCACGAATATCCCCTGCTGGCTCAGAGTTAGGGAGTCCACCATTTTTCTATCAATGGGCAGCATATTAAACCAGGACAGCGAGAAATGACGTTCCATCTGAGGAATATAAATCGCCATCCCATTGGAAGAAAAACTCTAACTTTCAGATATATCTAGAATGTTGGGGTTCTTTACAGTTAGGACATCCCCAAAGAAGAATATGGGTTTCAGATGCGTGCCCCCTAATTGCCCCGAGTTCATCATGCCCAAGAGGTAGAAGAAGGATTGGTTGCTGATGACCCTCAGCCTGTCCTCAGATTGATCTTTAGAAATTTGGGTTGACACATATTCGACCACCTGGTCGAACCTCACACCCAAGACAGTTTGAGCCTGACCTACTAAGAGCTCCCCTGAGGATTGATCGGCAGCTTCACTAAAAAGGAAAGGAGAAAGAAGTCAGAAGATAGTCAAGAAAAACTAATTACTACTTTTCGAGCTTATGCGGCTCTGTTTGGTAGGCGTTCATGCGACCCAGTCTAAGGTGCTTATGCGGTCGTGAGACGTCTCCCATGCAGCTCGATCATGGAGCATCTCTCAAACGGCTCGGTCATGAATCATCTCTCATGCGGCTTGGTCTTGAGACATCTCTCATGTGGCTCGGTCATGAAGCATCTCTCATACGGCTCGGTCATGAGACATATCTCTTGCGGCTCGGCCATGAAGCATCTCTCATGCGGCTCGGACATGAAGCATCTCTCATGCGGCTCGGTCATAAGACATCTCTCATGCGGCTCGATCATGAGACATCTCTCATGCGGCTAAGTCATAAAACATCTCTCATGCGACTCAGTCATGAGGCGTTCATGTGGCCCATATAACACATCTCATGCAGATTCATCACACAGAACTTGAGCAGTTCAGTGAAGATGAAAAGAGCATCAACTATACCGAAACATAACAGAGAAAGGCTCGCGCATAAAACATGCGACATAGCCATTGTAGTTAGGGTTTGGATTAATGCAGTTCTTTCCCATCATTCTTACCACTAATTGGAGGATGAACGTCGGGGTGGATCGAGCTCGCCGTATTCGATGAGGAGGCAAGTCCTTTGCCCTTTGTTGCAGCACTGGAAAAAACTTTGGGAGCCATGGTCGATCGAAAGAAGAGGAGAAACGGCGACTAGGGTGATGGAAAGTTTGAAGAAAGAAAGAAGGAATCTCTCTCCTCAAAAACTTCTCGTATTTATAGGCTGACAAAGGCACGTAGATCGATAGACGCCGCTTCGGATTTCGGATAAAGGTGACTCTTGGGATTCTATCCAAAAGACGGCTTCGAATCATCAAAGCAAATCAAAAAAAAAAATTAATGCCGACTCTTGGGATTCTATCCAAAAGACGGCTTTAAATCATCAAAGCAAATCGAAAGCAATTAATACCGAAGTAAAGAGACGCCCACGTGGCACGAAGCCGATATGCGGTCAGAGAAGCTTATGCGGTATGAAGAGCTTATGCGGTCTCGACACTTCATGGGACATACCCATGCTTCTTATTCAAAGTATTTCAAATTTACAATTTGAAAACTTTGAGGGGGTCTTGTAGAAGCATAGAAAAGAATGAGATTTGCTATGCGGCCTGAAAATCAATATGAAGCTTCATGCGGCTCAATACCCAGGAAGCTTCATGCGGCTCAACAAAACCCAGAAAGCTTCATGCGGCCCAAAAGCAGCGGGGAGCCTTATGCGGTTCGAAATCAGCCTAAACAATAAATGTCTCTCTATATAGTTGGCCATAATTACTCTGACACAAAAAGTGACAACTCTGACAAAGATGATAGCTCTGACATGAAGACAAGACGTGACATTCTCCTAAAAGACAAGAAAATTATCATGATATCCAGTACAGTGCACAGTTCCAAAGAAGACTCTTCATGCGAATCGCCTATGAGACACTCTTTATGTGGCTCAGTCATGAGACAACTCTCATGCGGCTCGGATACGAAGCATCTTTCATGTGGCTCAGTTATAAGACGACCTTCATGCAGCTAAGTCATGAGACATTTCTCATGCGGCTCGGTTATGAGATGTCCTTCATGCGGCTCGGTCAGGAGACATTCTTCATGCGTCTCGGCTATAGGACGTCCTTCATGAGGCTCGGTCATGTGAAATTTTTTATGCGGTTCGGTCATAAGATAGTCCCTCATACGGCTCAGCCAGGGTACACACATGTGGTAGAGATTGACCAAGTCTTAAAGAGTTCAGATTTATTACAACAAACAGATCATGATAAACCGAGTCTCGAGGCACAGTTAAAAGGATGTGGCCCGAAACTTGCCACGTGGCTGTACATCCCATTCGTCATGAATTCCTATAAATAGCAAGGTGCTATTCTCTTGCAAGCGAAGACACATATATACAGAGAGCATTTCTTCACCGGAGTCGAGGTTACGTTCGATCGTCCAAGGAGTAAGGCATAGTTAATAGCACTTTCCCGGGCCTCTACCATCACCCCCCCAGAATCTAAACTAAATAATTGTACTTAGATTCCTTTTCCTAGGTTTATTCCTAGGCTTTTTTTGTACAAGCGAGTTTGTAATTGTGAGTCAAGTTCAGTCCTCCTATAAAACTGTTCTGTTCTACGACAATCAATGGCAAACAGGTAGGACTTGAACATTCAGTCCTTGGTAGGACTTGAACATTCAGTCCCAATGTACATTCATATCTCAGTGCAATATCAGTCCATATACAATCTCATATGTCAGTCCTATATCCCTCAGATATCAGTCCAATAGGTATTTAGATATCAGTCAAATGTATATTCAGATATCAGTCCCTTGTATATTCAGATATCAGTCCCTTGTATATTCAATACATAAACTAGTCCTAAGTCTCAGTCCAACAGCAAGATAATATACAGTCCCAAATCAGTCCTAAACTGATATACATCAATCTAAGCAAGGTTTTATCAAAACAACTAATAGTCCTTACTGTCATTTACTAACAAATTTCAGGTTCTACATGAAATCTCTAGTTCTCTAACCAAGACAATACTTTATGAGTCTCAAATTTATTGATAAAGTACTCACATGAATTCTTATATTCAAGACAGCCATTGATAGGTGTCTTAGGAATCCAACCACCCAATACTTGCAGATGCAGTTCAGCTTTCACTCACTGAATCACTCTCAAGCTATCACATATCCCTCCTATAATTCAACCAAATCTCTTACTATTCAGACTGATAGTAACAGGGACTATCTCCAAGTAAGTTTCTTCTATCCATACCTGCCATCAACCTAGGTAGTCAAGGAGCCTAAAACCAATCTTAGCAAGTTGCAAAAGAATCGTGTAAAGTGATACCTGACTGAGAACATGCTAAGGTTTAATGAGATGTACAAACTAAATACATGAAAATTTATATGTTCTCAATTATCACTAGTTCCACTTTACTGATAATTGACCTTCCCCCAGCCTCTGATACAGGTTCCCAGGGTACTGCTACTAAGAACTATAACTCAGTCCTATTACCAGTCCTATATCAGGACAAAATCTTGGTTTTGAACCCTATTCAAGGAAATGAACATCTACTATGCATAGTTCTAAGAATCCGTAGTTAATTCAACACAGTCCACATCATTCATATATAATATTCAGTTACCCTAATTTCAGTCCATATACAGGTAAAGTATAACTCAGCTATTTAGATTAAGTCTAGGCTTCAATAATTCAGTGTCAAATCAACCATTTAAACCAGCTATATGTAGACTAAATATTCTGCAGTTAAATAAACTCAAGCTATCGTATCAGTTGAGTTTTCAGACTGATACACTCAGCCCTGTTCTTAAGTACCATATTGACAGTAATCATGAATGTAGGCTAAATGAGTTTTCCTCATCTATTCAACTAACTAAAACACTCACAGTCATCATTCCAGTGAATATATGTATGAATTTAACCTACTCTCAAACAAACCATGCTTGGATTAATACATGTTAAATAAAATAGATCTCTGAATAAAGTTATAGATAAGTATTCGACCAAATTAGCTAGGGCTACTAGTGACTGAATTTGTTTAAAATCCCAAACTGCAATTTAAAATATATGCTCAAGGTCACAAACACAACAACCCCATTTGATGTATAACACGAAATTAAAAACAAAACAACTTAGATTAGAAAAGTTTAGCTTAAACTCACCAGGATGGATTTGGTCAAAAGCTTAATCAAAATTGATCAAGAGGTCTGTACTTCCAATTCAATATCCTGATACTCCCAAAAGGATACCAGAATTATGAAAGAACAAGGCTAATATAATTTCTATGAAAGGACAATTACTCACCTCCACTATTCAATCGGAGATTCGAAGTGAGAACAGATCCGGATCAGAAGAATTTAAGATACGATCAACTATTTCCAATTGAGTTTTATGCAGGATCAAATTGAATCATGGAGGAAAACAAACAAAAACTTCATGATCAGAATTCTAATTGCTAATTTCATAGATAATTGATCATTGAAAATGATGATCGATCAATGATCAGAGATTGATCTGTTCTACTCTCGATCGGAGTCGATCGGCCAAATCTCGAGTTGAACCGAACGATCCAATCGTTGATTCGATCATGTTCAAACTTCAGAATGATCAAATTGATCAAGAAGACAAAGAAGGTCAAAGAAATTACTTACTGAGCTTGTGCACTGTCGATTTGAAGGTCGAGTCGTCGATCCGCCATAGTCGGTCCAGAATAGAGCTCTATGGAGAAGATAAAATTGAAGAATGAGAGAGTGTGTTGTTCATCAATAGTGTAGAGAGAATTGGCTTTAAATAGGCCGTTGAAAAGAATTAGAGGGAAAAGAGAGGAAAAAATTGTTAGAGCACATGGCTCCTGTCAGAGTTTGTTAGAGAGGAGAATTCAAATTCTTCTCCATGGCCAGAAGAAATGGTCGAGCCTAAACTGAGCCTATTCCTAATTCATAAGGAAAAGATGGCTTAAAAATGAAAGGGTTTGGTTCATGGGCTGTTTCAAAAGCCCACAAATTGAATTTGAAGAAAAGCCCCAAATAAATTGGGCTGAAAGAAATAATAATAATAATAATAATAATAATAATAATAATAGCTTAGGAAAAAGAAAATCAGGAAAATTATTTAAGGATTTATAAAATAGTAAAATCTCTGAGAAGTGGAGTTACAAATATCCCCTCCTAAAAAAAATTCCGTCCTCGAAATTCCCAAAAATTGATTCACAAACACCACGAAATATTTATTGAAAATAGAAATACCAAAATGCTAAAATACAATCAAGTAAACAAACTAGGGTAGCGCTCCCGCATCTCATCCTCACGCTCTCATGTGGACTCTCCCGAAGAATGGTGTCTCCGCATGACGCAGACAAGTAGAATAGTCTGGTTCCGCAGGCGCTTCTTCCTCCGATCAAGGATCTCCACTGGCTGCTCCTCATAGGTCAAGCTCGGACCCACCTCTAGCTTTGAGTAGTCCATTACATGGCTCGGATCTGGAATGTAGCGTCGAAGCTGGGACACGTGGAAAACATTATGTACTCCCTCCAAGCTAGCTGGAAGCGCTAGTCGATACGCCACCTCACCAATCCGTGTCGTCACGTCGAAAGGCCCGATGTACCTCGGACTGAGCTTCCCGTCTCTGTCGAAACGAATGACGTCCCTAGTCGGCAAGATCTTCAGGAACACTCTATCTCCAACCGCAAACTCCAGTGGCCGTCTGCTGCTGTCCGTCTAGTGCTTCTGTCGATCCTGTGCAACTCTGAGACGCTCCCTGATCAGCCTGATCTTCTCAGCTGAGTCTACCACCATCTCTGGCCTAAGTAAAACTCTCTCGCTAATGTCATCCCAAGATAAAGGTGTGCGATATCTTCGCCCATACAGTGCCTCGAACGGGGTCATCTCGATGCTAACCTGATAACTGTTGTTATAGGAAAACTCCACTAGATGCAAATGATCTTTCCACGAACCGTCGAAGTCGAATACGCAAACCCGCAGCATGTCTTCCAGCGTCTGAATGGTCCTCTCGAACTGTATGTCCGTCTGTTGATGATAGGCGATGCTGAACTTTAACTGTGATCCCAAGCTCAGCTGTAGACTTCTCCAAAAGTGTGATGTAAAGCAGCTGTCTCTGTCTGAAATGATGTTCATCGGTACCCCATAGATCCGCACAATCTACCGCATGTAGAGGTCTGCAAGCTTCTCGGTCGACAGCCCAACCTTGAACGGAATGAAATGAGCAGACTTCGTTAGTCTGTCCACGATAATCCAAATTGCATTCTTGCCAATGGGCATACGCGGTAAACCAGAGACGAAGTCCATGGTGATATGCTTCCACTTCCATTCCGGAATAGGTAAGGGCTGGAGTAGTCATGCTGGTCTCTGACGCTCCGCCTTGACTTGCTAGCATACAAGGCATCTGGAAACAAATCTGGCAATCTCTCTCTTCATCCCATACCACCAAACATACTCTCGCAGATCCTTGTACATCTTGGTAGACCCAGGATGAATAGAATATTGCGACTGGTAGGCTTCCTGCATCACCTCCTTCCGTAAATCCTTGGGCACACACAACTGAGTTCCGTGCCTCAGGAATCCATCGTCGGCAATGGTGAAGTCGTCGAACAATCTAACCTCTGCCTGGTCTCTGAGACATCGGAGTCCCTCATCTAAAAACTGAGCCTCCTTGATCTTCTCTATCAGTCCTGACTATATCTGTATGTGTATCAGTTGTCCTCCAACTACTGGAAGAACAATCTCAATTCCAAGGCTCACAAGATCCTCTAAAAGATGTCGATCCATAGTGAGATACATAGCAACAGGATATCGACTGAGAGCATCTGCTACCACATTCGCCTTCCCAGGGTGGTACTGCAGATTGATGTCAAAATTCTTTATGAGTTCCAGCCATCTACGCTGTCTCATATTCAGCTCCTTCTGAGTGAAGACATACTTCAGGCTTTTGTGGTCCGTGAAGATGTCCACTCTCTCTCCATACAAGTAGTGCTTCTACAGTTTTAAGACAAAAATGACTGCTGCAAGATCCAAGTCATGTGTGGGGTAATTCTTCTCATGAGGCCTCCACTGTCTAGAAGCATAAGAAATGACCCTCTTGTTCTGCTCAAGCACACATCCTAAGCCCTTCCCTAAAGCATTATTGTAGATGACGAATCCTCCTGATCCAGATGGCAAAGCTAGAACTGGTGCTGTCGTGAGTCTTTTCTTTAATTCTTCAAACGCTGACTGGAAGGCGTCACTCCAGATGAACTCCTCATCCTTTAGCATAAGCTTTGTCACAGGCTCTGCTATCCTGGCAAAATCCTTCATGAACTTCCTGTAGTATCTTGCTAGTCCCAGGAAACTACGAATCTCAGCTACTGACTTAGAAGGTGCCCATACTTTACTGCTTTAATCTTCTTGGGATCCACAGAAATCCTCTCTCCAGTCACCACATGCCCCAATAACTCCACTTTATCCAAGAAGAACTCGCACTTCGAGAGCTTCCCGTACAGCTTCTCCTTCCGTAGTATCTCCAACACGATCCGCAGGTGCTCCACATTCTCCTCCTCGATCTTCAAATATATCAGAATGTCGTCAGTGAAGACTATGAAAAACTTGTCTAGATACTTATGAAAAACCTTATTCATCAAGTTCATAAACACTGCTGGGACATTGGTGAGTCCGAACGACATCACCAAGAACTCACACTGGCCATATCGGGTGTTGAAAGTTGTCTTTGGGATATCCTGCTCCCGAACCTTCATCTGATGATACCCCGACCGAAGGTCAATCTTGGAAAAGACCTTCGCCCTACTCAGCTGATCAAACAGCTCATCAATCCGTGGCAATGGATATCTATTCTTGATGGTGATGTTGTTGAGTGTATGGTAATCGATACACATCTTCACCATCCCATCCTTCTTGGGCACGAAGAGTGTCGATGCTCCCCAATGTCAAGCACTGGACCGAATAAAACCCTTGCCTTCTAACTCATCAATCTGGGCCTTCAACTCTGCAGTTTCCTTCGGGTTGATCTTGTATTAATGCTGGGACTTTGGCGCTGATCCAGGCACTAGGTCGATGCTGAACTCCACATCTCGATCTGGCGGCAATCCTGGCAACTCTTCGGGAAAGACGTCGAAAAACTCTACAATCAACGGATGCGACAACTCCTGGGCTTCTTCAACTACTCCGAAGTAGACTCCTTCTGGCCCCTCTGCGATCCATCTTCTGACCTCGAATGGCGGAACTCCAGGTGGGCTGAAAGTGACCTTCTCCTCATGGTAGTCTATTACGGCAAACTGCTAGCTCATCCAGTCGATGCCGAGGACTATGTCGAATCCGGGCAATGGCATCACTACAAGTCGAGCCCTAAGCTCCCGTCCAGCTATAGTGATAGGGCAATCCACCATCTCACTAACTGGCACTATCCCTCCTCCTGTCATAATCCGACAGTTCCTCCTAGTGGGCTTGGGTGTGAAGTCGTATCTATGCAGAAACTCATATGATACAAAGCTATGTATGGCTCCCGAATCAAATAATACAATAGAAGGAAATGGATAAATGATAACAGAACCTGTGATGACATCTGGAGCTGCCTCCTCCTCCTCAACTGCAGTCATGACGTAAGCACGTCCCCGCTGTGGTCCTCTCCTCTGTTGCTGCTGGTGCTGTACAAACCTCTGCTGCTGGGGTGGTAGAGCTCTTCCTCTCTGGGGTACAGTAGGCAATGCTCTGGGTGGTGCAGGTGGTGGTACTCCAGCTCCTCGGGGACCTCATGCTAGCCTGGCAGTGGCCTGCTGACAGTCTCTCATCTGATGTGCATCTGACCCACAGAATAGGCAAAGTCCATGCCTCTTGCGATAGACCTCCACGAGGTGTCCCGACCGATGACAGTATATGTAAGTGATCTCCTGCTGCCTTTGATGGTGAACGACTGGAACTCTGGCAGGACGGTGCTGAACTGCTGTCTGCTGGGCTGGCCTCGTCTGAGTCTGCATCTGTATTCTCTTCGCTGGTGCCTGGTAACAGTTGCTGCCGATGTCCCTATCCCTCTTGGGCCTCGAGTCCATCTCCTTCTCAACTGTCTGGGCGATCTTGAGGATGCTCGAGTAAGTAGTCGCCTGGCTAATAGCTACTGTGTATCGCAGCTCTCTGGTCAAGCCCTTCCAGAATCTCCAGGCCCTCTCCTCCGGCGTGCCGACTAGGTTCTCTGCGAACCTGTTGAGTCGGGTAAACTCTAAAGTATACTCTGCTACTGACATCGTCCCCTACTATAAGGCCTCGAACTGCATCCGAAACTCGTCTCTCTCGATGTCTGGGAAAATTTTCTCCTTGAACAGAGTTTTGAAATATGCCCAAAGAACCTGTGGTGCTGCCAATTGGGGCTCCTCGCAGTACCAGGCTCTGGCAAGGTCGAACAGCCGCATGTGCGCCACCTCTACCTTCAAGTCATCCAGGATCCATACCATTTTCAAAGTCCTCCCCGCATTCTCCAGCCATTCGTTTGTATAGACGATACCCTCGTTGCCCCAAAAGTTCATCGGGCAGAGGTTCTGGTAGTCCCTGGGCGTCCCTGATCTCGGTGCTGGTGGTGCTGGAGGTGCTACCGGTGCTGGTGTTGCCGTCTCCCGAGTCCTGAGGGCGTCGACGATGGTCGCTCTGAACTGTGCTACCTGGTGGTTCTGGGCCTGCATAAACTACTGGAATATAGCCATCACCTGGGCTTCGTCAAACATCATCGTCAAAGGCAACGGAGGAAAAATAGGAAGCGGTGGCAGAAGCTGATCTGCCGGAACGTCTGGTGCGGGCTGATCCGAACTGCCTACAACTCCGGGTTGATCCGCGGTCTTCCTCGTAGTGACCATCCTACAATAGAAGGAAAACTTTATTGATTGACAAACCCTAAAACATAATAAACAATGTTTTATAATATCAATGCACCTGGTAAACCTGATATACCCTTATTTCTTGATTTTTCTATGTTGTGATCAAGTTTCCCTAGTGTAATCAAGTCCTCCAATAGTATACTAAGACCTACCATTAAGATAGACCTGCATGGGCCACCACTAAAAATATGTCACGACCCGCTCTCGAATAATCGGACACGAGTCAGATACGCCCAGCCTTCATTGTTAGACACAATGAAGTAAGTTGTACTAATGTCTAGGGAGAACTATGAATCAAGATAAGAATGAAAGTAATCACAGCATCTAATATATCAATCCCAGAATCTCAGATACAATCTAAATTTTATTACATTCCAGCAAATGTAAACTATAGTAATGTCTCTAATACAAGTCCAGATAAAGCTAAAATAGAAAAGACTAGGCTTCCTCAGCCTCTAGTTGTAACGCCCCAGTCCCAATATACATAGGACTAAGTACGTAGACATGCCAGCTGTATACATACGAAGTACATGGGCCTTGTATGTATACATAAGCTGTAAAATGCAGCAAACCATAACTAAATAATCTCATCCACAAAATAAAGGAATAAAAGATAGAATATAATGAATCGTCTTGGTACAATATGTTGGGTGGAGACACATCCACTACCAACCAAATAAAAAGGAAGAAGTACATGATATATAAAAGGCTAAATAGAAGTAGCAATGAGGAACCAAGTCACGTCATCTTCAAATAAATGGAGAAGACCACGATCCCGGCTAAGATACCTGCGGAAGACATGAACACACACCTGGAAATAACCAGGTCCTCAGACGGACGTAGCAAGATACAGGAAGAACAAGCTAATATGAACTGTCAGAATAAAATAATATAAAGGACTATTCTAGACACAAATATGCAAAGGAGATTCTAACCACCTAATGTGCAATTTAGAGGACAACTTTCATGCGCATGGGTGGGATTTTAGGCTATGTGTACGTAAATGGCATCCAGTCATCCGTATCCGTCCGTAACGTCTAAAATGTCAGAGGGCATCTGCAAATATATCGCCACAGTTCCATCCGAAGACTGTGGTTTACCTGTTTGGATTTTCATACGCACTAGCGACTGTCCTCCCCCAATATTTTCCACACTGTTCAAGTCATGTCCATGGCTCGTTCAGTTGTGTAACTGCTTGAGTCTCTAAAACCCTAGTCATAGCAGTTACGATCATCTATCCGTCACACGACTTTAGAGAGGGCCAGTCCATAAGTCGTGCCCCTAGCAACATGTCTCCAACCGTGTAGTGTGAGTGTCATGGCCTAAGGAGATATAAGGATATCCTCCAACAAGAAGGTATTCCGCTAAAACTAAGTTAACATGCATATAGTAAAACGACTAATAGAGTCGCTTGCACCCAAGTACGGCTTGGACGCGCAGTTTATAACAAGGGAAACTAACAATATGAAATAAAATAAATAATATAGTAAATAAATAATTGATAGTTAAATTAGCAAGGTATACTTGCCTGGGTCCTGAGCACTATGGTGGCGAAGATCAGACAGGAAAGTAGGTGGAACAACGGCTGCTGAGGAACTAAGGTCCAAACAAACATCTTCGGATGCTGAAAATAGTCTATTATCTAATTATAATTAATATTATACCTATTAGATTTATTTAATAAATTCTAAAATTAGGATATGGCATAGGTTTTCGTATTAGCTTTCCGAAAAACAAAACGGATCGTATTTTCGTTTCCGGAATCTCCCGAAATCGCAAAAATATTGAAATACGTTTATTTTTGGGACACTAGATACTCAAACAGTTTTGTAAAAATCTACAAAATGAATTTTTTCTATTAAAATATGTATCTAGAAAGCTTACGTCGATACGCTTCTTTTAAAAAAACTAGAGGAAAAACGGAATTCGGAGGTAGGAGATATCGTCGTTCCAAGTTGCTCTTGCTACTAAAAAGCGGGGCTGAATTCTAATGACGAATTTTAGAGTTTCTATTGGACTAAAAATAATTTTGAATTATGGATGATAGAAGGGGGATGTATTGGGTTTATATAGGTATTTATTTCAGATTTATCTCCTAAATTTGATAGGATTTGATTTAAATAAATTGGAGTTTGTTTTGTTAGGATATGATATAGATAGAGATATTTTCCAAGTAGAAGTAGGATTAGTATTTATTTAAAATATTGTTTATATTTATCTAAATTATCTATAATATTATTTAAAATTACTATAGATAATAAATATAGTTAATATTTATTTAAACAACCTTCAACTAATCTCATTTATACAAGCTGAAATATCTAATACTAATTTGACATTTATTATATATTATGTAAATAGTGTACAATATAAGTAACATGTAAAAAGTAATAAAAGTTATGAAATAAATCCTAAAATTTTGAGGAAAAGAAATTGTATAATATAGTTTAGATCCTTAACGTACTAGAAAAATAACTTTATATGTATTTTTATACTAAATTCACCAATGAGCACTATACTAAATATATGTAAAATAATACAAATTATATAATAAGTCAATAAATAGTGATTTAGAAATCCAGAAATTCAACAAATATTTATTTTAAAAAATTAAGGGGTTTACAAAAGTCTTATCTAGATAAGGATTAAGAAGAGTTTTAATTCCCCTTAGATTTTTTAATATTTAATTCAAATTAATTTAAAAGTAACTCAATCAAATATAATCCAATGTAGATAGAGACTAGGATTTATTTAAACCCAAATAGATAATTCTATTATTAAATTTAAACCAATACATTCATATCTAAATCCAAATCCTATTTAAATATAGATAAATTACACATTTAAATTAAACTATTTAATTTAAATCAATAAATCAAATCACAATTTAATTTATCACAAATATATCCAAAATATATTTTTATAAAATTTATATAATAATTAATTTCGAAAATTCCAATATATATTTTAAATATTAGTAGGAAATATCTTCAAATACCCTTTAAATAATTTAGGTAAAAATAATTTTGAAAATAAACATAAATATTTACATATTTAAAATACCTTCTTGCTAAATAAATTATTATAAATAATAAAAATAAATTTTGAAAATATACATAAAATAATTTTTTTGCGCTTTACACGAGTAGAATATTCACATAATCTAGTTTTCTAAATTACCACTTATTAAAATAAGATAGCATTTTATAAATAACTAAAATAATAAGTTTTGGCAACCTCGATAGATACTTTTCACAACTTTTAATAAAAATAATTATTATATATATAATTTTGAAACCATTACCGAAAATAAAATCAAAAACCATTTTTCTAAAGATATGTAGCTCGCACATATTCGCACTCGACGAGTAAATACGAAAAAATGTAAATTCCCGCGCGACGTACAATACGACTATGCGACGTATAAATACAAAAAAAATAGTACTAAAATATAGTAGAAATTTAGGGATTTTACACTAGGTCCTGGGCTACATCCACTGGCTCATAGGTGCCTCCAGGCTCCTGCCCATAGTAAGTATCACAGATAGCCTCCAGCTCATCTGCAACATATCCTAGTTAGGAGCGGAGCTAAGTATATCCAAGAAAATGAACAAGAACATCATGGTATGAACAAGAACAGAAAATATATATAAAGTACAGAAAATGAGAACAAGACATGAAACTGAACAAGAAATAATGAAAGTAAATACAGGGAACATAATATGAGTCCTGAACATGAAATACAACCTGAACATAAAATACAACCTGAATCCTGAAATGTGCAAGATTGAAATACATCCAGAGTGTGATCGGCTTGGGTAGATTCAATGAACATGAAATGGTATGGCTCGGGTCCCGCGTGCACGATGCGGGACCTAAGCTGTTCACATGAATAGTAACAGTGTTTGATCACACAACTGTAGTATTTTCCCTCCCAAACACAAGTAACTCATGAAATATGAAACCAGACAATCCCGTGATACATTGTGTCAACAAGGAGATACAAGAATAAATATACAAGACATGAGAAATGAACAAGTCCGAGGAGTATACTTGCCTTGCTCAGGGTGATCGAGTGTGGGATGTACAGCTGGGTATCCTCCTGTTTATAAATTATAATTTGGTTAATAAACAGACTAATTCTATTTTGGTTATCAATAATTTAATCATGAATAATTCCTATATAAGTCCTAGCCTAGGGTTACCTCTTCTAATCATGACTCTATAGGTTATCAAATTAGCTATACTTCTAATTTAGCAAGAACCCAAAATCTAAATTAGTTATCCATGTGACTAGTTTACCATATCATCCATATACACAAGACTTGACATTCTTAAACTGTTAGCTTCTACAAGCAAGGGTGTACTGCTCTTCAGTAGTCCCTATTAATCCTTATGATAGTCCCTTATAATCTATGCTAATGGATTCTAAGATTGATATAGGTTTCTATTTACTTAATACATGTAGATACCCCCTAAAAACCAGTAAGTGACTGATGTTGCTAAGGCTAAACTTCAAAGTATCCTCATTCTAACATGAACTATATTCATAGGTGCCTAGCTAATAGGTTTTACAGTTTATTACAGATCAGTCCTGAATAGGACTGACTTGGTTCAGTCTACGCAAGGTTTAGAAAAATAACTAATGGCCTTTACTGCCATTCCTACTAAATCTTCAGGCTACAGGCTGCAACTCCAGTCTTATTCAGTTGACATAGGACTGAACAATACAGTCCAGGAAGAATTAAATATCAGGTTTCAAGGTTCGAACCAATACTTAACCTGGCAATTTCCTTAACCCATATGAAGTAACTGCCACATCCTTTCTAACTTCAGTCCTACAAAATGTTAGTCCTGAACAGGGTTGGGACCATACCAATCCTCCATTGGATCAGTACCCATCTGGTTTACTGAACAGGATTCAGTTCACAGGTAACTGATTTCTCAGTTCAGTCTAAGGCCAGTTTTCTTTTCCACAGGTTATGCATAACAGTTTTTGTGGCCAATTCAGCCCAGTAATGTGCTAACCAATCAACTTCAACACTGATACTATTTGCCTGAACAGGGCAGTCTTCTAATATTTAGTCCTATCTCAATCCACTTATCAGTTCAAAACACAGTGAAAATATACTCAGTCCTGCAGATCATTGGAACCATCTCAATCCTAGGCAAGACCTGAACATTCAGTCCTTGGTAGGACTTGAACATTCAGTCCATGGTAGGACTTGAACATTCAGTCCCAATGTGCATTCCTATCTCAGTGCAATATCAGTCCATATACAATCCTATATGCCAGTCCTATATCATTCAGATATCGGTCCAATAGGTATTGAGATATCAGTCAAATGTATATTCAGATATCAGTCCCTTGTATATTCAGATATCAGTCCCTTGTATATTCAGTACATAAACTAGTCCTAAGTCTCAGTACAATAGCAGGACAATATATAGTCCCAAATCAGTCCTAAACTTATATACATCAATCTAAGCAAGGTTTTATCAAAACAACTAATAGTCCTTACTGCCATTCACTAACAAATTTCAAGTTCTACATGAAATCTCTAGTTCTCTAACCAAGACAATACTTTATGAGTCTCAAATTCATTGATAAAGTACTCACATGAATTCTCAGATTCAAGACAGCCACTGATAGGTGCCTTAGGAATCCAACCACCCAATACTTGCAGATGCAGTTCAGCTTTCACTCACTGAATCACTCCCAAGCTTTCACATATCCTTCCTATAATTCAACCAAATCTGTTACTATTCAGACTGATAGTAATAGGGACTATCTCTAAGTAAGTTTCTTCTATCCATACCTGCCATCAACCTAGGTAGTCAAGGAGCCTAAAACCAATCTTAGCAAGTTGCAAAAGCATCGCGTAAAGTGATACCTGACTGAGATCATGCTAAGGTTTAATGAGTTGTACAAACTAAATACATAAAAATTTACCTGTTCCCAATTATCACTAGTTCCACTTTACTGATAATTGACCTTCCCCCCAGCCTGTGATACAGGTTCCCAGGGTACTGCTACTAAGAACTATAACTCAGTCCTATTACCAGTCCTATATCAGGACATAATCCAGGGTTTGAACCCTATTCAAGAAAATAAACATCTACTATGCATAGTTCTAGGAATCTGTAGTTGATTCAACACAGTCCACATCATTCATATATAATATTTAGTTACCCTGATTTCAGTCCATATACAGGTAAAGTATAACTCAGCTATTTAGATTAAGTCCAGGCTTCAATAATTCAGTGTCAAATCAATCATTTAAACCAGTTATATGTAGTCTAAATGTTCTGCAGTTAAATAAACTCAAGCTATCGTATCAATTGAGTTTTCAGACTGATACACTCAGCCCTGTTCTTAAGTGCCATATTGACAGTAATCATAAATGTAGGCTAAATGAGTTTCCCTCATCTATTCAACTAACTAAAACACTCACAGTCATCATTCCATTGAATATATGTATGAATTTAACCTACTCTCAAACAAACCATGCTTGGATTAATACATGTTAAATAAAACAGATCTCTGAATAAAGTTATAGATAAGTATTCGACCTAATTAGCTAGGGCTACTAGTGACTGAATTTGTTTAAAATCCCAAACTGCAATTTAAAAGATATGCTCAAGGTCACAAACACAACAACCTCATTTGATGTATAACACAAAATAAAAAACAAAACAACAAATCTTAGAAAAGTTTAGCTTAAACTCACCAAGATGGATTTGGTCAAAAGCTTGATCGAAATTGACTAAGAGGTCTGTACTTCCAACTCAATATCCTGATACTCCCAAAAGGACACCAGAATTATGAAAGAACAAGGCTAATATAATTTCTATGAAAGGACAATTACTCACCTCCACTATTCAATCGGAGATTCGAAGTGAGAACAGATCCGGATCAGAAGAATTCAAGATACGATCAACTATTTCCAATTGGGTTTTATGCAGGATAAATTTGAATCATGGAGGAAAACAAACAAACACTTCATGGTCAGAATTCTAATTGCTAATTTCATAGATAATTGATCATTGAAAATGATGATCGATCAATGATCAGAGATCGATCTGTTCTACTCTCGATCGGAGTCGATCGGCCAAATCTCGAGTTGAACCGAACGATCCAATCGTTGATTCGATTATGTTCAAACTTCAGAATGATCAAATTGATCAAGAAGACAAAGAAGGTCAAAGAAATTACTTACTGAGCTTGTGCACTGTCGATTTGAAGGTCGAGTCATCGATCCGCCATGGTCGGTCCAGAACAGAGCTCTATGGAGAAGATGAAATTGAAGAATGAGAAAGTGTGATGTTCATTAATAGTGTGGAGATAATTGGCTTTAAATAGGCCGTTGTGAAAGAATTGGAGGGAAAAGAGAGGGAAAAATTGTTAGAGCACATGGCTCCTGTCAGAGTTTGTTAGAGAGGAGAATTCAAATTCTTCTCCATGGCCAGAAGGAATGGTTGAGCCTAAACTGAGCATATTATGAAAAGATGGCTTTAAAATGAAAGGATTTAGTTCATGGGCTGTTTCCAAAGCCCACAAATTGAATTTGAAGAAAAGCCCCAAATAAATTGGGCTGAAAGAAAAAATAATAATAATAGCTTAGGAAAAAGAAAATCAGGAAAATTATTTAAGGATTTATTAAATAATAAAATCTCTGAGAAGTGGAGTTACAATGTGAACGGCTTGAATTTGCACATGAGTAATCTAAGAGTTTGCACATGGGTATACTACTTTGGAATTGTTCATATGACCATTTATACTCCTCCGTACCCCAATCAATGTACAAGGATTCAGACAGGTTATGTTATTGCACATGATATCACATGAAGGCCCATAAATGGGTGCACATGAATGTATACATGGGGGCTCTGTAAACATGAGAGTACATGAATCACAAGAGTGCACATGAATGGTGAAAGCACCGAAGTACATGATGAAAGTGAAACGCACATGACATACTGTAACCTGATGCTCCCGAGGGGGATAAAATCTCATGAAGGGATCCATATAGTACCAATCCGTGTTAACAACGTGACAGCATCAAGTAAAGTAATCTAGAGCATAAATGTAAATCCTATCAAGTATGAAACGGTCAGAGAATGTACTCGCCTGATATCCTGAACAACTGATATGAAAAGATAGCCAACTGGAGTCACAGAGTCCTAGTTAGAGCAACACAGTTTATAAAGAGTTCAATTTATATGGTAATTGAAATTATAATACAATCTACATGAGTCTAAGTCAATCTAGGTCAAAGTCAACTCTTGGTCAACTCTGGTCAACTATAAAGTCAAACTAGGTCAACTGTGGTCAAACTAGCTAGGGTTGGGTCAACAATGGTCAACTAGTCTAGGTTAGTCCATTCTAGGTCTAAACAAACTAAGTCTATGTAAATCAAGTATCCAAGATAGCTACTAACTCATAGCCTAAGTCACTTGCTAAACCAAGCACAAAACTAAACCATAAGCTAACAAGGCACACAAACTTAGTCATATAATGTATATATATTATTCATATTCACATATTCATATACATAGATATATATAGGAAAGCTATATATATAGGTACATACATACATACATATATATATATATATATATATATATATATATATATATATATATATATATATATATATATATATATATATATATATATATATATATATATTTATATATATTTTATATAGGTACATACATACATATATATATATATATATATATATATATATATATATATATATATATATATATATATATATATATATATATATATATAGAGAATGAGAGGTAAAAGAGTAAGTGAGTGAGTGTGTGTGTGTGTTTGGCATGTGTGTGAAAGGATATGTGTTAATATTCTCAGATTTAGTGATAGGTAGGTGTATGTGACATAGGATACATGGTGTAAAAGGGTGTATAAATGCATGTGTATAAAAGGTTATAGGTTAACTCAATTTATAGAAATGCATACATACATACTTACATTGCATACATACACATCATGTATACATACATACATTGCATACATGCCTACATACATATCATATATGCATACTTGTATTTATTCATGCACCTATACATACATACATAGATACATATATACATATTTGAATACATTATATACTTGCATATATTATATTCATATATGCATACTCTACATTATATTACATTCATTCCTGCATACATACATACATATAATATATGCATACAAACTCATATATTTAACTCAAAATATATGTGAATACATACACTACATTACCTTAACACACACACACACACACACACACACACACACACACACACAGATATATATATATATATATATATATATATATATATATATATATATATATATATATTATTCATTCATATTCCATATACATGCATACTTCAGTTCAGGCATTATATCCATTCACATATTATTAAGTTGCAAACATATACTTATTTTTATTACATACATGTCATTCATGCATATTACATACTTACATGCATCTATACATTATATACATTGTAGACAACATGTAAAAATAGAAGAGGGAAAAAAGGAGGAAAACTAAAATGGAAAGGGAAAGGAAGCAAAAATGTAAGGAAAAGGGAAAACAGTGGACATATACATGCTTGCATCATATATTCTACATTACCATACATGCTATCATTATATATTGTATTACATTATGTATATATTATGCATTCATACCTATCATTACATGTATACCTTGCATTCATATCTAGCATTAATTATATACTTTCATGCATACATTGTATATCATTCTTTCATTCATAAAAAAAATATACATTACATTGATTGCATTCCTACATGCTTGCATTCAACCATATATATATATATATACATTAATGTAAAGAGGATACATATCATATATATATCATTTCATTCATCTAACATATCATGCATTACATATTCTACATTCATTTAATATCCATACTACATAGGCTCATAGGTTACACAAAATGCCTATGTCGTATAGTTACTCTTCTACTTAAAACTAATATTGTACCAATTGGGCCTTCACTAAATTCTAGTATTAAAGTATGTTGTAGCCCTTCATGCCCAGAATTACGAAAATATCGAAACGCATGTCTTTCGGACAGCTGACACTCAAATAGTTTTACAAAAAGTTCCAGAACGATTTTGGCTTATTAAAATATATATTTGGAAAGCTAACTTCGATACGGTTCTTTTAAAAAAAGAAAGATTAATCGGAGTTCTAAGCTAAAAGTTATGATATTTCTAAGTTACTTTTGGTTAATAAAAACGTGGATGAATATTATGACGAATTTGAGTTGTTTTGGACAAAAGAAACACATATAGGCCAAGATACTTGGATAACAACATAGGTATCCAAATGAAACTCATTCTAACCATCCTAACTAAGATCAATCCACTCTCTAACCATTCTAAAACTGAATTTAAATATCTATTTAAACTATTAGCATACATACATACACATGGGGTGTCCTAATTTGGGATCTATCAAGTAGGACACAAGACACATATCTAAAATTTTCAAGAGAGCTCCAAATGGTCTCAAATTTGAATCTAAATGGGGTACATGCATGGGGGTATTCAAAACTAACTAATATGCATAGAAAATCAATTTAGAGGGTTGGTTTTACCTATTGGGAGTGGAATCCCAATGATACTCCCAAGGACACGGCTCTGACACGAAGATCTTCCAAAAGGACACTCCTCCTTGCACTTTGCTCCAAATCTTTGCTAGCACCCTCCCTTAGTAGTATGAGAAGGTTGGATGGAAGTTTTGGCGGAGGGATGTAAGGATTTGGAGATCAAATCAAAGAGGGAAGCTCTCTAATTTGGAGAAGAACACTTTGTGAAGGAAAAGAGGCAAGATGGAATAAAATAAAAGGAAGGGAGGCTAACCTAGCTATAGTGGCTGCCATTAAACCCTATTTGGACCTGGAGGAAAGCCTAATAAGGTCTCAACTAGTCCACTTGGTTAATTTTAAGTTAGGTTCAAGTTTGGGATCAAAAGGGTTAAATTTAAGCCTCTAACTTAACCAATCTAACAAGTAGGATTAGTCTAAACTCACTAACTTAATTAGTGGGATTTGTGGGCCATAACTAACTAATCTTGGGATCTCGTCTACAGTCTAAGCTACCCGGGTCACTAACACAAGTCGGAACGAACCGAAACTCAAACCCGACTAAACAAATCCCGTAAAATCAATATTAAAATATAAAAATTCCCAAAATATTAAAATATGAAAAATGACCAAAATTATAATACATCAATTTAAATATTATTAAAATAATCTAAAACTCAACAATTAATCAAAATTCTAAATAATTCAAAAGTCACAAAATGACCAAAATACCCTTAGCCTAAAAAGTTGTAAATAGTCATTCTAATCACATGGTTAGGTCCCCATGGTCATGGTTAGTCTCTAGGATCAACAGTTCTAGGGTTCACTAGCTAACACATCAAAATTATAATTCATCAATTTTAAATAATATTAAATTAATTAAAAATTCCTCTAAATCATAAATACTATTAAATAATAAACTTTTACAAAAGTTCAAAATTATCCTTATTTTAGAAAAGTGGGTGTTGCAAGCCTACCCTCCTTAAAAAAATTCGTCCTCGAAATTAAGATGGTCGTACTTCTTCTAGAGTCTCGTCCCCAACAATCAAAGTCTCAGAACTTACTTAAATCATACAATTTAAAAGAATGACATACAGGGTCATGGCATACGGTGGCAGTTGAAAGTCTTATCTAGGTATACTAGTCATGCTAAACCAAAACGGTCATAGGGTATCAAAACATACAAGCAATCTGGGGTGCTAAACTGGAAAAGTTACAGAAACAAAAAATCATCAAGGCTGTAAGGCAGTCTACCATCCTATATGGAAACTGATAGTTATCAAAAATAAAATAAAGATAACTAGTAATTATCTATAAAGGGGTACTATTCAAAGAAAAATTAAAATCAAAAGTTTAAAGAATGAAAGTTAATAGCATTGAAATCCAATCACAATATATATTAAGAAAATTTAGTCTCGATACGATCTAAGTTGATCAATTCTAGATAATCAAGATTTGGGCAATATGGAGGACAAGGTCATCGAAGTCTGAGCACGAGCATACAAGGATGGAGATTCAGGTCACAATTAAATTTAATTCAATTGAGTGCGACCCAAGATATTAATATGATAAGAAAAGATGATCAAAGTCGATTGGTCATGATCAAGGGAGCTAGGATTCAATAATATTGAAAACTTTTTAAAGGGTGATTCAAAGATATAGAATAAGTTAAATTTCTCCTTTTAAAATACGCACAGTATGCGCTGGTTGCGTTGATGGCGCACGCGTAACTCGTTCAATTGGTGCAACGCGCACAGTTTGTGGCTGTCCACGTTCTGACTAATTTACAATGTGCGATAACTGATTCTAATAATTCGGATCTGACATCAAGTCGTTGCGCACATCTCAGATCTGGGCAGTTACAGTAGTGGCTATATATTCAGAGCCTCTCTTCTCTCTCGATATTTTTTTTAGACTTTAGAAGTTCACGAAGAAAGAAGAGAGAGCTGCTGTGCACATTGTTCCTCCTCGTACAACTGGAGTTCTGTCCTTGTCTTTTCGAGCAGTCTGTCTTGGAGCAGATTACCAGAGCGTTCCAAAGTTCACTCGAACTGGCTGGTTCCTGGAAGCTGACCGTGTAGGCAGATCTAGCTTTGAGCACTAGTGTTCTTGACACCTAGCAGGCCACCACCTTCCATCTATCACATGTCATCTTCACTGCTGCCTTTAGCATTTCGATTAGTATATTCTGTTTAGAAGCACTACTATCGTTTGTTACGTTTACAAAATTTTATTAGATTTTCATATTCCAGAATCCTCCTAGGATCTCTGTTACGCACCTTCCTTGAAGCGTTGCGTTGGAACGTTATTTTTACAACTGTTTTATTCCTTCAGTTTTCTATTAAAAAATTGTGCCCCAGAAATAACAATCTCAAAGCTAGACCAGCACAATAGAAAACTCTCGTGTCTCTCTCCTCGATACCAGCTTTAACAAAATATAGAAGTTCGACGGAGAACACTTTCAAATATGGAAGAGAAAAATCACTCTCAATCTTCAACTAGTGGATGTCGATCATGTATTGATCGAGGCTGAACCAACGATTCCAGAAGGACCAACGACTCCAAAAGGTGGTACAGCAGATGTCATTGCTGCTGCACAAGTCAAACTGACCAAATGGAGAAGGGATAATAGTCTCTCTATTGATTCTGAATGCAATGGAGGACTCCCTGGCAGAGTCATACTCCAAGAATACTTCTGCCAGGGATATCTGGGAGTCCTTGGAAAAGTTGTATGAAGACGACGACAATAGATCTAAAATCTTTATCGTCGAAAAGTACCACAAGTGGCTCTTCGAAGACGAGAAGGCTATGCTGCTTAGGTAAAAGAGTTCTTGAAGCTGCGCCAGAAGCTAGAAGACGAAAAAATGTCCTTCGTCGACAAGTTTGTGGTTGGAGGGATTGTCTCTAAACTTCCTACTGGATGGAGTACATTCTATGCAAGAATGCACCGAAAGAAGCTAGATATTAGCTTGGAAGATCCCCTTCAAGAGATCCATGTTGAGGACGAGATGCGTTCTCAACAGAAGATGGACACTCTGTCCAAACAGTTGGCTAAGGCCAATCTGGTGCAGACAAGAGAACCCAAGGGGAAGCAAGTAGCTTCTCATCACAAAAAGAAGGATTCCACTAATCTGAAAGTGAAGGGTCCTTCATTCAAGTAAAAGAAGTCCAAGTCCCACGTGACTTGCTTCAATTATGGCAAGAAAGGCCACTACAAGAGTGAATGCAGATCCAAGCCCAAATAATTTGCGAAAGGTGAGTCTAGTGAGATTTCTTTGGTTTCTAACCTCGTTGCTATGATCGCTCAGGTCACAACTATGGATGTTGACTCTGACTGGTGGATAGAAACCGGTGCGACATGCAAGAAATGGTTCGTCGCGTACCAGCCAACATCCGAGAAAGTAGTTATGGCGAACAAGCCCCAAGCTGAAGTTCTGGGGATCGGGACTGTGGAGCTGAAACTCACTTTCGGGAACACTCTGATGCTCCAAGGAGTGAAGCATGTTCTGGTGATTGCCAAGAACCTGATTTTTGGAAGCCTGTCATGACCCGCACCCTGATTAAGGACACGAGAAGTGGGTACGTCCAGCCTACGCCGCAGCATCGGCGGTAGAATGCTGTCTAGGTCATCTAGAATACTACAACTAAACAGATAAAAGTACCTGTACAGTATATACACTCTGAATGGAGGTGACATAGCAATACAGTCTCAATCACAAATGTAAAACTAAGGTAGATAGCATGGAAAGAAAATATGATAGATGAAGCAAGAAATAAGTTCGAGATCCACACAAGTCCAAAACTAAACGTAACATCACAGAATAATATATAATACTACATTCTAAAATCCAAAGCTGGATCGTAGTCCAGTCAAGCCTAACAAGTGCTAACTACTCAGGGAGTATAAAATCTAGTGGCCAATCTATCAGGCCACTGCCCTGGCCTGAGTCTCCATCTGTCTCAGAAACATCTGTAAAATTTGTCAACGGTATCCTGTCAGAAAAATGAGCAAGTACAAACACCAACAGCAGTTCCATGTAAATTGATAAATACTATAAGAGACAGTATAATGAAATACAAGACAAAGATATAGGTGACTTGGAAACCATTCGAAAGCCGAGTTACAACCCTTAAACCAAACAAGGACCGGGGTTGTAACCCTTCTTTCAAACAGGACTTAGTCTCAAATCATAGTACAGTATAAGGCAGGTAGAGCATGTGAGTAAATGAAATTATAGCATGGTGAGAAGTACAGAAAGTAAAACTGAACTGAAATATAAGATACAACAATAAATGTAAAATGTGATTTGAATTATTAGAGCGATATGTGATCGGCTAGGGAGTCAGGATAGGGTTATCCACTTGGCCCGACAATCACAGGAAAATCTCTAGAAAGGGTCATGCCAGCCAACCTGGATAACCCGGCAAAGGGTGTCTGCTACACCCTACGTGAGGTGAGGGTGGCGCTAGCAAAATAAGGACATGGGGCTTTGATCACATAACCCTTAATAATTCCCCCATCCCCGAATAGTATACGGATCCGGACATAGCACGTCATGACGCGGGATTCCCTAAGAGGGGAGCAAGTCCTCTTCAGGAATTGGCGTCAATACAAGTACAAGAATCAAGACCAAGCAAGTACCAGTATCCCAAGGAATCCAGGAATGACATCTCATGATAGGAATCCGATAATACTAGTCCGTAAACTATCGTGTCGAGAATCAAGTAAGACACTACAACTGAATCGGATATAGTAGATATCAAGACAATGAAAACTATCAGTGAATGTACTCGCCTGCTGTCCTGAGCTGTATGGTATATCAATGCTCAAAGCGGTATCAGAATACCTAAATATGAGATACTTTAAGTTAATTTAGGTTTAAACAAGTTTAGGAATGATTTACAATGAATGATATACAATCTAGGTCAAACTAGGTCTCACTGAGTCACACTAAGTCCTGTCAAGTCAATCTAGGTCAAATCAAGTTATATCAAGTCAATCTAAGCCTAACCAAGTCAATCCTAGGTCATACCAGTCATCACGGGTCAAAACAAGTCGAAGAAAGTCAAACGGGGTCAAGAGTTGGCCTACAGTTGACTTTTGGTCAACTGGTCAACCCTGGTCAACTCTGGTCAACTCTGGTCAACCCTAGGTCAATGGTGACTAATAGTTGACTTTTGGTCAACTACACAAGTCTAATAGAAATTGGGACTAATTTGGGTAAAGTGTTGACCCATAGTTGACTTTTGGTCTAAAAAGTCAACCGTGGTCAACCGGGGTCAAGACTAGGTCTAGGCGACTATTTCTAACTATTACCAACCTCTACAACCCATATCCAAGTCCATCTTGGACTTCGAAACTCATATCTTGGCCGTAGGCCAATATCCTATTTTACCCTTAAAAAGGGTAAAATTCTAGCTTAGGCAACTATCAAGTTAGCCTACATGCGCTTGGTATTTTGATCCGAGCTCCCTAGGGTAGTAAGGTACTAGCCTATACATACATTATCTACCAAGATACCTAAGTAAAGTGGACATCTAGTCCATCTTACGGTCTGAATCGCCCGTTTACCCGTTATCTTGAACATTTCAAGATACGGGATGGTGCGGTGCGATACCGTCTCCCCAAGCCCACACGCAACCCCGATTCCAACTCCAAAGCCTACCCACAAAATCTAAATCACATTACCTAAGTCCCCTCCAAGTTTCAACGCGTTTCGAATCACGGAACTCAATTTCACCCCTTAAACCAAAATCCTAACTTAACCTTTTACCCTCTCATTCACTCATTTAACTCTCACTTTTCACACCCTCTTAGGACCAACTTAGGGGGCTATTCTAGTGGGTTTATTAGGGTTATATAGAGCTAATAATAGGGTATATATATGTATATACATATAGGTATATAGTGGGGTATATACGGGGTCGAATAGGGGGTAAAAAGGGGGGGTTTACCTATTGTTGCTGCTACTGTTGCCTGCTACTGCTGCTGTTCTTGCTGCTATTAGGGGGCTGTTTAGGGGGGGGGAAACAGCCCCCTAGCTGCTGTGGGTGCTCCCCCATTCCCCTCCACAAATCCTCCATCATTCCCCCTCTATTTCCCTCTCTAAATCACTCTAAAAACCCCTCTAATCTCTTCTAAAATCCTTCTCTAATTCTCTAATATATATATATATATATATATATATATATATATATATATATATATATATATATATATATATATATATCACTCACCACATCTAATTATCATTCCCTTCTCCTCTCTATACTCACAAATACACACACATATATATGTATGACCACACACACACATGTATATATCTACACATATATATATATATATATATATATATATATATATATATATATATATATATATATATATATATATATATATATATATATAGACACACACACACACACATATGTATCTATATATATATAGACACTCTCACCCACACATGGACACACTCTCATGACACAACTATCACTCTCCTCTACACACACACAAATACATATATAAATACACACACATAAATACACATGTATATATATATATATATATATATATATATATATATATATATATATATATATATATATATATATACCACTCTAAAA